>CM051241.1:110398604-110811104 GCA_027917425.1 Gastrophryne carolinensis | reverse complement strand
AGGTGTTAGACAAACCCAGAATTGGGGCATCCACTTCGGGAGGGGATGACCACTGTTTAACCACATCAGCAGGAAAGGGATATCTCTTATCTCAACTCTTAGGGACTCCGGGGAGCCTGCTAGGATGCTCCCATTCTTTGAGCACGAGGCCCAGCTGCTGGTAAACCAGGCTGCAGCGCAAGCACCTGCTGGGCACAAGGTACACAAACCCGCACATTGTCATCACTTGTAGGGGACACCCCACACACAGCCGGGCTTGTCCCGAAGGAACCCCGAGCACATTATCCTGAGACGCCTCCATATGGTGATTATAGCGGCACAATCGGCCGATAGGGATTCACGCTGTAAAAGCAACCCGGAATGCCCCAATAGCCCGCTAGGGAAGTGGGAGGAATTATCACACTAGGCCTCAATAAGTTTAATAAAACTAATAGGATAGGACCGGGAGAAACCAATTGAGTTTGACCCGCCTGTAAGACAAAGTAAAGACCCCGTAAGTGACATGCATACATGACATAAAAGATATGAACAAACAGCCCGCAGGGGCACTCACGGACCGCGGTAGGTAGGCGCCAGCCACGCAGCACGAGGAAGCAGAATGGCGCCGAGTATACCTCGAGGCCACGGAGACAGCGATGTGGAACGCGCCATCCGCAGGGCCCGCCCCCCCCGAAGAGCGCAAAGCACACACTCACACCCCCCCCCCTCGAGAAAGGGAGAACGAGGGAGGGCAGCGGCCATCTAACATGGGGCCTACCGATAGACAGGGGCGAGGGGCAATAGTGCGGGAGGGGCATCCCATAAAAGCTCACCATGTGCCTATACCGCCTACCCTTTGGTGGGGGATTGCGGTGGAGCAGCGCTCCTAAGCACCTGACAGCGGTGCTGCCTACCATCACCCGGACCAGCGCAGCCAAGGCTGGGAGGCACATTAACAATGGAACGGGTGGGAATAGTCCTACAGGGCCGCAGGCTAATAGCCCCGCTCACCTGCGAGTAGAGAGCCATCTTCTTGTCCTCCGCAGTCCATACTGCAGAGAAAATCTGGGAATTTGTGGGAGGTCCCGAGTATTTATGGGGCCAGGAGGAGCCAATTTCGCTGTCTCTGCAGTCCAGCGCCATCTGGCGGAGTAATACCCAGACGTAAAGAATCTTCATCTTGAGCAGGACGTACTGTATACTAAGAATACAGAAGAATCACCAGGACAGGTGGTGTGGCTACCAGTTTGGTTCATTTAGGCGTGTAGGTTTTTTGTTTGACAAGTATACAGTTCTGCCATTAAAACTACAGCACTAGAGTCTCAAATACAGCATCTGTAGCAATAAGTCAAGATAGCTGCACTTGAAAATCAGGAAAAAAAATAAATCAGACTGGCTTTCTTAATTCACAATCAAGAAATAATCAACACTGCAGTGTTGTATTAAGCAGAAAAATGAATGATTTTGTGCTTGTGCAAGTTAGTATCTGATAGTTAGAGGAAGGAAGATTAAGATCACTTTTATTCAGTCGGTAATGCCAGAAGTGCTAAGGTGAGGAAGTGAACAGTTAAAGACTTCAGGGAGACACATTCTGGATTACCCGCTGTGTGTATCCACAGGGATCCTCAAATCACCAACAGCGTGTCCCCGCACCAGGCATTTCTGGGACAGTTAAGTAAGGGAGTGTTCAGCTGCTTACTACGCTGCCCTGATGTATGAATGGAGCACAAGCTTCCGACTGACTGGTGATTCATGCGCTGGGATTGCAAGAAAGAGGAGCTTTTACGGTGATTCCCAGGGAAACACACAGTGGGGCATCCCAAATGGGAATGTTCCTGGTATAGGGAGATTGGTCTCCCTGGCGTCTTAAAGACTCTTAACCTGTGGCTGAAGACCCTCTGACTTCTTCTTGACCTTAGCTCTGTCCTATTCTAACTACAGCCATCTTCCTGGACGTCGCTCCTCTTTAAGAAATTGAGGAAAAAAGCCAGAACAACAGGATATGGATAGAGCCAGTCTAAACTTGGCCACACATGTGAGTGGGAGGCTAGTTAGTTGATACAGTATTGGACGTGGATTGGATGAAGACCCTGGGTTTTGGAGGCCAAGTGTGAATGATTGTAGCTGGGAAGCTAAAATACTAAAGAGCCATGAGAGAACAAAACGATCCTTGGGAAGTTGAAAGACCAGTGGCAGCCTGGTGGGCCCAAGATTGGAACCAATATCTTGGGACTCACAAACCAGAGCAAGTCCAGCTGTGACCATCTTCAGGGAAAGAAGTAGTGCATCATCTTGGGATTGTACAACACCTTGCCTTACACCTCAAAACCTGCCACCAGGTGCCCAGGTTCCAGAGAATCTCACACTCCTCTTGAATTCATCACTGGCCTGGTGCAAGTTTGTTACAAGGACCTCATGGAATGAGAAAAGGTTTTGATTGATTTCAGATTAAAAAAAAAAAAAAAACTTTAGCTCTTTAAGGTCATTGACCCCCATGCTAGATCCAACTTTGACCTTGTGGGGTGTTGTCCTTCTATTGGGCGGCATCCTTAATTAGGATGCGGCAATGTTTGCATCCCCCCCAGGTCGCCCCTTCCTGTCGCTCGCACTGCACAGACTCGGGTGAGAACACATTTGCTTTATTCGGCTCCGCTGACAGCAAAGCCGCCGAGTGCTCCGTCAGCCGCATCCCCCGTTCACATTCTAGACTTGGCATGCCCGTGGTGCCCATTCAAAAAGGCAGGGCACGGGTGCATGGATATTTCTTACGCGAGTCATGTTTCTGTTCATTTTTCAGAGCACCAATCACTGAGCAAATGAAACCATTATTTTGTGTTCAGCTAGAACTGAATGTGAGCTCTCAAGGCCATCAGTGAGGTCTGGATATAATCATATTAAATGCCAGCTAGTAATACTTACAGTCTCTGGACTGGAGAATTTGCTTGATATGTGGAAGTTAATCAGGTTCTCCCCAACAATGATATAGGAAACACCATAGCCATCATCAGCAACCTGAAAACATATCACACAAATGCCTTGAGATATGGGATTACAGCCCTTAATGGAGGCACGTATATATTTAAATAGAACTGGTTCATTTTAATTACTAAAAAAAAAAAGGTTTGTCCCATTTACTTACTGGTCCAAAGCCACCACCACTTGAAACATTTTCTGGGTACTTCTCCAGCTGAAACAGGTGAACCTGCTGCTGAGGTGTCTGGCTTGTGGACAGCCTCCATGGCTCAGATAAGACCTGTGGGAGGAAAAAAAACAGGGAACTTATTATTTCAGTTCTGTGTCCCTCAGGAACCTACAATAAGGGTGTCCCCTGCTATATTTACCACAGACAGGGGCAAATGTTTCATAGGAGGCATGAGGAGAATTCTCAGTAGGCTGCACTGCTTTTGGGCCTCCAGCATGCAGCTTACCTTACCAAGCCACTTCACTCCCATTCTACCCATACCTGGCTCCACTGTAACCCCAAGCCAAGGGCGTGGGGGGGGGGGGGGGGGGATGGGCGTTTTTATGTGGGTCAGCAGCGCAGTGGCCCAGGCAGAGAAGTTATCGGGGGCAAAGCACTCGGGCCCAGGAAGCAATGATTTTAGCATCCAGCGCTGCAGCATTCATCACGACCCCTTACACACCTATACCATTTATTGAAATGGAGGGGACAAGCCGAGACAGGGTGCACCAAACCCACCTTGGCACGTCTCCTCCATTGCAATGAATAAAGTAGGCATGTAGCATTGGAAACAAAGCCCCCAGCATGTGGCTAAGCTGAGAGACGCAATCGCTGAAACTCCGCCCTCGGAGTTAGTATGCAGATGGCGGTTGTGGGGCACACCCACACAAAGGTGCTGCGGGGCACAAAAGTTATGTTTTTTTTGTTTGTTTTAAGCTTTGATAACCATAACCTGCAATAGTTACAAAATGTGATAAGGCTCAGTGGATTAGATGAACATAAATTTTAACATAACCTGTAACAGCAATGTGTGAACAAAACCGCAAACGAAGAACTCAACCCTCAAGGATGATTTTTTTTTTTAAATGAAAGCGGATCTCCAGTCAATCCATGGCAATCCATGATATAAGCTTGTTGAGAGGGATTAACATGCATAAACATTCATATGTTCGGACTAGCAGGTAGATTAAACACGAATGGCAGATTAAACATGCATGGCAGCGGCCATTTTGCCACACACATTAAGGAGCGGATTCTAAAAAGTCCCTCAGTCAAAATTGCCTCATAGCTCTGTGCAATTATCTCTTATTTCCAGCCAGAAGTAGGAAGCCTTCAGCTGTAATGACTCCCCTTTGCTTTGCTAGCTGCCAACATCTTCTAAACACATTGTATCCCCTGATACTTTTGTGGCCCCCGCTGCCAACCACCATAGAGATACATTGTAACAGCTTCCCACACACAGATTTCTGTTGCTACACTAGCTGTTTATTCGTTGTTTGCATGTGTGAAAAGTGACAGGCAAGCTTTCTCCTCATTTCTGAGGCACATATCTTTCTCAATTTGGTGTGAATTGTTGCTGGCACAGTATCTTCCCTAATTTTCATGAGTAAGCATGAGGTGTTTGGCAAGATGGCCTCCCCCATGTAATTTAATAGTGAATAATCTTTATGCCAATCCACAACATCTGCATGGGGTTAAGCTCTCTCAAAAGGCTTATGTCACTGACCATATAAGAAGCAACAATTTAATAAACTTTATTTTTTGACTGCCAAATTTTCTTTAGGCAGAGTCAAAGGGCCCTGCTCCATTTCTAACAGGTCACTTAGGCTGTTTATGACAAGATCTCTTACCTCTTTAAGGAAAGGTGAGTCAACCCCCAGGTATTTGGAAACCACATAGAGACAGAAAAGATGACGATCAATTCCAGATCCAGTCATAGCCAGCCGGTACATTTGTTGGTGTTTCTCTGCTGCCATCTTAAATAACTTCATTTTTGCTTCATTCTGTAAAGGAAAAATGTCCAAACTCACTCATGCAATTGAGCGTCACATCACATCAGACGAACACAGTTTATGCCGACGGGGGCAGTCACATGCCCCAGTCCCATTGCAAAGATCAAGCCTGGTAAAGCTGCTTACCTCAGCAGCACGTACCACAAGTCCTCTACGCTCCCTGCATTTTAGTGCAAGTGGACAGACACCAGACCTAGAGTCTATAAGACATTAGGACCGGTGAAATACCTATGAAAAAAACCTGAGATTTGAGATGCCCCACTGTGTGAAACCTCACAGACAATCCCATGGTGCATGTGTGACCCGCAGAACTATCTCCTGTATCTGTCTAGTCTGGTAATGGCCACACCAGCCATAAATGAATGGCTGGCACGGCCATAAAGGGAGGCAAGGGATGTCGATGCCAATTGCGCGATGCAGCTAAGCTCCCATTCAGCTTTTTTATTAGCTCATTTATAGCTAAAAAAAATTATTAGTGGTGAGCCTCTCCAGCGAGGTATTTATATTGGGTGACCAGCAAGGTTCCACACAGCGGGTCAGCCTTATCCATGATCCAAAATGGTCATACAGTCTATACATTCCAATAAGGCCACACTGATTGCTGCATGGAGGGAAGCATCCCCGATGACAGATTTACTTTAGGGTGTACTTCTTTGAGAACGTAGTCAAGTCGCAGCAGTACTTACACTTTCTTTGGGGTCATTCATAGCCTTCACAAATTCAGAGGACTCAGAGGTACAAGAGCGGACAGTTTCAGTCCTGCCTTCTTTGAAGAGTCTGGTCATTGAGGCCTCATAGGTGAGACAGAACTTGCCTTTGTCCTGCAATAATGATAAGACATATAAGTGACACTTATATTAAAGTGGACCAACACCCAGGGGGGATCGGCCCGGGAATCTATAAGATTCCCGGACCGATCAGATCCCTCCCCGCGGGGCATCCGAAATCGGGATGTCCCGCGGGGTGAAACCCCCCAGGAAGCCCAGAAACCTTATCTTAACCCCGTTCCAATGGCGCATGCGCGGGCCGCGTCTCGCGCTTCCCTCTAGCAGGGCGTGCACCCGCGCCGGCCGTTTGTGAATGGCTGGCGCGGGCGCGCTCCCTGTTAGAGGGAAGCGTGAGACGCGGCCTCCAGCGCTCAGAGCAGCTGTGGTTGGACACCGCTTGTACGTGCATACCACAGCGGCTCTGAGCGCTCTGATTGGAAGAGTGCCCGCGTAGGAGCGTGGTGAGGTGAGTGTTTCCGGGCGTTCTGGGGGGTGCGCCACCGAAGTGGGCCAAAACACAGGATAGTCAAAATCCTGGGTGTTGGTCCATTTTAATGGAGAAGAGATTGGCTGTAGGCAAAAGCATAAACTTATTAAATGTAAACTTATAAATCAAAACCGATTATTCATTTAAACTATTGCATTTTGATAAAATTGCGAATGATAAAATCATTGTTCAACCTAGGAATCCAAATGGTTTATATGATATTTGTAAGTTAATACTCAGTTAATTGCTATAGGCAACGACAACATACACTTTCTAGACACCGTTCTTCAAAACATTATGCAATGAGACATCATTCCATTAAAAGCTTACCCGGAAATGTGCTAGCTGAAGAGCCAATTGGACGAAGGCATCGGGGCTTGTTCGCGTTTTCTTGATCAGTCCTTTGCCAAAGTTATCAAAGGGGAATGAGTGAAAGTCAACATCGTCAGCAAGCGCTTTGGCAACGGTCATGGAACTCTCAATCACATTTTGGCACTAAAAGAAGTAAATGTGAGGGAAAATGTATTACTTGTGTTGAATCATATTTTTGGAAGCGCAATTATTTATTTGTAAATATAAAAGCAAAAAGCAAGCTATGCTATGTTATATTATAAACAGGCATACACAAGATTGTTGTTGCAATGTGATAACAACTGTAACCTGCTGTGTTACAATGTAAATTGCTTCACAGCTGTGATATGCGAGTGATCTCTCCATTACAGCAGCACTCTTAAAAATGCTGCACCTCTCCATGGGTTGGGATTGTACAAGTGTCCTTACTTTTCAGGCATACAATATAAAAAATAACCTCACTTGGTTCAGATTGAAAAAGACAACTCTGAGTACTCACCAGTAGAATTGCTTTTGCCATGCACGGCCTGCTTCACGAAGTCATTACATTACTGGGATATTCCGCCACAAGGTGGCGCAGTGCACTGCAGAAGAGTTGTGGCTCCTCCCGGTACCATATAAAAACGGAATCACCATAGACTTTTCCAGTGTTGACAAGCAGTTATTCAAGAAACCGGGAGATAATAAAAACAACAAGAAAACCCCAACTAACTTGGAACAATCACCATACAGAGGCAACCAAGAACAACGATAACAAGGTTGGGGTGAAGCAGGCCGTGCCATGCATGGCAAAAGCAATTCTACAGGTGAGTACTCACAGAATTGTCTTTTTCCCATTGCATGGCACGGCCTGCTTCACAAAGTCATTACATCTGGGACATCCAAAAGCAGTGTCCGTAAGGTAGGGTGGGATCCCCAAAGAGTAACAACAGGCAATTTAAACCACTACCGCCTGAAGTACCTTGCAGCCAAAAGCAGCATCAGCTGAGGCCTTAACATCAACCTTGTAAAACTTGGAAAAAGTATGAACAGAAGACCAAGTTGCGGCCTTACAAACTTGTTCAACAGAAGCTTGGTGCTGAAAGGCCCAAGACGCACCAATAGCACGAGTAGAATGAGCAGTAATCCTAAAAGGAGGTTCCTTCCCTTTAAAGTGGACCAACACCCAGGGGGGATCGGCCCGGGAATCTATAAGATTCCCGGACCAATCAGATCCCTCCCCGCGGGGCATCCGAAATCGGGATGTCCCGCGGGGAGGAACCCCCCAGGAGGCCCACAATCCTTACCTTACCGGCGATCCAACGGCGCATGCGCGAGACGCGGTCGCGTCTCTCGCTTCCCTCTAGCAGGGCGCGCTCCCGCGCCGGCCGTTTTGTGAATGGCCGGCGCAGGCGCGCTCCCTGTTAGAGGGAAGCGAGAGACGCAGCCAATGACAGCGCTCTGGTATGCGCGTCCAAGCGGCTTTGGACGCGCATACCAGAGCGGCTCTGAGCGCTGTCATTGGCCGGACGAGGTCACGTGGGAGCGGGGAGAGGTGATCGGGGGGTCCCACCTAAGTGGACCAACACCCAGGATAGTCAAAATCCTGGGTGTTGGTCCACTTTAACAGAATAGGCTTGTACCACCGCCTGACAGATCCACTTGCTGATAGTGGATTTAGCAGGAGGCAAACCCTTCCTAGGTCCAGCAGGAAGAACAAAAAGAGCGTCAGACTTCCTGAAAGACTCAGTAGCAACCAAATAAAACTTCAGAGCCCTGACAACATCCAAAGAGTGAAGGGTCCGCTCCTTAGAATTAGCAGGGTTAGGACACAAGGAAGGCAAAACAATGTCCTGATTGAGATGAAAGGCAGACACAACCTTCGGCAAGAAATCCGGCTTAAGCCGAAACACCACCTTATCCTGAGCAAATTCCTGATTCAGGGACACAGGGTCCAGATCCCAAACTGACAAGAGGTGCAACTGAAGAGGTTTCATATTAAACTGAGAAAAAGGGACCGCCTTGAAGCAGGACACCATCAGACCCACTAACTGCATCTCCTGCCGGATGGAGGGATGGGGACACAAGAGCAGAAGCCGTGCCTCTTCTGCAGGCCCTTTATCTTCTGCTGAGGTAGGAATACCTTGACCTGAGAGGTATCCAGAGTCATGCCCAGAAAGGATCTCACCAAAGACGGAGACAGTGAAGACTTGGGATAGTTGATCACCCAGCCGAAGGACTCGAGAGTGGAGGTCCACCACCTGAGTATCCTTCTCGGCCTGATGAAGAGATTGAGACACAATCAGAATGTCGTCCAGGTAAGGAAGGATGCGAATGCCCTGATTCCGCAGCAAAGCCATCACACCCGCCAGCACCTTGGTGAACACCCGAGGGGCTGAGGTGATACCGAACGGTAAGGCCACAAACTGGTAATGCTGATCCTCTAGAGCGAACCTGAGAAACCTCCGATGACCTGGAAAGATTGGCACGTGAAGGTAGGCATCCTTGATGTCCACTGAGGACATGAAGTCGCCCAGGCGCTGTGTACTGACCGCCGAGCGTAGAGTCTCCATGCGAAAGTGCTTGAACCTGATAAACTTGTTGAGACCCTTCAAGTCCAGGATGGGCCTCAGGGATCCATCCGTTTGGGGACCGTGAACAGATTGGATTAGAACCATCGCCCCCGTTCCTGGGAAGGCACCGGGCAAATGACTCCTGACTCCAACAGACGTTGAACAGTAAGACGCAGACCCTGAACTGACAGAGGGTTTTGAGACATCCAGCCTCCAGACTTGAGCAAAGAGCCAAAGCCGTCCCCCCACCCGGATGGTTCATGCCTGAGGGGGCTTGGGGCCCCATGATAGACCGGGACGACCACGGGAGTCCCTACGTGTACCCGTTAATAGGGAGACACGACCTCCTCTGGAAGAGAGAGGGGCATAGCCACCAAAAGGGCAGAGGTCCTACTACACATCTGCACCACATCATCCATGGCAGTAAGGACAAAGGCAACAAAATCAGAGCAAAGCAAAAGGGACCTATAATCCTCCCCCCCGTTGCCAGCCGTAGCGCCCTCCAGGAGACGCTTGAGCTGTCTTTTAAGGGCAATAGCTGTAATGGCAGCAGAGCAGACCGGACGCAGCCCAGCCCCCACATGCGCAAAAGCATGGCAGGCCAGCGGACCCATGCGCCGGTCCTCGCTGTCCCGCAGTGTAGTAGTGTCAGGTGAAGGCATGACCGAGGTGTTGGATAGCCCGAGCACGGGAGCGTCCACCTCAGGGCGACACGACCATCGCTTGAGCAGGTCGGCAGGAAAGGGATACCTCCTATCCCACCCCTTGGGCACCGCGCGCAATCTACTAGGACGTTCCCACTCCTTGAGCACCATATTAGTGAAATGGCTCTGCTCAGGTAACTCCAGGCACTGTTTATCAGGACGAAAGACCTCACCCTGCTTCCTCTTAGCCACCTCAGGGGGGACAATGTGCAAGATTTCAAAAATGTGAGCCAACAGGCTATCAGTGTCCTCAGGGAACCATGAGTCCTCCCCCAGACGCAGACGCAGGGTCACTGCCGTAACCCTCCTGCTGGTCCCCAGAGGAGTCAGAGTCCTGAACGAGTTGCCCCTCCTCTAGGGGGTAAAGGCTAACAAAAGAATCAGGTCCCTCAACCTCCTCAGGAAAGAGGGATGTCACAGGAGCTAGGTGCCGCTTCTTGCCAGAGGCCTTACGTGGACCAGGCCTGGCAAGTTGCCTTTCAATACTGGCCACACGCAGTGCCAAATCAGACTGTGACCCCCACTAGTATCCCCCTCACTAGGGGCTAAATGCAGGCGCGAGGGGGTAGGTGATGTCAAAGGGGGCGCAGAGCTGGGAAGCGAAGAGGGCAGCCCAGACTGGAGCACAAGGACACTTTGGGCGCACGGCACGCACACCCTGACCCTGTCACTCACAGGGGATACCCCACACATGGCACACAGCTGGGATTGCCCCTAAGAACCCCCAAGCACGCTATCCCCAGAAGCCTCCATATGGTGATTAACACAGGCGCAATAGGCCAGCACAGGGTAAAGGCTAGCAAGAGCCACCCGGGATGCCCCCCCAAGGGATGCCCCCAGAAGCCAGTAAGGGAAGATGAGGGATGGTAAGGGATAGGACCAGGAGAAACCACAACCCACAGTTGTCCCGCCTGAAAGACATAAATAAAGACACATAAGTATCCCACAACGCATGCCCAAAAGAGACCAAAAACCCCCGAAGGGGACTCACAGACCAAGTAGGACAAGGGCACCAGCCGCCAGACCACAGAAGGAAGCGTCAAGCAGACCGGGATCACCGCCGCAGCTCCGGGATGAGAAGGGCCCCAAAGCGCGGCAGAAGCAAAATTGCGCCGGCAGAGAAACCATGAGGGGCAGGCCGCGGGAGGACGATGCGATACGCGTCATCCACCGGACCCCCCCACCCCCCAAAGAGCACGAAAACGGCGCTCACGTGACCTCGCAGGCGTCATCACAGTAGAGAAAAAAACGCCTCACACATATAGCGCCGCCCGCCGCGGAGCGCAGTACAAAGCAGCGAGGCGGCGAAACACAGTTAAAACACAGCCAAAGCACCCTGTGCATCGCATTTTTCATATTTTAATCTTTAACTTAAAATATTTTTTTTTTAGTATTTTGTATATATACTTCAAAGTAATGTCACTATATGCTGATGGTCTGGCAACCTTTAAATAATTTGAGCAGGCAGACAGTCTGAACTGCTGGAAGAAGGATTTGCACAAAACTCACGGATAGGGATTAATGGCCAGAACAGTACAACCCATCCGTTTGCTTTCTGCAAATAAATACGTCTGCTTAATTAAAACTCTGCATGTTCTGCAGTGCTGATGGCACGAGGAGCATTTTTTCTTAAAAGGGAAGCCAATATTCATGAACGTTACACTCAGACCACCAGCTCCGAAATAGTACATCCCTCTCCAACACCACCAGTATGAAAAAAGCGGCATAACAGGTGGTCGTGGCCTCAGTACTCTTAATGAAATCAAAGAACTTCTGTGTACGGAGGCGCCCACTGATCTCAAACCACTAGGGGGGGGGGGCACAGTATTAAGGCCATGCTTTCTGCGAGTGAGAGATGTAAATTGGGGTGTCACATGCTCAAATGCACCATTGATCTGAATTCTGTAGGGTAGGCCCATGAAGGTAGATTTTCTCTTTTAAGACTGTAATTGCTTTATCAGGGTGTGGTTCTGGGTATTTTTCCCAAGTTTGTTCATCTGCCAACACAAATACGGATGTACTATCTGCTGACTGAGACTTCTGGATCAGAAAAAAAAAAAGGAGAGAGAGAAAATAATAGAGCTAGACTATTATCTAATACACATATTTGAAAGTTTACATAGCCCAGAATTAAATGGGGCCCAAAGTCCACTTATCTAAAAATCCTTCTCCCACCTCTCACCTGGAAAAGCCTGATTTGGACATTTATCTAGCACTGTGGTGTTAGCATAACAGGCAATAATAGATGAGCAATGGTGGAGGTATTGAGCATATGCAACATGTTTTTTGGTGGGCCGTACTTCTTCAGTTGACGAAAGAATAGCATCTGCTGAGTTTATGTACCATTTGAGATTTGTTAAGATAATTCCAAGGAATGTTTTCTTAACTTTTTCTTTTTTTTTTTACTTCCTGGCCATATATGTAGATAAGTAGAGGTGGTGGTGGACTCTTCCTAAAGTCTATAATAAGCTCCCTGGTCTTGAGTATGTCTAAGACCACACTATTTCTCTGACACCAATTGCTGGGTACGCCAACTTCCAGTCTATATGTAAGCTTGTCATCATTGTAGATGGAGCCTAAGACTGTGGCGTTATCTGCATATTCAGAAATTGTAACTGAGAACGCAAGGTATCCATTGGTATATACAGAGGACAAGATTGGAGAAAATACACATCCTTGTGGGGCTTCAGTGCTAATGGACCTTACAGTGGATGGTATTTGTCCAGGTTTGACCATCTACATAAATGTGGGGGAATGGCAACCTGGGATATTTTTCTATTAAGGATAGTTAGATTGATTATGTTAAATGCAAAGCATAGCTCTACAAATAAGCATATATTTCTAGCTCACTCATAATTGCTGCGTTTTTCATTCACCCAAACTTTGCATTTCCTTATAAGTGAATAGTCAGGTTCAGGCAATTGGTTCAGTCCAGGCAGAAGTCAGGTAGGCTATGGCAACAGAAAAGATCAGTGTTCACACCAACACTCCCAAAGTGAACTGAAAGAGATAACAGGCAAGGCAGTCTAGGAAAGGATGGATTTTATGTGGCCACTGGCCAATGATGGTCCATGATCAGTGTCAATCCAGCTTTACCTAATGGATCATGTTAATCAGAGGGAGGCTACCTGCAACCCTCTGCCATTAACCCCAAACTACTCCAGTACTGCCTTCTATAATTAGCGTAGTACTGCTATGGCGCATCAAAGTACTGTGTTTTCACATTCTCGTTTCAAACCTTACACACAGTAAGTCAATTTTTTTTGCATGATCAATTGACACATGGATAAATGTTCAAATACCTATTTTAGAAATGAAAACAAAGAGCAAACCTTTGTATGCAACAAGCCCTTAGCTTACCTCCTCTTGAATATCCCACTGCAGTCTGTTTGGAGGGGGGATGCTAGGATTGGTGTCTCCTTTACAATGACCGTCCTCTTCATACCCGAGGTCAAACTTATCAGTTGCCATAACATACTGAAAATGAAATCACAAGATGAAAGCTCCCGCAAGTATAGCTGCGTGTACGTCGCAGTTTCAACATTAGTTTATTTACATTGCAGAGAAATGGGGTCACTTACCTCCCAGAGGTGTCCCACAATGGGAGCATCAGCCCACGAATGCTCACAGTTCATGCCCATCTTTCCATTCTTGAACACAATAAAACTGATTGTTTTGTCAAACCACCTAAAGAAATCAACACACATGGAGTCACAAGTTAGCAAGTTGCAAAAAAAGAGAATGCCATGACAATTAAAACTAAATGTTGGTTTAGGATATGGTTAAGGGTTTACCATGGAAGTTTGCACACCCTGCTATCGGTAAGTCCATGTCCATTTGTCCCTCACTCTTACCCTCCCTATATCTCAGCAGTCATGAATTCACTAAATCAATCTGTCCTCTTTCAACAAGTCACAAGAGACATCCGAACACCTTCAAAAGCAGACACCCATCTGCCGGTGATATATCACCCAACCTCAGCCCTTCCCTTCCCCCTCCATTTCTATGCAACCCCATCTGCATGCTGCCTTCTAACATTCACCACCCCACTAATTCCACTAACACCTGAAACATAACTAATGTCATACACATAAGGCCAATACCCCCCTCCCCCACCACTGTTACCTGTGCATTCTGGAATGCATGCTTATTAGCCATACATGATTTGTTTAGTAACAATACATTCACTATCATGGCCTTAACAGAAACATAAGTGACCACCTTCACCATCACCTGCCGCCCTGTCATACAGGGGTATTCAATTCAGTCACGCTCCAAGACCAGGTAAAGAACATGGTGGAGGTGTTAGGGCCCTGGTCTCTGACTGGTGCACTTTTAACCCAATCACTGCCTTGCCCTCACTAACCTTCTCTTCCTTTGCAACCCACTGCATCTGCCTTTACCCTCGCCTCCACCTCAAAATCACTGTCATTTATCGCCCCCTCCTAGCCCTGCCACTCTCTTTCTCGACCACTTCTCAACCTGGCTCCTTCCAATTCTCTCCACTGACATCCCTGCAATAATCTTAGGCGACTTTAACATAATTATCAACACAAAAATCCAGCTACCATAAAACTACTCTCCCTTATATCCTCCTTTGGCCTTAAACAATGGTCCACTACCCTGCCCACAAAGATGACCACACTCTAGACCTCATCTTTAGAAAATCTCTGCTCTGTATCTAACGTCTCCTCCTCTTCACTCCCCCTTTCTTACCATAATCTAGTTACACGGACCCTCTCCTCCCACACACACACTGAGGCAATCCTACGCAGAAACTTGCGTGCACTCAACCTTCAGCGCCTTTCTGATTTCCTACTACCTCTTCACACCTTGTCCATATTCACCGATTCTGCAGCACAGCAATACCACAATACACTAACCTCTGCCCTGGACGAAATGACGAAAGACCAAAATCAGTGGCAACTTCCTTATCTATAAATCAGCCAAACAAGCATATTTTGCTTTCCTCATATCCTCATAGGCCCGGAACCCCAAACAACTGTTTAACCATTTAACTTTGCCCAACTCCTCTTTCTCCCACCTCCCAAATACCAGTAGAGGAATTTGCCTTCTTCCAGGACAAAATCAACAATACCCAACTAAGTTTACCACCGCTAATCTATTCAGATAACCCCCAGCTCCATCCCTGACTACTACCCTATCCCACTTTCTCCTGCTGTCTAAGTAAAGACTATCCTCCCTCATCTCCTAGACCTACATTACTATTTGCTCAATCAATCCTATTCCATCCCACCTACTTCCACAAATGTCCTCATCTATCACTCTAACCCTTGAATTTCTCTTCAACCTTTTCCTCTCAACTGGCACCATTCCTTCACCCTTCAAACATGCAGTCATAAGCCCATTACTCAAAAAAACCTTTCCTGGACAGCTTTGTCCTCACCAACTACCGAACCACGCCATCTCTGCTCTTGGCATGGTCATCCACTTTCTCCTCCTCTTTTTACTCGCCTCCCTAGGAATCTAAGACCTTGCCCTCTCATGGATCTCTTCCTACCTCTCAGATCGCACTTTTAGTCTATCCCACTCCAACACCGTCTTCTCCCCTTGCCCTCTATCCGTTGAGGTACCACGAGGATCCGATCTGGGACCCCTACTTTTCTCAGTCTACAACTATGGCCTTGGCCTACTCATAACTCTTTAGGCTTCCGACACCACTTGTATGTGGACGACCCTCAAATTTACCTCTCAGGCCCAGATCTCTCTTTCCTTCTATTTCATGTTCTGAACTGTCTAATAGCCATGTCTTCCTTTATGTCCTCTCACTCTCTCAAACCAAACATGGACAAAAAGCTTGTCATTTTTGCGCCATGCAATTATGCTCTAGTCTCCCCAATAACTATTTCTGTCAACAACCTATCACACCGGCTCCTAAAGCACATTGTCTTGGTGTTATACAGGACTATTCTCTCTCTTTCCAACCCCACAGTCACTATCCACCTTCTGCCCAACTTGAGAACATCTCCAGTAAACATCCTTTGCTCACATCTGAAACCAAAAAAATTCTAGTTTGACCTGATCATCCCCTGACTGGACTACTGCAACACCCTCCTCTGTGGTCTACCCACCAACAGACTGGCATCCCTCTAATCTATTCTCAACTATGCTGCCCACCTTTCCTGCGCTGTGGATAAAAAAGGCAGGTTAAAAGGGAGAGTAAATAAAGGGTTAATGTTCTGCGATCCTGTGAGGAAAAATAGGTTAGTATATATACATAAAAGTATGAATAAACAAATGCAATAGTATTACCAGCAAGATTAAAAATTCCAACCATTTTTGAGGCCTAATTAGTCAGAGGCAATGATACCTAGTGGTTTCTTATTTAATTAAAAAGGTGGAAGCACCCCCTCAAACAAAACTTCACTTTGGTAATACTATTGCATTTGTTTATTCATACTTTTATGTATATACACTAACCTATTTTTCCTCACAGGATCGCGGAGAACATTAACCCTTTATTTACTCTCCCTTTTAACCTACCTTTTTATCCACAGTGCACCTACACTAATCTCTTCTCCCCCTAGGTCCACATGTTTGGGACAGTGCGGACTGGGATCCAGTGATCAGGTAAGTTGCTGATTGCCAGACTTGGACCATTCCGCTGCAGGGGACCCTTTTTTATTGGGAGGTCAATCACTTTAAGGCGACTATTCTGACTGCTTCAGTGCTAATCAGGAGCACTTACAGGCATGCCTACCTCCCATTCTTGGCACAGATGACCTATTGAGGATCATATGGGTACAGCTGGTAAGTGCAGCGAAAAAACAATTAGCCCAAATTTAAGAGGCAGAAGTTAAAAGCTAATCCAGCCAAAACTAATTTTATTTTGGAAAGACTGGTTAGAGCCAGCTTAATTTTATAGAACCAAGGTTATGGATTGAAAAGATGGTAAGTGGAACTATTATTTTTGCACACTGATACTCTTCACCCAACAATACAAGCAGAACAATTGTAACTTTATAAGTTATTTATTATTAAATGTATAAATACATATTTCTGCTCATTTTGTGTAAATGTAGGTAAATGGTTAGACCAGATATTTAAATTCAAAACATTTATAACCATAAAGAAAAAGAAGAAGAGTACCTGTCATAGCATTTTCCATGTAGAAGAGATTTGGCATAGTTATCAAGAGATGTCACTGGGTCTTCTTTGTTATATCCCTGCTCCGTATCGTCCAGAGTTACAAAGAAAGCAGCTTTTTCAACAGCATCCAGACTCTGCTTGTTCTTGCCATTTGCAAAGTAGGTTTTACGAGCATTAGCCCAGGGCACCCTGCATAGAGGGGAAACTCAGACTTAGTCACTGCTATAAAAACATCTGAATCAGTAAGCCTGCCTCGCTAACAGTGCTTAAAGTGGACCAACACCCAGGGGTGATCGGCCAGGAAATCTATAAGATTCCCGGGCCGATCACCTCCCACCCCGCGGGACATCCGAGATCGGGATGTCCCGCGGGGTGAAACCCCCCAGAAACCCCAAAAAGATCTTACCTGATCCGCCGCCTCCCGCGCGCCCCTCCAGACGTGCGCGCGCCCGCGCCAGCCCTCTGTGAATGGCCGGCGGGGGCGCGCGCACGCCGAGAGTGACGCGCGGGAGGCGGCGGCGGAAGAGGCTTGTACGTTCCTGTCCCCCGCCTAGACGTTGGTGGGGATTGGCTGCGGCGTTCACGTGGGAGCGGGGAGAGGTGAGTTTTTTGGGGTTTCTAGGGGGTTTCACACAGCGGGGCACGCCGGATCGGGGTGCCCCACCGAAGTGGACCAAAACCCAGGATAGTCAAAATCCTGGGTGTTGGTCCACTTTAAAGTCACTCTACCTTAAAGTGGACCAATCACCTCCAACGCTGGGCCCGAAAGACACCAGGGCTGGCCGATGTGGGATGCCCCACTATGTGAACCACCCCCCAGATCACCCACAATCCCTTACCTTTCCGTCGGTCCCTCCTGTGGCTGCATCCCTGAAGCTCTGCATTTCCTATGCCAGCATGCAGTCCAAAAACAATGGCTTTATGCAATGCATTAGCATGTACGGCATAAAACGCTGATTGGACGAACCGTGGGGATGACAAAAAGGTGAGTGGCATGGGAAATCTGCCTGGGGCAAGGACCAATCACAGGGATAGTCAAAATCCCAGTGATCTTTCCACTATTGGATCTATTCTTGACCTTGAATTACAAGGGTTATATAAATACCACCATTTCAATGAGCTAGGCATCATTATCAATACAATACAAAAACTAAAAAGAGACAAGGTTGATCTCTCACAGCACTGCAGCCCAAGCTGACTGGAAACGAAGGAGCACCAAGGCACTATTCAATCCACATATGAGCAGTGGTTGTTCAAAAGCAAGCCAGAAAACATCAGAATGGTGCTGTCACCATCAGAGCTGACAGCATGAGACTAGAAAGAGACTGACTCTGTAGTTCTTTGAGGGATTGATCCAGTGGGAGGAAATACTGCATATGTTTAGTTTTTGGTCTGGTAACGCTCTAATAAGTGACAATATGTAAAGAATGTAAGTAATCGCTCTTGTTAAAGTGGACCCATCACCATCCTGGCCAGTCCTGGGGTCCAAAAGATCTAGATCTAGAACTACATGCGGGATCCCCCGCCGATCGCCTAAATAACTCATCTCTCTGACAGTCCACTCCCACATTAGTATCTTGTGATGTCCTTTGGGGGCGGGAAAACGTCACAGACCACAGGAAGACTGGGAATGTGGCTGCCATGCTGTGCTGTGTCTGTAAACAGAGCTGTATGCTATGCATTAATATGTACAGCATACAGCTCTGACTGGAGGAGAGCATGCACACGTGCCGTGGGTATGCTGGGAGTTTTGACGGTTTCACACTGTGCAGCATCTAAAATCAGGATGCCCCGGGGAAAGGGTGCCATCACCAGGACAGTAAAATCCAGTAAAAAAAAAATAAAAAAGAAAAATACACACCAAAGCAAAATATGGGTACTGTATCTTGCCCTATACCACCTACACACAGTAAGTACAATTTCTCTTAGAAACCCAAAGTGACTTTGGTCACACTACTTACCTGTCTCCAGCAGTAAGAGCAGCCAGTTTCTCCTCTCCAGGCTGAGGTTCAGATTTGTCTTCCAGGATCTTTTGCATCTGCTGCTCAATCTCTCTTGGTTTCAGCAATCGGCCATCATGGTACATCCACACTTTGAAGTAGCGTCCCTTGTGGAAGACCACAATGTGCTTGCTGTCCTTTATATGTTGAAGGGTGTCTGCAAGAGGTAAAGATTTACACTTAACATATAGCAAGCATAATTTGTCATTTCACCTACCTTTCCTGCATGTGCGTGTGATCTTGATTAATGCAATAGAACCAGTCTTTGGATTGGTGTTAACCTTTTTATTTGGAGCATTAATATTTTATTAAGCACAGCGATGCTGTCCAAGATGCAATACACTTCCATAGGATGGGGTAATGTTAAACAATCTATGTTTGGCTTGATACAGTAGACACATCTGAAACTGGTCACCTTGGAGGCGCCATAAGATGTGAAATTGTATTTTTCTTTTTATCTGGAACCCCCCATTTTCTTGGAATCTATGTTATACTTGACTGACCAATGCCCTAAAGCCTAACTCCATCCAGCCAGTAGGTCTTATTTCATTTTGAACATAGTAAGCAGGGTTAAAAAAAAAACAATTTTTTTTTGCTGTCTGACTAGTCTGGGAAGATCCAGACTTGTTTGGTTAATGGAGGCCAGATGCATCTAGAAAATCTGTGGCTGCCTTTAGAATTTCAGAAAATATGGGGATATGCTCCAGTGCCACATTTGACTACCCCTGGATCCTGAAGTATGCTGCTCAAGCAAGGGAGGTTTAGGAAGCTTTTCTGATGTCACAGAAAATTAGGAGATTTGTATTGTAACATGACTTGGGTAAAATTAGGATCACAGATGCAATCTTTGCAAGATGGCTGTGAAAACTAAAATGGTTTAAAAGTTGGAAGTAGTTTTTAGCTCTTAAATCTGGAATAGGGCCATAAATGTCTTTACTCTAAACTATGTAAGAATAATTATATTGGGGAATTCATCGGTATACCCCTGCCATGAAATCTAAAAGATTCCAGTACCAGTCTCTAGCCTGCCCTCCTACAGCGGATGCCACCAAGTGTGTGAACCCACCAAACCCCCCCCCCCCCCTCCGAGGCACCGGTAATCTTATCTGACAGTGGCTGCATCCCCAGCTTCTCTGCAGTTAGGCCAGGCCCCTAAGAGCGCACACTCCACAGGGGAGCCTGTGGCTGGTGCGCAGTTCAAATCAGTGTCTTTGTGTCACGCATTGCTATGTTCTACATAAAGCACAGACTGAACAAGCACCTGCGTCATGGGAACGAGAAAAGGTGAGTGAAACTGGGCGATCTGGGGGGTTTCACATAGGGGGACATCTTACATTGGGATTTCCCCGGAGCAGGGACCAGTCACCACAAAATCCTGGTGATTGGTCCACTTTTATGCAAAACTGTTTAAATATGCTTGTTAACAAAAATATCTAGGGGTTAATTTTTGCAAGAATTGATGGTCTTAATTTCCATATGGGATAAGCTAATACAATAGTTATTTAATATATTTATTAATGCTACGTCTATATTAATGAGCCCTTTGTTATTGGAACAATCATAGATGGCAGTCTATCCAAACCATTGTCCAAACACACCACAAATCATGGTCTCCATGCAATAATTCATTAGGTGATAGTTATACACTCGAGAGGAGAATGAGAGAAAACAGATTTCTGAACCCCCACACCAATATGGATTTAGTAAAGGATTAAGTCATGCAAGGCGAGGAAAGCATTAGGATATCATGGTCACAAATTGGAATTGGTCACAATATCTTGATAAGCAACATTATTGTAATAATAATGACATAACCAGCATTGTGTGACAAGTAGGACATACATCTTGAATAAATTAGAGTATTATATTAAAAAGCTTGAATACGCTGTGAACCATTAACAAACAAGACTTCTCTTAGGCATTTGAGAAAGATTTTTGGGGAGCAGAGGGGAAATAAAGGGCCTACAAGCTAAAACATGTGGCATGTTATATGTCACATGGAAGAAACCCTATATGACAAGTTAAGCATGTGGAGGAAGACAAAGCTGTCCATTTTAGCTGAAAAAAGCTGATTTCTGTAAGTCTGATCTCTCAGAAAAGGTTTGGATTATTATTTGGTCTCCTGTTATACAGCCATACGGTGCGTGAAGAAAAGTGGGGAGGGGGTGGAATCGATCTCTTTCCGATCACCGGCAATTCAAGGCTACATTTCAGGATTCGTTTATCCTGAGACAAACCCTGTTAAATTAAGAACAAAGTAGGCTTAAGCTAGATGTTTGCCATGTCTGAGAAAGATACACCTAGATAGTTGAGAGCCATTGTTTTGGGGATTCTAAATAAAGTCTTTTCCTGGTGTGTGTGTGTGTGTGTGTGTGTGTGTATAGAACGGAACGGACAATGAAGGTCCTGGACAAGAGTTTGAGATGTGCAATCACACAGTTTATGGAGTTTCACACGAAAAGCCCACAACCCCCGTTGTAGAGTGAAACCCCATTGTTTCAGAAAATCCTGAATATATGCTTTCTTCAGACAGACCCTGAGATTTGCGTATACAGGACAAATAAACATCTCTCTAGACTGAGATAGAGACACAATTTTAAGGGAATGATGTTTTTCAACAGAAATTAGTTTTGTCAGCCCGATAGGAGAAGATAAAATACATTTGCCATAATCACTTCAAAATATATGCAACACCATTTTATTTTATATAGATAGCAGGTTAAATGGCCAGTGTATTAATATTGATTAGGTAGAATTATTTCTTATTATATATAAGTTTGAAGTTTGTTTGAATATAGTTATATTATATAATACCGATTTCTGGGTTTATTAGCTGGGATAATGGTTGTATTCTTATGTAGAATTGATGTATCAATTTAAATAGGATTAAAATTATAGATTTATAGTATTACTAAATAATATTTTTATGACGAATAGTTATAGGATTTTAAATGTCTTAAATATTAGTCATGATAATTACTCCCAGAGTAACAATTACATAATTGATAATATGTCATTTTAAGACAAATAACTATCCATTTAGTTCCAGTTAATGCTGAGGAATTATGTAAGGATAAAACTGGGATATGTGGGAGTATATATATATCTTGGTATATCTATATACCTTTTAATATTAAGTCCGTATACTTAGGTATATAAAGTTTCAAGATTTACATTTATTTTTACAACATAGTACAAAATTCATTTCTTAGCCTACAATGACCCCTTGTGGTCAGATATAAAACCGAGTCACTGGACACTTGGCCGCGCCCTAAATGACCTCATGTTTGTTAGTGGGATGGAATTACAGAGATTTAAATATATTGAGTATCGATCTGAGAAACTCATCTGAGGGGCATTCATCTGAAGAATAAGGGGAATTCAGCTCATCAGAGGATCCGATCTCACAGACCAGCAGATCTGACAAGATTTATTCAAGCTCTCAGCTCTTAGCTAACCTGAGTGACTGCATATCAAACCTACATATCCCATAAGCCTTGCATGATTGGAACCCGACCTTCCATAGACATTTTGGTAACGTATGGTTCTTATTTATTAATAATTAATTAGCTGGGCATTGGGAAAATTCTTGCTGGAATACACATTCCAGTAAGCTAAATTCCAGTCCAGTAATTGAACTATACTATCAAAATATCTTTGGTTGAATTTGTCAGAGCATTGTTTACCGGGGATAATTATTTTATTTTTAATCCATAGACTTGGTATTGAAATTAAGTATTATTGTGTATTAGGTTGCCTTAAAAAGTTAAAAGGTTATTATTGATATAGAAGTGAGCCCTCTTGTGGCTAAATCTGCTAAGTGCGAGATATACAGGTCTTTCTCAAAAAATTAGCATATGGTGCTAAAGTTCATTATTTTCCATAATGAAATGATAAAAATTAAACTTTCATATATTTGAGATTCATTGCACACCAACTGAAATTTTTCAGGTCTTTTTTTGTTTTAATACTGATGATTTTGCCATACAGCTCATGAAAACCCCAAAATCCTATCTCAAAAAATTAGCATATTTCATCCGACCAATAAAAGAAAAGTGTTTTTAATAAAAAAAAAAGTCAACCTTCAAATAATTATGTTCAGTTATGCACTCAATACTTGGTCGGGAATCCTTTTGCAGAAATATCATTTCATTATGGAAAATAATGAACTTTAGCACTATATGCTAATTTTTTGAGAAGAACCTGTATGGTTTCATTTGTTTGTTTTAATTGATTATTCTCATTGTATTTATAACAAATAATTGTTATTTATCTTTAACCGTTATTAGTAAGTTTTACTATTGCGCTACTAAATTACCTCAAGAGATCTCTTTTATAAGGTGATTTATGTCCATCTTAATAGGATCACCCTAGCTATAGCTTATACCTTTCATATGGTTTGATCCTCCTTATTTTATATAAAGCTTTGCTTTATATACCCAACAGAGCATAAAGTAGTTGTTTTGACGGGACAAGGTAAGGGGGCTAAACATTGAGAAAAAGTTTTATTTTTATCATAGAGAAATTTGCTAGTTTGGCAGGAAATGGTTTTAAAAGACCCAGTGAGCGGAGCTAGGTAACGTAGCATATTTTTAGAACCAAATACAGCAATTGCACCAGTGGACCAGAGTGTGCCAAGTGTCCCACACTATGGCCATGTCTTAAAATAAGGAACACACAATCAGTTTGTAAATGGTTCACAGCATTAATACCCATGTTTTCATGTAGCCAACAAATTAAGAATTGCCACATGCATGTTAAAGTGTGGTTTGTGCTCCACGTGCGTTGGCTGCAGGAGGCCAAAAATTGGATGAATCACACCCTGGAGTTGCAAGCAGCAGCAGGAGCCCAAACATTGGTATTACGAAGACCAACAACATGGAAGACAGGGCCAAGGCTGTACCTGTCTCAACGCCTGGTATACGGCTAGAATTGAACATTCGTTCATACTGGAAGGAACACATTGGTATGGTATTATTAATCATAAGCTGAAAGGAAAAAAAGCATGAAACAAAATAAGGGGAGGATGAGGAAAATATACTCAAACAGGCATGAACTTAAAAGTAAATATGAAGGCAACTAAAAAAAAAAAAAAAAACACGAGAGGACCCAAATGAACCTAGAATGCAAATACCACAATAAGAAGAGGCAGAGCCAAGCAGCCACCTACACGAGAAAAGGAATATCAGGCTCAATATTACTTGTGAGATGTATTTCTTTTTGGGTTTGAATATTTTCAGGTTGTGTATATTGGACATTATATGGAATTTTGAAAAAAGATAAATGAATAATCTAGATGTGACAATTTGCATCTAGGGTCGAACCAATACCAGAGGTTATCATTCACGAAGCATGTTTAGTGCCAATTGTAACACAACCAAACTCTGGTTCTGTTGCAGATCTTACAGATTGTTGGAAGTCAACAGTAGGTCAAATGTGACCGTTATAGTATCTCACAGTTAATATTTGACTGATAAGGGAGTACTAGTTCTACAACTGCTGGCTGTCTTACCTGTTTCTTCACCGGGGATCCGGGAAGTATTAAACATTCTCTCCCACTGAGCTGAGCATAGCGGAACAGTGCATCCCATCAGAAGAATCTACACCACATACCAAACAGTGTGCCGCCATGGGGTTACAAACAGAATTTTAGACACACATTAGGGGCAGACATTTAGACAAGGCTAGTGATATTCAGTTTTTACAAGGGAGATCTGCTCAACTCTAAAGGCCTCTCACCTAAGCTACCCTGTGCTGGAGTAACAGCTTTGGGCGGTTCTTCATCAGTTTGCTCAGGGGACAGGCATTAGAAAGGATCATCCCTTTGAAAGTGGACTAGAGCTTTCAAAAGCCTTCTCCTAAGAGGAGAAAACCACAAGCTTGGCCAGAATTTTTTCAGTTGGGTTGGGGTGTATAAGCAAGGCCGGATTATGAGGGGTGCAAGCGCCGGAGCCTTCACCACTTGCCCTGCAAAGGGGGCCGCCAACAACCTTTGGGTTATAATCTGGTCCAGGAGGCTTTTCAGTCTTTGGTCTGACGGGGCGCAGGGCCATCAACAAAGTTGTCAGCGGCAGTGAGGGGGCCCGGGCGCACCTGGACAAGCCTTTTTCTGCAAACCGGCAGCCAACGCCACCACATGGCAGAACAGAGAGTGTAGAGCAGCAAAGCCGCCATCAGTGACGCTACAGTGGGTGGGTGCAGAGCTGTCAGTCGGCGGCCACTCACTCCGCTGGCATCTCAATGCAGGGAACTGTTTTCTGCTGACGACTACACTACCCTCCGCCCACGGTGGCAAAGCAGGAGTTCCTGAGCAGCACACACCCGCCCAAGAGTGGCACAAGGGACTCGATCTGATGTTCCAGTAAGTAGGCGGGTGCCAGACAACCACCTATCAGTTACTTGGCTGGACTGTTATTTTAAAGGAAAAAAAATACTGTATATTGGGCCTCCACCAGATTGTGTGCCCAGGGGCCTCCACCACACATAATCCGGCCCTGTGTAAGTAACTTCTCTTCTCACTATCCCAGCATGTTTTTATGGATTTTTTTTGCCGACAAGGGAAAATGCACTCTATAGCATTGTCCACATGGTTTTGCTGTGAAAAGCAGCCCTTAAAAAGGAAAATTCCACTTCTGTGTACAGCTGGCTACCACTGAAAACAGGTTCCTCTGAACATAGAAGTTCCTGGTGTACAGGGGCCCCCTTTGTTTTTAATGGGAGCTGGCCGTACACCAGCCACACACACCCACCGGAAGTGCAGCTTCCGGCTTCACAAACTAGGGCTGTGATAGACCGATAAGTGGTGTGGGAGCAGTGGTAAGGTAAGTGGTCAACTCTTGGACTGCCCGGAGAAGTGGACATTTCCTTTAAAAAGCCCACCAATACCCAACAGAAAAAAAGAAAAAAAAAAAAAATCGGAAGAGCCAGTACATTTAACAACATGGATATTATGCTAAAAGACATTGAGTTGTAATATTCATTATAATGTTAAAATGTGTCTATCAGCTCAATATCCTTTCCTGAAGAATTTAAAAAAGGTAAAATGCTTTACCACCCAATTATGTCTTCAACCCTTACACTATGAGACACCAAGACCGGTTTTGGCCGACTCTAAGACCCTCTCCTTGGGGCATTCCGAACTGAAACTATAAGAGGTTAGGTCCAGGTTTGGGATGCCCCACTTTGTGAAACTCACCAGGTACCCTAATTTTCTTACCTATCCAATGAGCCCACAATGCAGACATAGCCCTTGTCAGCATCTCTCATATCTTTCTCTGGCTCTGTGTGGCCCCACCCACCATAATGGCTGGCATGCCCATGCACAGTCAAGGGATGAAGGGGGTGCCAGACACCGATCTCATGTGCGGATAGGATGCCATTGAGCTTCACCCGCTACAAATGAATATGGGCGGGCAAAAATGCAAATTGGAGGGGGGGCCACACATGCCCCATGGGAACGGCGGTGAGGTATGTACATCGGGTAATCTGGGGGGGTTCACGCCATGGGGCATCCAGAAATGAAAATCATGGATTTCAGTGCCCTTTTAAAACATTCAATTTTGATTGGTAGCACCTGGTTCCCCCTCACCCAGAAAAGTATCATTAGTGTAAATCCTAAGATTATTCTATTAACAATCTATTGCATAATACAGTACACAAACATTTTATAATCTAGTCATTAAGCAAGCTTTATACTAGCTATTGGAGGCAGGTGGCTAGGTATATAGGTGTGCCACTTTATTTAAATGTGATTTGAAGAAGCTCCATCACTATAAATGTCTAACACTTAAAATCCTAATAGGCTAGAATGTGAGCAGGGATTACTTATACACCCCACTTTAATCTACTGGTAGGAATAATATCCAGGGGTGCAGGCTTTTAAGTGTACCAGTTTACTTTTGTAAGGGGTGGGGGGTGCTCACATCTTACTGCTCATCTCCTGGATTAGCTTGTGGGGGAATTGGCATGGACTCTAATATCTGCCCAAAGCATTGCATGATGAGTGAAAGCATCTACACACATCAGAAGAATTGCAATAGCAATAAGCGCTTATTCCAACACAGGCCAGTGCAGCGGACAGGAATCGAGCAGTTCTCTCTTATAAAAGGATGGTACATTCACAAACCTGTCACCCCAATGCTTCTTAACAAGCGTGGCTGTATTTTTCAATGCAGAGTGTATAAGTAACCCCTTTGCGAGCTATCTAGCATACTGGATGTGGATGCTTATTATTGGACCATTTTTTCAGGATAGTGCTTCTTGAAATGACCAAGACTCTATGTCTGGACAGGGACTCTCTTCCTATAGGAGACTGACATATGGAAAACAGTCCTTCACTACATCTGCTTATTCTTGTATATTTATATGTAGTGACGGGCTTTGGATTTTTTCTAAGATTCCACTGCCCCCCCATCTCCCTCCCCTCCAGTGACATCATTAGTCACATGGGAGGAATATACAGAAGCCTCTACTCTCTCTGGTATAAAAGCCCCACTATCCTGGCATTAGAATGGCCAAACGCCAGGGAAAAAGGAGGGGGAACCTTAATTTCCACTCAATACAGTTGCCAAACAGGAGGGAGCCTCCGACCCAGCTAGTCTGCAGAGAGACCATATGTTGCCGGGCAGATGAAGCAAGATATAGTGACGGGCGGAAGGCCCCCTCATCCGTTCACATGTTGTGGTGGCTGGAGCCATTGTATCAGATATTCAGGCACTGAATGCCGGATATTGGGGGCTATCTGGACAGGGGGATTATGAACCAGATTGCCCCCGCTGCGGCTAATCACCATTTATATGGTGTCCTTATAAGATGTCATAATAATGATGAGCCCACAACCCTTTTTTCATGTTTACATTTGGAACGTCTGCATTTGTTTCTGGACTTCCTTCCTTCAATTGATTGTTAAGAAAGCTTAACTATCAAGATCTGAAGGCATTTTTGTGCTCAACTACTACAGTAGATAGTTCCTTAACAGTACATACCGGTTTAATTTCTTCTCTGTCAAGTTTTCTGCGATAAAGCAGAAGGGCATGGATGGCATTGCCAGCTCTGGCAGCTTGGATATTTGTTGGCAACACATACAGGTAATCCTAAAAGACAATGTCATATTTAGCCCTGATACAATATGAAGCAATCATATTAATATAGAACACAATTTAGTTTGTTACTCATATTGGAAAAGACTAATACACAATACATACATAATAATAATACATAACCTGCAAGCTCTGCCAATCAAAAAGCTATTTGCTATTTTATTCTAAGAGCTCTCCATACTTTAGTGAATACCTCCTGGGGTCCGCTGTATGGACTAGGTCAAGGATGCATAACCTGCATCCCAGGGGCCACATACAACTCGCACTTCCATCACTTAGGGCCCCAACTCCTCTGTCTACCTCTTCCGATGCAGGCAAGGCTTTTTGGAGGTGATTGCAATCACTCCATGATCACAATCACCTCCCTAAATGTGCCCATAGCCCAGCAAGAAAGGAGTGAAGACTTTATTATCAACATTCATTTTAACATCGTTTAATACAACGTCTGATTACATCTTTATTCTGGTAAGAATATTTTAAGCTTTGCGCACAATAATTAGTGCTTACTGTATTACGCTATGTGTGGCAACACAATTTTATCTTTCATATAAAACTGAATAAATGAGGAACGCCTCTTTTTAAAAAACTAAGTTGGTGGTTGAATATTAATAAGGAGCATTCTAATGATATGAAGAGCTGATATTTATCTGGCTATAAGGATTGAAATAATAAGGAAACCGAAGGCGCTATACTGAAAGGCTTTCTTTCAACCTTCATCTGGTACGTTCACAGTGTGGCAGGTGGTGGATATACACATAATTGAAATCCCGATACCCCACGTGGTGAATATAAACGATTGCATTTGAACTGGTCCCGCGGAGATCCATACATTTATGTATGCTTGTGTAATATTGTTCACGTAACATTTTTATATGCACCTCACCACAAGTGGCTTGTGATATAAGATGTGGATAAGAAGATATAGAATTGCACCGTCCCGTTATCTATTATATAGGTGCAAAAGCCAGTATGGTCAAAAGGGAAGCAAAGAGTTTATGTAGTGAGGGGAACCTGGATATATCCCCTCAAATGACCACCATACAACAGGCCGCACTCAAATTATTAAAATGACCATCTATTTTATTAATAAATTAACTCCATAATGATTTTAGAAAAAAGTATACAAATAGTAATTATATCAACATATACAACAGCACAAGACATAATTAAAAAACATATATACAAACACAGGGGATCCTATCTATGGAGACTATATAAATAATGCTGGTGCTGGGTGGCATATAATAATCTGATCAGTACATCTGATTGGATAACATATATAAGTATGCCAGCAAAAAAGAAAAGGGGAGAAGGGAAGAAAAATTAAAGCAAGTGATATGACCTATATCAAATAAAGCGCAATCTTCCCTTCTCCCCTTTTCTTTTTTGCTGGCATACTTATATATATTATCCAATCAGATGTACTGATCAGATTATTATATGCCACCCAGCACCAGCATTATTTATATAGTCTCCATAGATAGGATCCCCTGTGTTTGTATATATGTTTTTTAATTATGTCTTGTGCTGTTGTATATGTTGATATAATTACTATTTGTATACTTTTTTCTAAAATCATTATGGAGTTAATTTATTAATAAAATAGATGGTCATTTTAATAATTTGAGTGCGGCCTGTTGTATGGTGGTCATTTGAGGGGATATATCCAGGTTCCCCTCACTACATAAAATATAAGATGTGGAAACTGAAGTGAAACAGGGTATATACCTCCTTATTTCTAATATACATATATTCTTTGGTATAATCTACCTGGTAGGAGTCCAGGTTTGGAAATTGCACCTCCTCCAATACTCTATTACTAAAAGATTATCTCTAGAGTGTGCTTAACCAATAACCATGTATCCAAGTCAAGGGTTGTAATCTAATGCTTCCAACTACAACAGATGTAATGTCATACTTAATATTCTGTTTGTATGCTGAAGAACTGTACTCTGAACCCTGCACTGGAAACATTTTCCACCATTCTAGTAATAGTACAGAGATAAGGCAATTACATAGAACTGGCAGGAGTAATACTAAATTGCACCAACCCTGAAAAGGTCAAACCCAGCAATATGAATAAATGTGGTAAACAGAAGAGCAATAAACCAAAAGCAGGAGATAAAAGTTCCAGGGAATGGCACATGCTCGAGCAGCGGCGGCTCCCCACTACCCCTTTAGCAGGGCGAGCAGATGCGGGCACACTCCCTGTTAGAGGGTAGTGGGGGATGCGACAGCCGGTGTGCTCGGATCCACTCCCTTAGACGAAGGAACAGGGAAAGGCGAGTTAGATTGGGGGTTTCACACAGCGTGGCATTCCCGATTGGGGTGCCCTGGGGGAAAGGACCAAGACCCCAGGATAGTCAACCACTAGGTTTTGGTCCACTTCAAAGTTAAAGTCGATATCTAGCACAAAATAAAAAAAAAGGGGGTTAAGCTGCCTCGGATGGATGTTGCTAAGCACTCAAAAATTAGACTGACCAAAGGCTTCATGGCTAATCACGTCCATTTTGACTAAGAACAGATATAAAACATTTTCAAAAGACAGGCACACTTACCATTGCATAGTAATTACTGTTAACCATGATTGGCCCCCGACCTCTGAGGTAGATGTACTCTTCCCACCAGTCACTGACCTGAGGTAAATAGCATATGTCAATAAAGTAATACAATCTTACTCCAATATTAAAAATACTCCAATATTCTGTTTTGGGCAAAAATAACAGTTAACTATTAACCATCTTCTAGCCATGATCTCCTCTTCTTAGATGCAAGTAGAATGATATTTAATGTGGGCAATCTGTATGTACAGGGTGAAGGTCCGGTTTAATGTTATTCTCTTCTAAAACAAAACATTAAATCTTTTTTTAGGCTGTCAGCTGTTGATGTTGTAACAGGCGTCTGTGGGAGGCTATATCATAGATTTACAGTTCTTATGGTAAATAAGGATTCAACTCTGGTGATTGAAATTTTTTTATGGTATGTCAGTAGTTAAATGCCTTATGCAACTGACCAGGAAATTGACTTCCATAATGAGTATTGTACCCACTAACCGGTGATATACTTTTGTAGTTATAATTAAGTCAAAGTGCAGTACACCCTTAGGTATCTAATATGGGAAGCATACATTTGGCCAAACCTACTGCCCCAATCGACCTTTGTGCTCTATTAAGAAACCCCCCTTTCAGTGGCGTAACTAAATGTGATGGGACCCCAGTGCGTACAACAAGTGGGGACCTTTCAAGGCTCTGCCAGTACTTTTCTTTCTGTCTTTTAACCTAATAGGATGCAGCTAGACAACTAAAGAATGAAACCGCAGAGATGAGTGGTCCTTACTTTCTCTACATGATTCCAAGTGAGCCCACATATGATAATTAAGGTGGAGGAGCCACAATGATGGGGCTCCCTGACCTTCTGAGCCCTGGTGCAGTGTCACCCCGTATGGTTACACCCCTGCCCCCTTTCTAAGTTTCTGAAAAATGAGCCGGCTTGGTCAGGTCATGTAACCAAACAGATTTTCCTGACTGAACCTGCAACCTGTCTACTTTCTAGGGAACCTTGCCTAGCCTCAGACTTATCCATTTCATTAAGACAGTAGAAAATGCTTCCCATGCAGGCAGTGGACCACTGAGTAATACTCTCTGGCCCAGAGCTTTAACAAGTTGATTCTAGAACGTCTAGCAGAGGGTCTGGTTCGTTGCCATTTTATAAGTTGAGCGAGCCCTTTTTGGATGAAAGGTGCAACTACTGTAATGAAATATTGAAGTGCACAGACAAAAAACAATAAAAACAACTGCTGTGCCTATTTCCTTTTTGGTCCATGATACAGCCATCAACATATAACAGGAATGGGTCTTGATGTGAATAAAGACCTTGTTTAGTATTAACGCTATTGAAAAGCAAACTGACCTTTCCAAATAAGGTTGCATATGAGGAGTCAGGTAGGATAGTCAGAAGTAGGTACAAAGAAATACTGCTAACCATAATTACCAACCCTAAGAGGAAAGCAGAGGGGTAGGATCTGCCCCCCCCCCCCCCCCCCCCCCGATACACTTAGACCTGGCACCCCTGGATTTTATTTCTACCAGGAGAAGAAACCACAAGCTTGGTGGGAGTTTTATTCAGTTCAGGTGTACTGACCCCCTCCTCTCATTAGCGGACGTGTTGTATGGATGAGGCAATGTTGTTATTAAATTGCTTAGAGGTTTGTAGCACCCAAAACCAATTGAAAGATTCTATTACGTGTTATATACTTACTTGATTTCTCACCACATATCAGTTTGTAGCACATCTCCTAATTATGCAAAATGAATCAATTGTGTTTGGAGCAGGCTTTTTTTCTCTCTATATACTGTGTATTTCAATAGAATCTTTAATATTTCTATACAACTATAGCAATACACACAGTGCTTAAAGAATCATGTCACTTACATAGTTTGTGGCCCACCAGGACTTCAGCTTCAAGTACCATTGGAGTCTTGGTCCGAGGTTGACAGCAAAATCATTGGCAAGCCCTTCCATCCTCTTAAACTGTTCCTCATCCATGAGTGGCTTCACAGACTCCAAATACTAGATAGATAAAAAGAAAAAGACTTAGGACTACTGCAGATGCCATACTATGCTTTGTATCTTCATTCTGAATTATTAGATATATCATTAATATGTATAAATGTGTTGTAAGCTTCATTTGCATCCTTCTATAGTATAAACTAAGAACTGCAAGTACAATGGCCATTAATTTCATTATTGGCAGATGCAGTACTTTTATTCCAATATGACGTTTACCTAGTGTATTTTAAAATGGTACAAAACACAATTCATGAAAGGATAACTGCCCCCGAGACAGTGATAAACCTCTAGATCATTTAGGCTTTGCGGTTATCCACTGATCTAGATTACTAAGGTATTCCCTGGAATTACAGTAAAACCTCACTGTATAACAGCATGTTCGCATGGTTCTTATAAGATCATTATCTAATTATCTATTGAGAGATGTTTTCAGAGGGTTTTTCGTACTGAGTAGCATGGTAGAAAAATCCCTTTGCCTGAAATATCACCTTAATTTCTATTGCTTAAATGAAAGTTAAAAAATTAATCAAATCAAATGTCTAATTGTAAATTATTTTTCACAAAATCAAAATTCATGTTTCCAAGTTCTAAAAAATACAGTAAAATACGTATGTACAGGTACTATGCAGAAAACAGAGGGAGTATGCAAACGGACTTATTTCTACTCGGCCTGTAGCCTGGAAAATGAGATTTGCTGTTGGACACAGTGGCCATTGAGGCATACTGCATGTGGGACTTCCATGGTGACCTGAAGCCTACTATAGCTACTATAACTAAGGGTGCACTGCATGTTATATACATGGACTTGCTTCTTGCAATCCTTTGGATTTGTGCAACCACCCGGGGTGGGGGTGGGTGGGGGGGTTGCTAAAAGAGCTTTAGTTAAAACCGGGGACGGCTATTTACCCTTCCACCCGCCCCCAGTGTGCTGCACTGAGGGTATAAAGCAATCTCAGGTAAGCTGGTCCCATTTTATCCACTGGTGTGTATGTTCTAAAGAGGTCTCTCATAGATTAGAGTTAGAACTAGATCTACACAGAGGTATCTTGGCATTTGGCAATGCAGCTTCATACATCTGACAATGTGTGCCAAGTGAGACCTCTACCCTTAACCAGATTTTAGAAACACACTATAGGATTGAGTGCTGCGTCTCCTTTAGGATTTGTCTTCTCACAGTTCGTTATAAATTGGTCCGAGTGGCTGCCACCTCTCTTTTGCTTCTTGCAATGCCTGTTTGGCAACGTAATGCAAGAATTGTAATAGTTGCCTTCATTATAAGCACAATAATAGTGCAGGCAAATATTCAGAAAAGTAAATTTTATATCTTGTGAGTGCATGTGTGCGCGCAATCTAAAACAAACCAGCAATAATTTATGTAAAAGGTTGTTTGCCAAAAAAGGCAAAAAGCTAGTAGAAATAGGAACTTCTGAAAGGAAAAATGATCGAATGGGCTACATAAGGACTCCAGAAGAAAGAACCATGTCTTGACTTACCGGATTTTTAAGGAGCTGCCAGTAAGGTGTTCTATAGGAATCTGATGTCTGGCCAGTAAGGGAACCTGGATGGGTCCTGCTGACCAAGTAGCCCAGTCCAGTTCTGCTCCATGCTGGAAGGGCTATAAAGGGTCTTACAAGCCTGAGATGGAGGGCTGCTGATCTTGGATGGGTCTTGCAGAGGCCTGCAACTGTGCAAGAGGCACCGGGAATTGGGCAGTGGAGAGCCCTAAAGCCAGCTGTGCAGGTCTGCATGAATTGTGTCGACGCAGAGGCACCCAGAGAAATCTTTTGAGCTGGGAAGCCACAACCAGAAAAATCATACCTTTGTCCTAGGTCCCCCGGCAAAAATGTTGCAATCGGTCCCTGCAGTCATGTGGTTTACCATAGTTATTGCGCAATGGGGTACCTGAAATCGCCCCCCCTGCTCCCATTTTGTGAAAAATAGGTGCCATTATGGTTTAATCTAGACCAGGGGTACTCAACTACTTTCAGTGGAGGTCCACTTACCAGGGTCTGCCGTGGGATGAAGGTCCGACCTGCACACAGACAGTAAAGAACCCTGGTCCCCTAGCAATAAGGCCAACTTGGTGTGAGGGAGTCGGGGGGGGGGGGGGGGTAAGTAAGAGTGCATGTCACGGGCTGGGAGAAGGGTTAGGGGAGGGTGCAGATCAGCTGCTGGGGGGGTAGGTGAGGGTCAGTGGATGTGTAGAAGGATTAGGTGAGGGGTGCAAGTCAGCAGCTGGGGAGAAAGTTAGGTGAAGGGTACAGGTCAAGGAGCTGGGGTGAGGGTTAGGTGAAGGGTACAGGTCCAGGAGCTGGGGTGAGGGTACAGGTCCAGCAGTTGGGGTGAGGGTTAGGTGTCTGGCAATAATGAATTGCAATCAACAGGTCCACACACTGGCTGCTTTCATGCTCCATCAGGCCTAGAGTGAGTTGCTTAGGCGGTATTCCCCTTTAATGGGCATGGCTTATCTGCAAATACATTTCTGGCCCTTTTATATTTTGGAAGGTATGGTTATGGGGGAGGAGGGGCCAATGTGGTGGAAACTGAGGCCCCCATTTCTTATATAGGATAGATGGGCCCTGGGTTTGGGTTGCCTTGGGTCCCAGATGACACTCGGAGCCGGGTATATAGGTGACAGGGACAGACACCATTATTCATCATCTCCACAAGCATTATGGAGGCAGCAGCAGTCATCTGACCACGAAGCACACATACTGGATACTGGAGTCTTGGCTCTCAATGCACTGATGGAGGCCCTGGGGTGTTACCATGGAAAAATCTGCTTCCTATTGGCCACTGAGGCTCCTCATTACCGCTATTAAACCCTTATCTCCCAGGAGCCCCCTGCTGTAACCTGGAGGGGTAAAAGCCACCAAGGCGCAGAGACAGAAGGAAGCCAATGTGCCCCTGCGGAGAAGAGCAGAAAGAGCAAGAGAAGAGGGCGGGAGACTCACCAGCCAATCACAGGTGTGTGCAGCGGGCTCTGCTTTCCGCCCGAAGCCTCCGCCAGCTCCGCGCTCTCGGCTCCTTCCTCCTCCCGCGCCTCTTCGTCTCCACTCCTCCCCCCCGCCTACGAGGCCTGGCCACGCCCATGTGCCCGCCCCCAGCTCTGACAGCCCCGGCCGGCAATTGTCACCGGCACCGCCGGATCCCGGGCTGGGCAGCGGTCCGGACAAATGGCGTCTGCGGTCCGGATTCGGATCGCGGTCCGCCATTTGAGTACCCCTGATCTAGACCCTACTCAAACTTTTGTTGGGTGCTAGATCAAGGATTGCTCTGTGAGAAGTATCACAGTTCTAAATGATACTAATAGTAAGTGTGCAATATTATATTCTGCAATGCAATGTAACCTTAGCCACTTTTCCCAGATGAACTGAAATGTATTGACAGAGAAACACAAGATGTGGGTGTGTTTCTCAAGCACATTCAGATACACAACTTACCCTCCTGACTGTGTCCTTAACAGCTGGTACTGGGAGGCGGGGAAGACAGCTCTGGAAACTGTACAACATGGGCTTCGGTCCAGAGAACAACTTCACCATTAGCTGCAAAACAAAAGCAACAAGTTGTTTATTTAGATAAACTCAGGCAAAATCACTACAAATACCAGCATGCCCATGAGTGTTACTTTACAGATCAGATTTACTCACAATTAGGTCCCAGTAACTAAAATCCTGACACATTTCACCTGGCACCGCTCAAGCAACAAATCTCACATAATCCTCTCAAATACCAAGAGCCAATTGTTTATTTAAAGCCAAAGACATAGTCAAGTCATAGCCTACTCCCTCCCGCTGGGGCATCCCAAAATGGGGTGCCCTGCTCTGTGAAACCCTCAGAGTCCCCTGATATTCTTACCTTCTCCTCGAGCCCATGGCGCATGTGCGACAGGTGCCGGCATTACTTGCTTCCCTTCTCGGCTGTCCACGGCCCCGACCTCACAACTGAATGGCTGTGCGGGGCAGCGCCACAGCGAAAAGCGAGCCGAGCAATGCCACATGCCGCCTGTTGCCGCATGCCGGCAGCGGCTGCGCCTTGGGCTTGAGAAGAGGTCAGTGAGCTTGGCACTTTGGAGAGTTTCACAAAGCAGTTTGGGGGAAGGGAAAGGCCAAAACACGGGATAGTGAAAATCCCGGGTTTTGGTCCACTTTAAGACCATACACATAAATGGGATGTGCATGATATGAGCCCAAAACAATGTGCTAAAAGCTGTGCAAAACACAAAAATGTTTCAGACAACTCTCTGATCTGAAATTAAAGTGCTATAGTGCTATAAAGTGGTCATTCAGATACCGTATATACTCGAGTATAAGCCGAGTTTTTCAGCCCACTTTTTGGGCTGAAAAAAGCCGCCTCGGCTTATACTCGAGTCAGTGAAATGGAGGAGACATGCCCATTCATTTCCCTCCCCCGTGCCGGCTCCCACACTCACCCTCTGTCACTTCCCGGGGCTTCTGCTGGTGCCTGCTGCCTGGGAAAGTGCAGGTGTGTACTCCGCGGTGGATCGCCTACTAGCAGGGCGCCTCTCCCCCCTCTCCTGCCCCGCCACGTGAGCCGCTGTCATTACCGGTCCTTCGCCGCTCCTGCCACCTCTGTCGGCTGCACCGCTACTTCGGGCTCCCGCCAGTGTTCCCTGTAAGGTGCGCCCGCGCACCCGCGACAGCCCCTCCGCTCAGCCTCACCTGCCGCCCGCGCATGCTCGCTGACGGCAGGGCCGGCACTGGCACCCGGCGGCGAGGTCATCACTGGCACCCGGCGGCGAGGTCATCACATGCTCTGGGGCGGACCTTGGGTTTACTGGCAGACAGCACAGCCAATGAATCACTGATTCATTCAGGCTGTCTGCGCTGCAAAGACGCTGATTGGATGTGGGCGGGACCATCTCTCCCTCCCGCGCCGACTCGCTCCCACCAGCATGCTGACAGTGCTCTGATGTGCGGAGAGCAAAGCAGCAATGACAGAGGAACACATGCTCCCTGACCCTGAACCACTGTCTGGAGAAGAGGTGCTCGGCGTCTCTCTCCTCATCAGCTTCGCTTCAATGTGAACTTTGTTAAGGGTGCTAGGGACAGGGGCTGGATGCATTCCATCCCTGGAATCTAAGAGATTCTATGGCTGCCCGCTGACTCTTCCACTGGCCATTCCAAATTGGGATGCCCCACAGTATGAAACCCCCAGAAAACTGCTATTCACTCACCTCTTCTTCTTTCCAGTGGCGCATGTGACATAGTTGCGGCAGATGAGAACCCGCACATGGGCCGTTGGAACGAGGAAGAGGTTAGTAAATGGCGGCGTTCTGGGGGCATTCATGCAGTGGGGCATCCCGATTCACGATGCCCTGGGGGAATGGAACAAAACCCAGGAAAGTTGAAACCCAGCCATTCGCCCACAGATCTTAGCTGTCTGATCCCACGGCACATGTGCGGCCAGCAGCGGCATCACTTGCATTTTCTTTCGGCTGTGCGTGGCCGCACACAGCTGAAGGATGCAAGTGATGCCACCTGCTGCGGATGTGTGTGGCTGGGATTCCATTAAAGTGGATCAAAACCCACAGAGATCGTCTCGGGAATCTAAGATTCCAGTGCTGCTTGATTCCCTCCTCCCGGGGCATCCAGAATCAGGATGCCCCTCTGTGTGAAACCTCCCAGGTCACCCAAAAACTCACCTTCTTTCCCGGTCCAACAGTGCATGCACGAGCAGCGGCCGCATCCCCGCTATCCCTTTAGCAGGGCACGTACCCATGCCAGGCATTTGTGAATGGCCGGCGCGGGCGCGCTCCTTGTTCGAGGGTGGCAGGGGATGCCACCGCCAGCACGCTCAGGCATTGCCCAGCTCCCTCGCTACTCCGCACAGCAGCTGCTCCGGCTTAGAGGGAACATTGCTCCCGCCCCTCTACTCCTCGACAGGTTGCCACATCGGAGATCGGGGCCGGGGCTGTCAGTTCACCGCTTACCTCCTCCTGCGGCAGGTAACTCTCCGGCGACTCCGCTTCTCTCCGCCTCCTTTCTCCACCGGCCCCCGCTGCCGCACGTGTCGCCGGCTTCTGCTTTACAGGCGCCATGTTGCTGCCTCTCCCTCCAGTGCTAGAAGGTCCCTCAGGGGGGAAGTAGTGGCGGATCTTGACACTCTGGGTGCTCCCCGCTGACACCCGGCTCTTCCTTCGTTTAGACATAGGGAAATCGGGCACCTATTGAGGCTAAAGATGGGTATTTCCAGACACTTTGGGCGTGGTTTAATGACAAAAAATGTCCCTCTTTACTGTTTCCAAAAGTTGGGAGGTATGAGTCTGTGCCGTCTATTACGGCTAAGCATCAGTGGCTCAGAAGCATAAGGGTAGAGTTCTGTGCCCTAATGGTTGAGGAAGCGCGTTCATGACTGCAAGCAAAGGCACATGGTAAAGCAGACCAAATTCTGTATCAGCCCGTTGATTCCTCAAATCAACTCCAATTCCAATTGAAAAAAGCCGCCTCGGCTTATACTCGAGTCAATAACTTTTTCCAGTTTTTTGTGGTAAAATTAGGTGCCTCGGCTTATATTCGGATCGACCTATACTCGAGTATATACGGTACACATAATCCAGTGTGAACACTTAGGCTACATGTGGTTTAGTGGCTGGATTTGGGAAAACTGGGGAAAAAAATCCACTTCCTATACCCTGCCTTCCAGTCTACTGAATCGAGTTCAAAATATATGGTGCCCCAAATGCAAATTGCATGCATTCACAGCACCATATACTTCAATGGGGTGGGGTTGTAACTAGGACACAGCAAGCAGGACTATATGTTGCCATGTTTTCTTTTGCTCTGCCCGGCCAGAGAGGACTGATCATGAAGGTGCCATTGTAGGAATTTTATTTTTGGTACTGCTGTGTCCACAAACGCATGCTGCAGTAGTTCTAAAGTCACAGAATGACTCTGTAACCAGATCATCTAGATAAGAAAAAGCTGAAATCCCCTGGCTCCTCAGGTCACTCGTGGCTTCTGCCAGTACCTTCGTGAATTTTCTGGGAGCCAAGGAGATTCCAAACGGCCAGGCCTTGGATTGCAAACCTTCGGAACCTGTGTTGAGTCTTGGATTGCAAACCTGAGTTGAGCCTGAAATATGGTTATGTGCAAATGAAGGTCGATATTCACCATAAAGCCCCCGGCCTGAGCGAGTTTCTTATTGTGAATATTTATTCCATCCCAGATTGTAGAACATAAAATGATTTAGGACTTTCAGAGTATCATTCTGAACGTACCCGATGGCTTTTGAACCAGAAATACATGAGAATAATACCCTTTGCCCTGACTAACATAACTGTCTCTATTACTTCTCTGTGAAGTAACTCCTGGATGACTTGGGGAAAATCCACCCTCTTTCCAGGGTCTTGTGGCAACCTTGTGATCTAAAACTTCTGTGGAGGCAGTTTGTACCCGAGACACCACTCTCAGCACAAAAAGATTTGAAGTTGAGGACGGCCATGCGACCAAAAAGAGAGTTAAGCCTTCCCCAACCTGAGGCTCAGTATCAGGATGGAGGCTTTTCGGATGATGCCGGGTGATTAAAGACCAAACTTGGTCCCCCTGCCAGGTTTTTAACCAAATAGCTTGTCTGGCTGAATTGACTAGGGCTGATGCCCTGGCCGTGGCTCTAACCGCCTTGGTGGAAGCATCCTCTAGGAAGGAGTTGGCCTTGAACATCCAGGGGAGGGTTTCCAAAAGGGCTTGTATAGGTGTATCATTTTTTATGTATCCCTTCAGGTTCTGCAGCCAGACTTTCTGGGAACACACTCTGATCCCAAGCCCTTTTGAGGATTCCGTCTGTGCATCTGTCCATAGGAAACTTCAAAACTCAAGTCCGAGGATCTCGAGACCTATGCTAGGGAGGCATCCAGTTTTAGAAATTTGGACAAGGAGGCACAGGCGGTCTCTTCAAATGGGAATTTACTCTTAATGGAATCAAGAGAGAAAGCTTTCCATTTCTATTTAATTAAATTAGACAAGGAAGAGTGAATCAGAAGAGATTGTTCCATTCTACCCATGAATTTATGATAAATCTCATCCTGAATCAATAGAGTCTGTTCATCGCTAGGAATTTTCAGGGTCAAAAATATCGAAAGAGAGCGGCTGTTTCCTCCGACATCCTATTCTTTGGGCCTTTTGGGGTTCCTTCTTTCCGAGACGCTTCCCCTCCAAAACCTGCATCTAGTGAATCCTCATCTGAGGAGACTATATCTTCACTCTCCTCGGTTTCCTGACTGTGACCGTTAGCAGGAGGGAGGGTGAGAGAAAGCAGGCTGAGGCAGTACATGAGTAGCCGATGGCACCATAGAAGCTGCCCAAGTTATAGGAAAATCTTGTGTTGGAGGAAACATGGCTACTAGGGGGCTGTCCTGGCCAACAAAGCCAACTTACAAATTTCCAGGGTCAAGGCCTTATCCATTCTCATGGAACCGACAGTTTCTAAAATAAAGGAAAATGCCCCCCAATTTATTGTCAATACAACTTTGACAAAAGGGTCTGTTCCAGGATTCCACAAGGATAGCCTGACAATTTAGATAAAACTTAGCAAGTTTACAAACATGGCCCTTAATTCTGGGACCTATGACTATTTCTTTTTCCTTTTCTGTCTCCTTAGGTTTGGGATTAGAAATACCAGGCCGAAAGAAGGAGAAATAATATCATGCTAAGTTAACAACCACAGTGAAATAGAAAAGGATAATTAAGGCTCATAACAAATGCGGAAAATATACCTCTCACCGGCTTCTCGTGAGACATTGCTGCTGCTCCTCTACTTGCCTACCTGACAGCCAGCTTCACCTTCACAGCACGGGTTAATGCGAGGGCTATAGCGTTTACAGGCCTCCACTTTCAGTTTTGCATCCCAGATCTCTGCCCCAGAAGCTGGGAGTGTCTAGAGTACGACTGGAAGCACAGCCCAGGGACCCGTAAAACCGGAGCCTGGAGCACAGTAACCCCTGACAGACGACCAGACCTCCTCTGCCCGTGCACACCGCCGGGCGGTGGCCAGCAGCACCAGCATCCTCAGCCCCTCCAGTAAAACAGGTGGGAAAGAGGAGGTTCAGTAGAACCCTTGGGCAGCAGAAAGACCATCATGAAGAAGTAAAGCCCTGGACAAAGTCCGTAGTCCCAACCTTTTCCTTGGAGAGGAAACACAAAATACTGAGGGCTGGGAGGAAGGGGTGGGGCTTTTAAACTTGTACCAGTTTGTGTTTCCTGTCCAGGGGGAGGAGCCTACTCTCAAGTGGCTGTCGCGAAGGACGAAGGGAGAAAGTAAGCATTGGCTGACTCAATTTTGCTTCCTTTAACATTTTATAGTGGGATTCCCTTAACAAATAATATATTTAATGGAGCTCTGTGCTGGATCTACTCACCATCCATAATCTAGTAGAGGCAGATAATTTTCCATGCTCCTCAAACATCCATCCTTGGTAAGACAATAGCGTCTTTAATGAATAGCGCATTGTGGTAAAGAGGGCCACCCAAAGGCCAGTGCCGAAGATCACATTGCTGACAATGTTCTGGGTCTGGCTGGTCATGTATCCACTGTTGGAAAAAGAAAACAAGATTATAAGCATAACCCAAACAAGTCATTTTTGCATATGCCATTGCTGCAAAAGCGATACTATGAACATAACAGGTCATTGTAGGTTTAGGGTCATATAGGTTGGCCAGAGGTTAACTTAAAACACAATAGAAAAACAAACTCAAATAATTTGTGATTATGACAGTGATATTCACTAATTCATATTTGATAAACTACTGGTAAATATCAGTCAAAGCTTATGGCTTAAAAGGAGACTCACATATAGTATTAGCACTTGTTTTTATTTTAGAATATTGGGGGCCTGCCTTAGGGTAAATATCAGACTTTAGGATGGTGCCCCACAAACACAGTCACACAGAGGACAGAGATGAGGGGAGGGAAGAAAACACAAAGAGACAGAGGGAACACAGAAAGAGGTTGATAGATGAATGGGGCAAAAAAATCAAAGTAAAAAAGATATAAGGTTCCGCAAAACTCATGTATTGTAATATTATTTAATGCTATTACAATAGGGTGATGCATTTAAAAGTAGTCTTCCATACCTCAACATAATCAACAACAAGGCAAGCCTGTCCAAATGGGGCAGCTGTTTGTTATGTGGGCAGAGATCCACTTTAAAAATTGACCCACAAAATAATAACCCATAATAACAACTTACGTTGTAGATAGTGCCTGATTTATCTTCTCTATTAATCCTAGTGATGGGTCCACTCTTGTATACATAGATGCGGACGTTACGCCAACCACTACAACTAACCAGCTGGTGGGACTTGATGGGAAGACACCGGTGAGTATTCCATTCTATAAAAGAAAAAAAAAAATTATATATATATTTGTTATCTCATATACCTTAGAACCCTCATTGATAACTTACTCCATCTGAAAGACCTAGACAGTTTAGCGTTTTATGTAGCAGGAGCAACAGAAGCAGGCTGTAGAGTTGACCGGCAATGACCTACTAGTCAAAAGCCTATACCAACACACACACATACATTTTATATATCATAATGTATGTATAATATTTTCAAAAATAATTACCTTAAATCGAATGAACTTCTTCTTCCAGGAGTGGACGCCAGAGAGATAGATCTGCCGCAGAGCTTCATGACTTAATCGCAGGTCAATGCCATCTGGAGTTACCGTGAACTGGAATGCTACAGCCTGGTGGGCTTCTGCCATCTTTACTTACCACTCAACTGTGGGAGAAAAAAATACAAATTTAAAGTGGAACTGTGGGCATTGAAGGAATCACCTGAGATCTTGATATGGCTAGGCTAGCTTAATCAAACCCAACCAAGGCTATATATAGCCAAACCTAAATGATAGCCTAACATTTGCTACCCTCATTAAACTTCCAGACTGCAGGGGACATTTTTTTTGGGGGGGGGAGGGGGGGGGGTGGATATATATGGACAACGTATGCTTGCAAAAAATTTTGTAGGTACTTAACCAATCTGTGCAATGAGTGCCCACACATAGCTAGAGTGGTGGACTGCCTTAGCAATGGAGCCTGGGGAGCAGTTGTGGGTTAGGTGCCTTGCTCAAGAGCACTTCAATTATGTTGCAGCTCCTTATAATATATATCAGCGGTCATAGAAGATACATTAAACTTCGAGTGGACCATATGAACTCCCAACAGGTCCACAGACTGATGCAAACCCAACTGAAATAGATCCTTTACAGCCTCACAATTCTTTTACTGTTAAATCAATGGATTCAGACTAAACCCAAATGATTAAAGTTGGTGACTTTACTAAACTTCAAAAAAAGTGCTAAAGGACTACACCGGCCTTCCCAGTTTTTTCATCCCGTTATGTGAATCATAGTTTGTCCCCTTTCCTTTTGGTGCAACACAAACAGAAAGTGAAGATGTATGTTTAGAATAGCCATCAACACATTCCTGTCCTTATAAGGTTCAATTCAAGACTAACTATTATAATCACAGAGGGCATGAATAGGTTGTATAAGTGAAATACATCTAAAGTGCCAAGGTGTGGAACCTTGTATTTGGTGGCCCGTCCCAGGGGTCCTGCTGAAAAAATGTTGGTCTGGACACCCAAGGAAGAAAAGAAAATGCATAAGTAAAAATAGAAAGGAAGAGACATGCCAAAATTTAAAATTGATAAAGTCATAATTCTCTGGAATTCAGATGTTACATGTAAGACTAGTGAGTGTATCTGATGTTGCAAGCTGGAGCTGCAACCCATCTAGGCAGCTTTGATGTTAAACAGACACAGTGTGTTTTCCACTTTTCATATATACTGAAACCAAACCTCTCTAATGATTACTATTGTGGGCTAGCAGGGATATAAAGTAAGAACACACTATTTTACCTGCAACAATGAATTAATCTGTAGACTGGCATTACATTCACAAGCTGTTCTTCAGCAAGATTAGGGCAGCCATTGAACTTGCCAACTTATAAGAGGCTTAAGGTATAATTCTGCCTTAGCCTTTAATCATATAATAAAGCATTCCTAAAACACTTATATCAACCCCCATTTTACTACAGTTGGTGAGAACTACTAAGACTAATGCTCATCGTGGAACCCAATTCACATCCCTGCCTGATGAATATAAATATGATAAGGCCTAGTTACGATACTTGGATGAGAGTATAGTATTAGGCATTGTTAATTATACTATAAGGAATGTGTAGGAATACTCCAAGCACAGCTGTTTCTAGGGGGAAGGACGAGCTGGGCAATCACTCTGGGTTTCAATCCCATTGTAGGGGGGAGATCAAGTATTAATCCCAGACATGATGCTTTCCGCAGGTCAGGGCCACTGTTAAAGGGTGCCATATGCAGCCATTCAGTAGTGCAGAGGAGGAGATGCAGCAGATGCTGCGTTTCACACAGCAGGGAACCTAAATCAGGATGCCCCAGGGGTGAGTATTTAATGAGGTCTAGAGTCTTACAGAGCACTGTTTCTCAAACTGTGGTACGCATACCCCAGGGGTTACTTGGTACAGTTCAGGGACGTACCAACAAGGGGGATTAACAGGTCAGGATATTATAACAGTAAAACATTATCCTTCATTATGTCAAAAAATGCTACAGGGCACATGACCTACCTATTTTGTTAACACTAGTTAACACTCCTCTTGGTTTGGTCCTATTTGGTTGTAACGGCTTGTCACTAGGGAGTACTTGATATGAAAAGGTTGAGAACCACTGGTTTAAACCTAGGTCTGGTTTCGGTCCACTATACTAAAACAGAACCTTCAGTCAAAACAAACTGTGGGTGACTCATCATTCAAGCATTGGCGCAGCAGCCAATCCGGTTTGATGATGTAGACAATAACAAGCTCACCTATTCTTTATAGACTCTTGGAATATAAATCTAATAATTTAACAGAATTTGGCATCCTGTTTACTCAGGCGAAGCACAGAAAGTGACACTATACTTAGCAAGTGGTAAAATTCTCTGAGAAATGTCCGAAACATTCCCCAAATACCCTAAAGACTTTTCCTCTGGGAGTCTAAAAACAACCCAGACTGCTACAAATAACTCAGGAGATGGCATGTTTAAAAACAGAATTAGAAAAAGGCACATGAATAGCGAAAGAGTAAAGTCTATTTTAAAGCAAGACGCAAACTGTCAGAACAGCTGTTTCTCTGTAATACAATTAGAGATATATAATGTCTAATCAGAGAAGGATGGATATTGTTCTGGCCCTTAGAGTGAATCCCAGATGGATTTGGAGGCTAAAGCATAAGAAGGATAATTGGTAGAGGTGGATATGTTCACTCTCAAAATAATGGTACTGAATCTCTAGTATTGAATAGGCAACTAAGGGGGCTGGGGTGGCTATGGCCACAGTTGTGATGCTAATTATTGAAAGGGTGAATGGGGCGTCCTGGGGGGGGTTTCACACAGCGGGGCATCCCGATTTCGGATGCCCCGCGGGGAGGGATCTGATCGGCCCGGGAATCTTATAGATTCCCGGGCCGATCAGCCTGGGTGTTGGTCCACTTTAACCAGTCCTAGATTCCTGCTTATCTTTATTAATGGAACCATCATTAATATGCAATTATGTATTGAAAAGGTAGAAAAAAAATGCTGGTTACAATGCAGCCAGTGCTTTTACGCCATCATTGACTTTATACACGTATGTGACTAAATCTTGTCCTAGTGATCTCTGTGGCAGGTGTGGAAAGACACAGAGGGCCTGGAAAGATAATGTTAGAAGCAATAACACGCCAACAACAGAAACGGAATTTCCATACATGCTCCTAGTAAGGTGGGATGTGTGGTGGGTTGACGCTCAGCCTGCCTGGCCCACAGGGCATTCCTCCAGATTTCCCCCATGTCCACCCCTGTGTCCAACATATATTAAAGTGAATGGGTTTGGGTCTTCCTAGGCATCTTTCATAGGGCAGAAATGCCAAATCAAGATGCTTTGGAGGTGGGCGTTAAAAGAAACCCTAAAAAGTTTTTTTGAGGTTATGTTCACTCTAACCTCAGGGTGCTCAGCTCAATGCACCAAGCATATGTCATAGATCAGGGAAGAGACTCTGACTTCTATGATGCCAGGTATTTTGTGTTTTCTCATAGGATATTGAATTTCTTTGTATTCAGTATGCACGGTGTACTAATGTATGGTACAATTAAACTTATTGAATAATATCCCAACCTTTTGGGGAAAAACTATTTCCACAAGGGGAAACGTTCTGTACACAAGTGTAGCCATTACAAGTCATGCAAATTGTGGCTATTACGAGCAGTCATATTTTCCACCACCTTGCTTGATTACTTTTTTCCAAGCTCTTTAAGTTTCGCATAGCAATCAATATTTCATGAGCCAAGGTAGTGTAACCTATATGGGGGCCCTTAGCCATTACGATACATCCACTACACTCTACAGGGCAAATAAACTCAAGGCCCTCCAAGCCATTTTATGTGGCCCTCCAACAGGTGGAAGAAGGCAAAGGCAGATTGGCAATCTTTCTAGCCAGCCTGGTCACGTCAAGCCTCCTGCCACCATGTTGTGTGATGCGCTGCGCTCCACTGCACAGTACCGCCTCTAATACCCCCCCCCCCCGGCATGGTGCCTATAAAAGCTGCTGGCAAGCCCACCCAGCTTACTGCCACAGCAGAGGGTTCTAAGTCTGATATAGGGGTTATTGCTAGGAGGGGTGGGTCAGGACATGGCCCAAATAATTCATAGTCTGCATTTGTCCTGGCCAAAGTAATTCTGTGGATGTTCTGAAATATTTCAGCATCTGCATCGGTCCTGGGCAAAATTATTCAGCGCCTGCATCGGTCCTGGGCAAAATTATTCAGCGCCTGCATCGGTCCTGGGCAAAATTATGCAGCGCCTGCATCAGTCCTGGGAAAAATAATTCAGCGCCTGCATCGGTCCTGGGCAAAATTATGCAGCACCTGCATCGGTCCTGGGCAAAATTATGCAGCATCTGCATCGGTCCTGGGCAAAATTATGCAGCGCCTGCATCGGTCCTGGGCAAAATTATGCAGCGCCTGCATCGGTCCTGGGCAAAATTATGCAGCGCCTGCATCGGTCCTGGGCAAAATTATGCAGCGCCTGCATCGGTCCTGGGCAAAATTATGCAGCGCCTGCATCGGTCCTGGGCAAAATTATGCAGCGCCTGCATCTGTCCTGGGCAAAATTATGCAGCGCCTGCATCGGTCCTGGGCAAAATTATGCAGCGCCTGCATCGGTCCTGGGCAAAATTATGCAGCGCCTGCATCTGTCCTGGGCAAAATTATACAGCGCCTGCATCGGTCCGGGGCAAAATTATTCAGCGCCTGCATCGGTCCTGGGAAAAATTATGCAGCGCCTGCATCTGTCCTGGGCAAAATTATGCAGCGCCTGCATCGGTCCTGGGCAAAATTATGCAGCGCCTGCATCGGTCCTGGGCAAAATTATACAGCGCCTGCATCGGTCCGGGGCAAAATTATTCAGCGCCTGCATCGGTCCTGGGAAAAATTATGCAGCGCCTGCATCGGTCCTGGGCAAAATTATGCAGCGCCTGCATCGGTCCTGGGCAAAATTATGCAGCGCCTGCATCTGTCCTGGGCAAAATTATGCAGCGCCTGCATCTGTCCTGGGCAAAATTATGCAGCGCCTGCATCTGTCCTGGGCAAAATTATGCAGCGCCTGCATCTGTCCTGGGCAAAATTATGCAGCGCCTGCATCTGTCCTGGGCAAAATTATGCAGCGCCTGCATCTGTCCTGGGCAAAATTATGCAGCGCCTGCATCGGTCCTGGGCAAAATTATGCAGCGCCTGCATCGGTCCTGGGCAAAATTATGCAGCGCCTGCATCGGTCCTGGGCAAAATTATGCAGCGCCTGCATCGGTCCTGGGCAAAATTATGCAGCGCCTGCATCAGTCCTGGGCAAAATTATGCAGTGCCTGCATCGGTCCTGGGCAAAATTATGCAGCGCCTGCATCGGTCCTGGGCAAAATTATGCAGCGCCTGCATCAGTCCTGGGCAAAATTATGCAGTGCCTGCATCGGTCCTGGGCAAAATTATGCAGCGCCTGCATCAGTCCTGGGCAAAATTATGCAGTGCCTGCATCGGTCCTGGGCAAAATTATGCAGCGCCTGCATCAGTCCTGGGCAAAATTATGCAGCGCCTGCATCAGTCCTGGGCAAAATTATGCAGCGCCTGCATCAGTCCTGGGCAAAATTATGCAGCGCCTGCATCAGTCCTGGGCAAAATTATGCAGTGCCTGCATCGGTCCTGGGCAAAATTATGCAGCGCCTGCATCAGTCCTGGGCAAAATTATGCAGTGCCTGCATCGGTCCTGGGCAAAATTATGCAGCGCCTGCATCAGTCCTGGGCAAAATTATGCAGCGCCTGCATCAGTCCTGGGCAAAATTATGCAGTGCCTGCATCGGTCCTGGGAAAAATAATTCCACATCTGCATCGGTCCTGGGAAAATTAATCCTGCATCTTTCTTGAGCAAAAAAATTCTAAGACTATCCTGAGCAAACAATTTAGCGCCTGCAATCTGTGTTGGGAAAATAGTTCTTTGTAACAAAGATTTAATTAGCTGTGTTTTGCATTATGTTTCGTCTTTGTTATCATTAACGGCCCTTTGAAGGTAATCAGAATGCTAACACAATACAATACAACCCTGCTCTACAGCTTACAAAAAGCCAGGGGCATAACTTGAGAGGGTGTGACCCCACCAGGGCCCAGAGGGTTGGGGCATCATTGTTGATCCTCCACCTTATTTATCATAATCGTGCTCACTTAGCATCATTTGGATAAAGGAAGCACCATTCATCTCTGCTGTTTCAGTCTCGCTGCATCCAATTGAGTTAAAAGACAGAAAAACATTTACTGCATGAGCTGTGAAAGGGCCCCATTTAATGTTCGCACCAGGGCCTCGTCACTTTTAGTTACAACACTGTAATAAGCTCTTAGCTTGTTTTCCCATCACCATGACTGGAGCAATTTCAGGCGTTTCCTTCTGACACAGATGTGACAAACATCTGTTTTTCACATGCTATAGACAGCCAAGATCCACAAGGACTGGTGCTAGAACTGTCACTTGGCAGTTAGTGGGTAAAAATTCCTTTGGAAATGATGTGCCTCCATGCTAGAGTCCTCTCTATAGTGATGCTTTCCACCATCAAATGGATAAGACAAAGCAAAACCTATAATACAAAAACCTACACCCACTCACTCACTCTTCCTGGCATGGTGTGCTATCAGGGACATTTTAGACATATCATTATCCAACACCAGGGTTTTAAACGTATGAAACACATCTCTCCATCTATTCGCGTATCTATATTTATCTATGCATAATCAATGTGTAAGGGTTGCAGTGAAAGCATTTAAGACTAAACCACAGAGACAAAAGGACACAATGTTCCAGAAAGATGTAGAAAGCTTCTTAAATGTATGCCACTTGTTCCATGCCACATTCCACATTAAACACTTCAGGGAATATTAATTTCACAAGGATGAGCGAACTGTAACTAAAGTTTGGGTCTGGCAAGTTCGGGCAAACTTTGAATAAAAGTGCGGGTTTGGGGAACTGAACCCAGTACTTTTTAAAATCAATGGGATGTGTGCAGCAGGAAGCTCTGCATGAGAGTCCCATATGAGTTTTGTGCCACTTTAAAGCTAAATTTAAAAGGTAACCTGCAGACATCAACAGCAGATCACTAAAAAAATCTAGATCATCTGACCTCAAACAAGTATACAGCACGTCCTGTTCCAGAAGATTCCTTACACATGGGTAATACATCCACAAGATGGAGCTGGAATGCAGAAAACAGCTTGTGGCTCCTCCCAGCCCTATATAAGCAAGGGACCTCCCACAAATTCCCCAGTATTGACAAGCAGTTAACAAGAAGCCGGGAGAACTATAATAACCATAATTCAAAATGAACATATGAACAATCACCATACAGAGGTAACTAAGAATAATGATAACAAGGGTGGGATGGAACAGGACGTGCTGTATACTTATAATACCAAGTAACCACAGAATTGTATTATTCCAAGTATACAGCAAGTCCTGTTCCAGAAGATTTCTTACACATGGGACGTCCAATAGCAGTGTCTGTAAAGTAGGGTGGGATCCCCAAAAGCAACAGCGGTTTAAACCACTGCCGCCTGCAGAACTTTGCGGCCAAAAGCAGCATCAGCTGAGGCCCTAACAATACAATTCTGTGATTACTCACCTGTAGAATTGATATTATGAGTATTCAGTACGTCCTGCTCCAGATTAGATTACTTACACTTGAATATTACTCCGCCAGATGGTGCTGGACTGCAGAGACAGCGAAATTGGCTCCTCCCGGGCCCCTCAAATACCCGGGACCTCCCACAAATCCCCAGCATTGAAAAGCAGTTAATGAGAAGCTGGGAGAATAAAACGAACCAAACTGGTAACTATAACAAAGATTACAATCACCATACAGGGGATCCAGGATAATGCAAAACCAAGGGTGGGGTGGAGCAGGACGTACTGTATACTCATAATACCAATTCTACAGGTGAGTAATCACAGAATTGTATTATTCTTAGTATACAGTACGTCCTGCTCCAGATTAGATTACTTACACTTGGGACATCCAATAGCTGTGTCCATAAAGTAAGGTAACAGCAGACAGGTCATACCACTGCAAAGAATGCAAGACCCTCTCCTTAGCATTACTAGGATTAGGGCACAAGGAAGGAAGAACAATGTCCTGATTCAAATGAAAGGCAGACACTACCTTAGGCAGAAAATCTGGCTTGAAGCGAAACACCACCTTGTCCTGGTGTCTCTCAAAATAGGGGGGCTGGATGGAAAGCGCCGCCAACTCAGACACACGCCTAACAGAGGTGATAGCCACCAGAAAGACAACCTTGAGAGTGAGAATGGCCAGGGCAGCATCCTGCACAGGTTCAAAGGGAGCACCCTGCAAGGCAGACAAGACCAAGTTCAAATCCCAAACAGGCACTATAGGCTTACGTGAGCACATGAGTAACCCCCTGGAAGAAAGTCCTGACCAGAGAATGCTGGGCAAAGGACCTCTGGAAGAAAACATGTCATGACCCTTCAGAGTACTGAGTTGGAGCCCCATCTCCAACCCATGCTCCAGGATCCTGGGAATAGAGAACACACGACAGGGAAGAGACTTAGACTCACACAAGTCAATGTAGGCACGCCAAACCCTATAGTAAATGGAAGAAGACTTCTTTCTAGCCTTTATCATGGTATCAACCACAGAGGCAGAAAGCCCCTTCTCCTTCAAGATGGAGGTTTCAGCAGCCAGGCCGTCAAAGCCAGAGTTTGTAAATTGGGATGGCGTAAGTGACCCTGAGTGAGCAGGTCTGGCACCCTGGGCAGAGCGTACTGATCTACTGCTAGCTGCACCAGGTCTGCGAACCACACTCTTCTTGGCCACCTGGGGAACACCAGTATTGCTGGCACCCCCTCCAGAGCCATCTTGCGCAGGACCCTGCCCAACAGGGGAGACGGAGGAAAGACATACAGGAGCTGAAAGTCCTGCCATGACATTGCTAGAGCATCCGTGGTCAAGGCCAGAGGATCCTGGGACAGAGAGACAAAGGCTGGGAGCTTGTGATTGTAATAGGAAGCAAACAGATCCACATCTGGTTGGCCCCAACGTTGACACAGAGATTGAAACACCCTGTTGCAGAGGGACCAGTCTCCCAGGCGAGAGGTCCCCCTGCTCAGAGAGTCTGCCTGCAGATTCTCCACCCCCGGGATGTACACAGCCAATATGCAGGGAACATTCTCCTCCGCCCAGGCCAGGATCAGAGACACTTCCCGGAGGGCCCTCTTGCTCCGGGTCCCTCCCTGATGATTGATGTAGGCAACCACCGTCTGGTTGTCCGAGCACACCTGAACAGGCAGGCCCCGAAGGTGATGAGTCAAACAAGTCAGAACCAACCTGATCGCCCGCAGTTCCAGAATGTTGATAGGTGTGTGGGCCTCCTGAGGGCCCCACCTCCCTTGGAACTGCAGGAACTTCCAGAAACCCCCCCAACCTGTCAGACTGGCATCCATGGTGACTGTCTCCCAGGAGGGGGCCAGAAAGGATCTGCCCACCAACAGGTTCCTGGAGTCCAGCCACCGCGAGAGGGACCGCCTGACCTGGGGGGAAAGCACAAGGACCTGGTCCAGGGACGCAGGATCCCTGTCCCATAATGACAAGAGGTGGAGTTGCAGAGGCCTCATGTGGAACTGCGCATAAGGGACCGCCTCGAAGCACGCCACCATCAGGCCCACCAGCTGCATTCCCTGCCTGATGGAGAGATGAGGGCAAGATAGCAGGAACTGAACCTGCGCAATCAGACTGTCCCAGAGGAGGGGGCCAGAGAAGACTTGGGATGGTTGATTACCCAGCCAAATGACTCCAGAGTAGACTCCACCAGCTGGGTATCCAACTCTGCCTGTGGTAGGGACCGGGAAGTGATAAGAATGTCATCCAGGTAGGCAGCACGCGGATGCCCTGAGACCTGAGCAGAGCCATCACTCCTGCCAGCACCTTGGTGAACACTCTGGGAGCTGAAGTGAGACCGAAGGGCAATGCCACAAATTGGTAGTGTTGATCCTCCAGAGCGAACCTGAGGAACCTTTGATGACCTTGAAACACAGGAATATGAAGGTAAGCATCTTTGATGTCCACTGACGTCCCCTGGACGCAGGGAACTGATGGCAGAGAGCAGAGTTTCCATGCGAAAGCACCTGCACCTGACAAATTTGTTGAGGATCTTCAAGTCCAGTATGGGCCTGACTGACCCATCTTTTTTGGGCACGGTGAACAGATTGGAATAGAAGCCCTTGCCCCTTTCTCGTAAGGGGACCTGACAGATGACCCCCAGCTCCAGAAGGCTTTGCACCGCCAGAACCAGAGCCTGAGCTGACAATATAACTCCCCTTCTTCCAAAGGGGTATAGCCAGACAGATCCAAAAACTCATCAGCTTCCATAGGGAAAAGAGTGACATCAGGCGTTAAGTGCCGCTTTTTAGCAGAGGCCTTACGCGCCAAGGTATTAGCAAGCAACTTCTCAACACTAGCCAATCGAGAAGACACATCAGGCTGAGAATCCCCACTTGTATGCAACCCAATAGGGTTGAGTAGGCGAAGCCATACGAGGCGCAGGCCCAGCTACTGGTAAACCAGGCTGCAGCGCAAGCACCTGCTGGGCACAAGGTATACAGACCCGCACATTGTCAGCACTAGTAGGGGACACCCCACACACTACACACAGCCGGGCTTGTCCCGAAGGAACCCCGAGCACATTATCCTGAGACGCCTCCATATGGTGATTATAGCGGCACAATAGGCCGATAGGGATTCACGCTATAAAGCAACCCGGGATGCCCCAATAGCCCCCTATGGAAGTGGGAGTAAATTACACACTTGGCCTCACAAGTTAAGTAACTAAATAGTGGGAGTAGGGCCGGGAGAAACCAATAGAGGTCGGCCCGTCTGAAAGACATAAGCAAGGAGGACCGTAATAATGGAATAAAAGTCATTTTTTTTTCTCTTTTTGCAGTCCAGGAGGCTAAAAGTAACACTATAATAAAGGTCAGGTAAGGTCACTGCATCCAAACATTCCTGCATTTTCTGACAGCCGACATCGCAGACAGTTTATGCAGCAGTTTGGAGCATTGATCGCGTTTGAAGTCATTTTAAAACCAGATTTTCAGGGACCCTTCTCCAGAATGGACAATTAAAGACAAACAGGAGCTAATTGTGGAGCACAGATAGGGCATAAAAGGATAACGGACACTTTTTAGAGTAATCACAAGCATTCATTATACTCTGTGCTAAGGTCTGCAATGGTATAAAAACAATGGCATCATTTTTACCCATTTAAAGTGAGCCAAAGCCCAGGACTTTGACTATTCTGGGTTTTGGTCCTTGCCCCCGAGGTATCCCGATCGGGTGTGCCCTGCTGTATGAAACCCCCCAGGGCCTCGAACTAACTCATCTTTCCCCTGATCTGCCCCGTCCCCTTCATCTAAGGGAGCAGACCCAAGTGCGCCGGTGGCTAGCGGGGGATGTGAGTGGGGTAGTCACACTGAATCCCGGGTGAAGTAAGCTGCTTTTTTTGTTGTACCCCTCCCACACTGCCTCAGCACCAGGGGAGGTAGGCAGGGGGCACTTTGGAGACTGGGCATTAACTTTTCCGTGCCACACCACAAACTCTATAATTATTAAAAAGGCTGGCTCCCCCCCCCCCCGACCCAAGAATACAAGTGGATCCCTTTAAACCATATTAATGCACTCAGAGGGACACATCACCAATCTGTGCAGAGTGCAGGCTGGCCACATGCCGTTATACTCACTCTGGCTCCTGCATTCTGCTACCCATCGTCTACATCTGGGAGGTGACGTAGAGATCACATGACAGCTTATGTCACTAGTCTGGCTCATGGAGGATGGGAAGCAAAATGCAGGAACTGGGGTGAGTATGATGGCATGTTTCCCGGCAACACTTTGCTTCTGTCAGTGCTGTGCCTCTCCTGTCTGGAGGGGGGATATGAAGTACCCAGGGAGCACGTCAGTACAATGCAGGGACACAGAAGGCAAGACCCCCCTGCATTCTGACTGCACTGCTCACCCAGGCCTAGAAACAGCCCTGGTATGGTGTTGCTTCTTTATTTTTGGACATTTTTGATGTTTTTTCAACAGTTACAGTTAAAAAAAAAAAAAAATAAAACAAAGGCCTACATTGTGATTTTTATTACATTTACAATATGTAACAGCACTCACCTTTCCAGGAGTTTATGCACAAACTGGGCCCATACACAAATGTTAAAATTGGCAATGAAAAATGCTAACATCCATACATGCATAATAAATAACATAAGAGTGTTTCTGGTTAAATCCAGGGGTTATAGAGGAAACATTCACTAGGACTATCGTTGTTCAAAAACTCCAGAACTAATAAATACCACTGTGTTCAGATCATCTCCCCAAGTGGGACTTTTTGTAGGTTTATTTTATTTTTGTTATTTAATTATTATTTGTATTATTTAATGATGATTATTATAATTATTATATTTGATATTATTATTACTACTTTATTATTGTTACTTTTATTACTTTATTATTGTTACTTTTATTACTTAAATTATTTTTATTATTTATTTTTGCTGTTTCTTGGCTGAACCAGGATAGGAATATTCTGCAGAACAAGCTCCCGCCCCGCCTGCTCCATTCACACAATGATTACAGAATGAATGAGCAGGATAGGCCAGATAAGGAGCCAGCCAGGCCTCCAGGGACATTTATTTACGGTGACATTGTGTTCTCATATTAACACAGACAGCAGTTGTATTTTTATTGCTTTACCAGCCTACGCAAACTGTTCTGTGTTATGAGCAAACTTGTGTTAAGTCATTCCAACCATTATTACATGAACCCAAGAACAATGGCCGCTCTACATAGCAAAGCGCCTACACTAGATACAGACTGGACTGATACTGACAAGTGGTAAAGGTCTTTTGTATCCTAACATACCTTCCAACTTTTCAGGGGGGGAAAGAGGGACATTTGTTAAATTAGGCCACGCACCCTCAGTGTGTGACAGATAGGAGATAGGTAGTAACAGTTACAAGAATAGAAACACTTTGAATAGGGAAACAAATCATTTATTGATGCAGATCTGCATGTTACACATCAAAGAGGGACAAATGAGATCAACAAGGGACAGGGGAACATGGACTCAAAATGAGGGACACTTGAGAGGTATGTCCTACTGTGGTGTAGATCAAAGTCTTCTATTTAAGTCCTTCTGGGGAAGCTTGAGAAGGATGGGCCACCAGAAATAGAGGTTTATCAGAAAATCTGCCAAGTTGGATCAGTTTGACAAATTTCTGACATTTCTACATTTGAATGTGATCATCGAGTATCTCCCGGGGGTGAGACAATCTACTGAAAAAAAAGGTGTCCTCAGCTTAAACCGGACCTTCAGCATGATTTAATGAAAAGCCCAAACCCTTAAAAAACTATTCCCCAGCATCTAAAATTAATATATTTTACATTTTTAGTCACTTACGTATTATTCTTCCCCCCCCCCCCCCCCCCCCCGCAAATCTGTCCAGGAATCTAGGATACGGGGGCCGCCATCTTGCCTCAGAAGCATCACACATACTGAGGAGAGGACGATAAAGTGCAGGGGGCAGGGTTAGAGCTGTGCTTTGCACAGGCAGAGCAGATCTGGGGTCAGGGAAAGGACAGCAATCCCAGAATGCAGAGTGACACAGTAAGAAGGCACTTCCTGTTTTCAGGCTGCCTGATGACCCATGAGCCGCCATCTTGGAAGTTTAAAGGTTCATAACATGCAGTAGATGCAGGTAGGATGAATTTTAATGTGGGAAATCTGTATGTACAGGGTGTGGGAAACATAAGATAGGCTCTTATTTCAGGGTGAAGGTCCGCAACCCAAAAGTAAAAAAAAAAAGTTTAGTAAATTGCTTCCCTAAAGCCCCCCTCTGGCAACAAACAAACATATGTATCATCTAAAATGTTACTATTCTTTCAGCTGTGCAGCAGAGCAATGAGCCATCACAGCTGGTGGCTTTCTACTAGAAATAAAGGAGTATTGCACGGATATGTGAGGTGATTTTGACTGTGCGATTGGGGTTTTCATAAAATGGACTCGTAGTTATGCAGCATAGAACCTGCATGCAATTCCATAACATCTGCATGGTGTTAAAGCAGACCAACAGTCAAAAATGACTTAAACCAGACCATGTACACTAAAGTGGTGATTTTGAGAACATATCATAGATTTCCTCCCGCTAGTAAGCTAATCATCGGATTGGCTAAAGCACAGGTGACCAGTTTAAATAATTCTGCTGAAATGCAACTTCTTTGGAGTGATCAGTGTCTTATGTTCTAGTAGAAAAGGGTAAATGGCCAGGTTCTCAGCTGGATGGGTCATTAGGCTGCTTAGACTTAGCCAAAGCTGCTAAAGAGTTCAACTGTTACCTTGGAAGAATTGTGGGACTTGTAGTCCATGTGTTTTATTCAAGGCCATGAAAACCACTCCCACTGTAGCAAAACACAGGAATATGAGAATAATAGAAACAGCATGCTGATAAGTAAATCACAGTTGAGGGTGAACAATCCTAACACAAATGTTTATTTTACATTCTAAAAGAGGAAAACAATAAGGCAGAACACCAAACACCTGACAAAAAGGGAGTTTTCCTTTAAAGTGGCCTACACCCAAAAAATCAGCAGAATCCCCCAACCCCTGGATTTCCTAAATTTTAATGCCCATTAATTTTGAATTGATTAGAAATCTATAAAATGGAATACCAACCCCTCCTTGTTCCTAAACACCATTTGCACATAGCACCATACATGCTGTTGTGCGAGACTACAGGATGGCATCCCCACACACACACTTATGCACTCTATCCCTACTAGCCTACTGCCCCACATGGTTGCCCCCCGCACATAACCTAGCATAAAGCCTGATTCCAGGCAGAGCTTTGCATAAATATCCCCTTGCCATTGGCTGCCAGTTCACTGCCCCATGTGACCACCCATGTGGGGTGGAAAACTGGCAAATGGTGGAGAAGCAATGCAGAGGTGCTGGGAGTTCCTCCGGTATCAGGCATGATGCTGGGTGTGAGTGGACCAGCAGTCATTTTTGACTGTGGGCCCGCTTTAAAGTAGACTAAAACCTGTATGTGGTAGTCCTAAAGGGGAAAAACCTCCAGAGCCAGCTGATTCCCTATCCCTGGGGCAACGTGGGATGCCACACCCGGAATCACTGGTATACTTGCATCACAAGTGATCCAATGATGCATGCACGGGCTTTCCTGGTTGATGTGCTGCCATGCTGGAGGGAAACCGGGGATGCCAGTTGCTCCCTGCTCTCTATGCCAGGCTCTGTAGACAAACAGAGTTCTATGCCCTGCAATAATTTATACAGCATAGACTGCTGATTGGATGAAAGCCTACGCCTGTGTCATGGGATTGCTTGCAATGCGAGTATGCCGGCTATTCCAGGGCCAGCTGCTGGCATCAGGAATCAGGAGCCCCCGCTGTGTGAACCCTCCCAGTCCAACGCTGCTTGTGCAGGCTCTGGCCCAATGAGAGCCACCTGCAGTGCCTGCGGATAATCGCTCCATGTAAACGGACTATTAGTCCAGCTGTTGGGAAATGTTTGCCAAGTGTAATAAAGGTAACGAACAACGGTAACGGACAACAGAGACAAGTACGGTAATAAAACAAAAACAATAGAAAGAGGCTATTCCAACGCTTTGATCTGTTTTCTCAATAGCCTGTGGAGGGTGGCACCTGCTATTTGCATCAGTGTGCATTCAAAGCAGACCAAAACTCCCAATACCGAGTCAAACTATTTTGCTCCCCCAGCCAAGGTTCATTACTGTTTGGATGTTTCCTGTCCCCAATTCTGTTTGGTATTCCTGTTATAGTGATTTTAATTTTTGTTTTCTCCAACTATGCCATTGTATGCTGTTGGTTTCTGACAGGATACGGTTGTTCTAAACTGTTTAAAGTGGACCAACACCCACGGGTGATCGGCCCGGGAATCTATAAGATTCCCGGGCCGATCACCCCCCACCCCGCGGGACATCCGAGATCGGGATGTCCCGCGGGGTGAAACCCCCCCCAAACACCCCAACTCACCTACCTTATCTTCGGCGGCGGCCGGCCGCCTCCCTCGCGCCCCTGTAGGCGTGCGCGCCTCCGCGCCGGCCGTCTGCGAATGGCCGGCGCGGGCGCGCGCGCGTCGAAAGTGACGCGAGGGAGGCGGCCGCCGCTTAGACGTTCCTTGTACGTTGGCGCTGGGAGCGGGGAGAGGTGAGTTATTCGGGGGGTTAGGGGGGGTTTCACACAGCGGGGCACCCCGATCGGGGGTGCCCCACCGAAGTGGACCAAGACCCAAGATAGTCAAAATCCTGGGTGTTGGTCCACTTTAAAGAGGAACGAATTGGGATGCCTCGCTGTGTAACACCTCCCAGAAGCTCCGTTTAACCCACCTTGTATCCGGAGCCTTCGCCGAAGCTGCATCCCAGCTCACCTCTAGCCGTGCGCACATCCTGATCTAGGATTCCCCGGGGGGATATAATCAAGCGGCCCTGGAATCTATAAGATTCAAGGGCCGGACTGTGGGTTTTGGTCCACTTTAAAGTGAATTACAGGAACAAGCTCGTGCCATGGCGGCAGTCATGCCCAAAGCAGGGACGTCTCCGTAAGCGCAGTTAAAAAAGAGATGCTGAGACCAGGTGAGCTAATTTTTAAAAGGGGATTTAAAAAAAAAAAAAAGGGGGGGGATTAAAACCTACAATGCCTGACCTGGCGTTTTTAAAGCAGACACAAACCCTTGTAGCCAACCATCCCTACTTTCTCCACTTCTCAAGTCACTAACATGCACACAGAGTAGAAAACACAGTGCATCATCTGCTATTGCCACACGTGATTGCAGTGGCAACCCAAAGAAGGAGATTCTGAGGGGCATCCCAAACCTGAGGTCAATTTTGTTTATCTCCACTTTAGCTGGCAAGACATTCCAGGAGTGGAGTAAGGGGGCATCCCAATGCTGTGAAACGCCCCCCCCCCCCCCAGGGCACCTGTTAAAAAAAAAATCATCTTTCCCCGCTCTAACAGCACTTGCGCTGGGTTTGGGAAAACGCCTCTGATTGTTTTCAATAGGGATCACACGCTGCCGCATACCCGGCAGTGTGCACATGCCCCCCCCCCCCCCCATCCCAGCCATTCACAGAGGCTGGGACGGGAGTGTGTGCGCCGCTGGGAATACAGGGGATGCAGCAGCAGAATTCAGAGCCCTGTGCCAAATGACATAGTCAAGGCAAAGTGCTCTGATTGGACTAGAGCCCGCACACACGCTGTTGGGAGCCAGGTAAAGTGAGTTTTAAAGGACGTACTGGGGGGGTTCACTGCTTTAAAGTCAGTGTTTTTGATGGCCCTGGAGGCTAGGGCTGGGCAACTTAAAGCGGACCAAAACTCCAGAACTTTTGAAATACATTTGGCCAAAGCATCTGCCGGTGTAGAACTAGAAATATATATTTTCGCTCTTCCAATTGTCCTGGAACACATTTTTTTTGCTGTCCCCTCTGTCATTGCATGACATCAGCAAAAGGTACACTTCATGAGGGGAGCAATTCAGGAGACCCAAGTTAAAAATGTGGGTTTTTGTCCGCTTTAGCTCTCCTGGTGAGCATACCAATTTTAGGATGCCTGACTGTGTGTAACCCCATCGATAGCCTGCAAACACACACCTTTCCGCTGATTCCACATCATGTTCGTGGGCCGTGGCAGCATCCCCGGCTGAGGGGAGGAAGCGCAGCAGGGAGACTGGGGATGTGGCCACTGACCTTTTGCTATGCCAATATCTGTGTGAAAAAACACACATTATGCAAGGCTTACATCACTGATTGGACGAAAGGCCGCACATGTGTCGGCTTACATCACTGATTGGACGAGAGGCCGCACATGTTCCGGCTTACATCACTGATTGGACGAAAGGCCGCACATGTGTCGGCTTACATCACTGATTGGATGAAAGGCCGCACATGTGTCGGCTTACATCACTGATTGGTGAAAAGGCCGCACGTGTCGGCTTACATCACTGATTGGATGAAAGGCTGCACATGTGTCGGCTTACATCACTGATTGGACGAGAGGCCGCACATGTGTCGGCTTACATCACTGATTGGTGAAAAGGCCGCACGTGTCGGCTTACATCACTGATTGGTGAAAAGGCCGCACATGTGTCGGCTTACATCACTGATTGGTGAAAAGGCCGCACATGTGTCGGCTTACATCACTGATTGGACGAGAGGCCGCACATGTGTCGGCTTACATCACTGATTGGTGAAAAGGCCGCACATGTGTCGGCTTACGTCACTGATTGGACGAGAGGCCGCACATGTGTCGGCTTACATCACTGATTGGACGAGAGGCCGCACATGTGTCGGCTTACATCACTGATTGGTGAAAAGGCCACACATGTGTCGGCTTACATCACTGATTGGTGAAAAGGCCGCACATGTGTCGGCTTACGTCACTGATTGGTGAAAAGGCCGCACATGTGTCAGCTTACGTCACTGATTGGACGAGAGGCCGCACATGTGTCGGCTTACATCACTGATTGGACGAGAGACCCCACATGTGCCGGCTTACATCACTGATTGGACGAGAGGCCGCACATGTTCCGGCTTACATCACTGATTGGACAAGAGGCAGCACACATGTGGAAAGGGGAGTTTAAAGGGCAATCTGGGGGGTTTAACACAGTAGGGTATCCCAAATCCCTGATTTGCGACAGAAAGCAACCCCCAGGGGTGGCCATATATTTGCTGTAGCATCCCCGATCCCTCCCCTCACATGCCCCTGCTCCCGCCATCAGAACATTGGGTCTGCCAGGCACACAGGAATACTGTGGAAACCTGGAACGAGAGGCGACACCACAGGGCATCCCAAATCGAGCTCTCCCTGGGGAAGGGCACAAAGAAACTCTTCCACCACAGGTTGTAAAATCCTCAGTCGAACATACTGCATTGGATAGAAGAAAAAGAATAATGGCACTGTTGCTATGGGCAACCTGAACCCCTCCATTTCTCGTCAGACAGAATGTGGAAATAATAAGGGCCTTATTTACCAACAACAGAGCTGATGTTTAGAACACCACTGGCTTTATTTATTTATTAGTACACTCCACAGATGCAGCTTACCCCTCACGCCTGGCGACACGGCAACTCCCCGTGGCAGCCAACTAGCCCGCCCTGCCTCAGCCGCCACCTTCCCTTCTGAGCCAAGGACACGCCGCCAGCCGTGACGTCACACACCAGCACACACACCCCCCCCCCCCCAACCGCGCCGGAGCCACGTGACAGCGGCTTCTCCAAAACTAGGTAAAAGGTCGTCGCTGTGCTGAGCATGGCGGCTCGCAATGACTAACAGGAATCTATGAAAGGGGAAGGCCGGCCTGTCTGTCAGTGGTGGCTGCTTGTCACACTGCACATTGAAAGGAGACTATTTGGCCCTGTTTCTTTGTAGAAAATAAAAACAGCAGTGTTAGAACGTTTAGTGTACAGCTCTACAGCGTATGTTGGTGCTATGCTATTAAAATATGACGTGTTTAGGGGCTTATGGCTACTCTATAGGCAGGGTTGGAAGCCATGTTTCTGGGCAACGACCTGTAATTTGTACAGCACTATGGTAGATGTTGGCTCTTCATAAATCATAATGTGGAAAGATGGTTATTCTGCCCTAAGATTAGGCTGCAACCGGATGTCAAAACAGATTAACCCCTAGGATCAGATTTGTTCATTCTCAGGACAATAAATGTTGGCAGATCTCCCTATTAACATCACTAGGCAGCATAATTCTCTGGAGCATCTCAACCTTACCAAATGAATTGGTTGGTAGATTCTAAAATTTGGGATGCCCCACCTCATAGGGTGCCCAGTATTGCCCTTCCTCGGTGGCCATCTAGTATCCACTTCACATGTCTAAATGACTGGTCATACATATAGGTTTTCATTCAATATTCCAATGTGATTATTAGATCAATCAAATGTATTCATCAAAGAATGCTACCAGCCCTAATTGTATTAAACAATCGGTACAATGATTATATTCCATTGTCAAGCTCGGCCAAGGGACTGATCGTTCAAAAGAAGAACTAATCAGACAATCCAATCTTTACGTATCAGTTTCTGGTGAATGCTCTCAGTCCTAATCATTGTAACTGATCAGAACAAAGGAAATCAATCATATGTTTTAATACAGTCCAATAGCCAAGGGACTATTCCTTAAAAAATAACAACTAATCTGACAATCAAATCTTTATTCATCAGTTATAGATGAATGTTCTCAGTCTTGATTGTAGTAACCGATCAGTACCAGATGCTCCAGTTTTATTTGATAAATCATCATCCTGAATCTAGTTGACATTCATTAGCCCTTTCTGATCAGCTTTGGTTGGACGATCGGGTTGATCACATATGGATATACTAATATAATTGTGTGTGTGGTGTGGCCTAACTCCCATTCATCATGTACAGTCACATTCATTGGACATGTATGACCTCCATCCTTCAGAGGTGAATTGAGGTCACCCACCATTCCCAGTTCTCATAGATGAGACCTTCCCCCCCCCCTCCAATTCATAGCAAACCCCAGAGGCTTGCAATCTGCTTCACACATGTTACACAATATTTATAATATAAAATGTAACATTGTGTTGAAATACTTCTAATGAAAGGACTTGTTTAGCAACACAAGATGAATGAATGAGATTGCACGGGGGAGGGGCAGTGACCCCGGATGATCAGTATACAAGCATTGTACAACCAGGAACTCCTGGATTTCAGTACTTCTCTATAGTATAGCTCCCCCCCCCCCCCCAGCAAATGATTCATAACATTTTGCTTATTAATTATTTTTTGTTCAGATTATGTGATCAAATAAAAAACAAATCATTTTCCGATCAGTTTTTTTTTCTGATTGCATGAAATGGACACATGTCTATATTGGACTCATGTCGGTCTGATGTTGCTTTGGCTTGGTTGCTATGGGTGACAGCGTTAGTTCTATATTAAGAGAGATACACGACCTCATTGCTGGTCCCGGTGTCAGCGCCGTGTTATGGTGTCAGCGTGACACAAGTGTAAAGTTGACAGTTGCATGTAGCGCAGGGTCGCCAGTAGCAGCAGCCGCAGATCTATGGGAGTGGAGGTGGGGGGAGCAGCATTACATGGTGTGGGGGATGCCTGGCTGGAAAGGAAGCAAGCATTACCTGTCTGTGATCTTCTCTTGGCAAGCTGGAGCTGTTCAGATCTCCAGCCTCTCTGCTCTGCAGCCCTCGCAGAATGGAAAGTCAGGCCTCCACCACCAGCCCCTTCCTACTACAGGGAGGGGCCTACATTGTTTCCTGACACACACACTACTCAGGCTGGGGCTTCTCAGCTGCTGCTGCTGCCATGGAATTCCATTCAAACACACTGATGCTGGAGCAGGATTAGGAAACCACTGGCTTCACCTAAAGCGCTCTTCCCACTGTAGGCGATATTTTTCATTATGGCAGATGATGGGTGTGTAGTCATCATCATGCTGTATAGTGGGCAACATTCGATTCAGTGACGGATGAAAGGTGCAACAAACATGCTCAGGGTGGCAGCTCTCTGCTCTCTCGCTGATCGGCCCAGGAATCTATAAGATTCCCAGGCCGATCAATTTCCCCCCCCGGGCATCCAAAATTGGGATACCCTGCGTGGTCCCATTCTATTACTTTGTTTCCCGGTCCAACGGCGCATGCGCAAACCACGGCCACATCCTGCTATCCCCCATGCACCCCGCGTGTGAATGCCTGGCACGGGCACGCTCCCTGTTAGAGGGAAGCGGAGGATGCGGCTATCAGCACGCTCAGAGCCGCTGCTCTTATTCGAAGCCTTAGACGACGTGACATCAGCGGCTCCGAGCGTGCTGATTGGACGAGCGGGCGCATATGCGCCGTAGGACCGGGAAGAGGTGAGTTGCCTTAGGCGATCTGGGGGGTTACACGCAGCAGGACACGGGGAAAGGACCAAAACCCAGGATAGTCAAAATCTTGAGTTTTGGTCCGCTTTAACCCCCTAACTGTTTTGCTCGTGTTCTGCCTCTTTGATAAAAGGAACATCTAGGTTTGGTTCAGCAGACTGCTGACCATCACTGCCCTCTGCCCCTTTGTGCCAGGACCCACTTTGTACCAGGGGGGAAACTTTAGGGGGTGCGACTGCTGCAGGGACCAAGAGGTCAGGGGTCCCCATCATTGTTGCTCCTCCACCTTATTTATCACATTTGTGCTCACTTGGAATCATTTAGAGAAAGGAAGCACAATTTTTCTCTGCTTCTCTTTGAGTCTTTAAACCAGACCTTCGCCATGATTAATTGAAAAGCCTTAAAAAACGATTTTAGTCACTTACTTATTATTCTTTCCCCCACTGGGTTGCAACTCTGTTAAGGACTTTAGGATATGGGTGCCGCAACCTTGACTCAGAAGCATCACACTTACTGAGGAGAAGAGAGTGGGATAAAATTCAGGGAGGTGGGTTATAGCTGTGCTTTGCTCAGACAGAGCAGAGCTGGGGTCAGGAAAAGGTCAGCAGTCCCAGAATGCAGAGCAGCACAGTCAGAAGGGACTTCCTGTTTGCAGGCTGCCTGATGTCAATGAGCCGCCATCTTGGATGTTTAAGGGCTCATAACACGCAGTAGGTGTAGGTAGGATGATTTTTAATGTGAGCAATCTGTATGTACAGGGTGTGGGAAACAAGATAGGCTCTTATTCAGAGTGAAGGTCCGCTTTAATTGTATAGCTGCATCCAGTTGAGTTAAACCAGCTGAATTAAACCAGACCAACAACATATCTCCCAAATGTCCCTGATTTGGGTCTGTGTCCCCCTGTCCCTCATTGTTTTAATTTGTCCCTTTTCGAGGCGTAACATGCAGATCCGCATCAATAAATGATTACCGTAATTTGCCTATTAAAAGTGTTTATATTGTTTTAACTGTTATAACCTATCCATCCCTCATTGAGGGAGTGTGGCTTAATTTAACAAATGTCCCTCTTTCCCACCCTGAAAAGTTGGTAGGTTTGCCAACAGTGTTGTACAGTTGGAAAAGACCCCCCCCCCCCCTCCCAAACTCCCTTGTCCAATCTGCATGCATGATACTGAATCATTGTCAGCACATACATTTGCTCCTGCATCCACTAAGCTAAACGCCACCCCACCAATTTTCTGGTTTTAGTGGCCATTTTGGAGCTTCCTATCCCAGCCATGCTGCTGCCTGAATTCAACTGACATAACTGGCAATGCAATGTTTATTGTAAATTTTATTTATTATTGTGGACCCATGAATGATGTGCAGCCAAGGACCCTTGTCCTGGACAGCACATCAGGAATCGCCCATGCTGTAAAATGTTTGTATGCAGGGGTGGACACATGAATGATGTGCGGTCAGGGACCCTTAGTCCAGGACTGCACATTAGGCATGGCCCACCTGGTATATGAGTAGAGGTGGTGGTATGCAGGTTGCCCTTAGCCCTGCACCGCACATGAGGCGTCCCACCGCCAAACTCGAATGTAATATATTGGAATGTATTGAAGTGTATTTGTATTGTGCGCTGCGATGCAATACATGGTGTGAATGTACTGTCTAATGTATTTATATGTGCAACTATATAAATAATGGATATTTTTTTGTGTGCAATGCACAGTAACAGGAAACCCAGCAGTACTTCCTGTTTGCAAGCTGCCTGCAGCTCCAGGAGCCATCTTGTTTTTAAAATTGACCACAGCAGGAGGAAAAAGGTAAATTTATTTACAGCAATCTGAATTGCCCTGGGGAAGGATGCATATGAGCCCTGTTTGTTGTAAGGGTGTTGGTCCGGATTAAACTAGACCAACAGCATTGCACAGCTGGAAAAAAAAACACCCAGAAACCCCCCTTGCCTTGTCAGCATGCATGATACTGAATCATTGTCAGCACTTACATTTGCTCCTGCGTCCATTCAAAGCTGAAATGCAGTCAGCTACTACCGAGCCCTTGGGAGAATGGGCCCCATGCAAGCTGTCACCCCCACCCTGCAGCATCTGCTGCAAAAGTGCCAGACTGGCGATACCCCAGTATGCAGTGTTGGTGCGCTTGCAGCACCAGGGGTCAGAGCTCTAGGGGCTGCAGGGCGGAACTAGGATGCCAGCACATTAATTAGCCCTGGCACTGTGTTTACGGAGCATTTGGGGAAACTAGGTGCTGACATCTCAGTTCTACTCTGAGGAGCCTGCAGCTCTGGTCCCTATGCTCCATGTAGACTGCAGCACCAATTGAGGCAGCACCTCAGGAAGAACCAGACCTCATTTGGCCCCACTGTCAACAACCTAGGGCCCACACTGCACCAACACTGCCTAGAACTCCAATCAGAGCACAGACTTGATTTGGGAGTGTGAACCCCCCAAGACCATCTGAAATCTGCCCCACCGCATTCCTTCAATTAGTATTGAGTACTGACCAATAGTCCAATGCAGACAATCAGGTCTATTCTGGAAGTTTGCAACTTACCTGCACTGGAGATCCAGAACATGCTATTCCCGCCATGTGTAGCCCTAAACAGGGGAGTATTGAGGAGATCAGGTGAGTTATTATATTAACATCCAAATTGTGCTTAGCACAGAGGTAGGGAGGGGTGGCTAGGGGCTTACAAAAAGCTTGGACTTCCTCTTTAAAGTGACACAGTCTCCAAACTGAGACTAGAAAATGGTTTTGGCAAACCAGGTGTGGCACATGGAATCCTCTATGGCCACATAAAGTCCTGCTTGCAGCGTCCAGGATGCAACAGCAGGCATAGCAAGTCCAAACACAGCCCCAAAAACAGTAGAAAAGCAGAACTTAATATTTGGTACAGTTACATTTACAGAGGTCAGACGTTTCCTGTATTTCTTGACCAAGGTTGCACACTGCAGCAGGGGTTTTGTCAAACTCCTCCATACATATCTTTTCCAGATCTTTAGGTTTCAGGGCTGTCCCTGGGCAACATTGGTTTTCAGCTCCCTCCAAAGACTTTTTCTGGAGATGGGTTATTGTCATTCTGGAAGACCCATCCACCACCCACATTCATTGCCCTTACTGTGGGAAGGAGGTTACTGACCAAAATCTGAAGATTCATGGCCCCATACATCGTCCCTTCAACATGGTACACTGTCTCCTTTGCAAAAAAAAAAAGCACTCCACCTCCATGCTTCATGATTTGGACTGTGTTCTTGGGGTTGTAATCATCTTTCTTCAGTCTCCAAACATGGCGTCAGTGGCGTTAGTACCAAAAAGTTTTATTTTGGTCTCATCTGACCACATGACCATCTGGTCTCAGCTCTCTTCAGGTCATTGACCAGGTCCTCTCATGTAGTTCTGGGTTTACTCCTGACCCTACGAGGCGAAGATCCTGCATGGAGCCCTAGACTTAGGAAGAGTGACAATCATCTTGTGTTTCTCCTATTTTCTAATAATTGTTCTAACTAAGCTGCTTGCCTATTGTCCTGTAGCCAATTGCAGCCTTGTGCATGTCTAGAATTATGTCCCTGGTGCCCTTAGGCAGCTCCTTGGCCATGGTGAAGAGGTTGGAGCAGGGGCATGCTGGCCATAGGTCGTACAGGGAGGATTCCTGGTAGGCATACCTGCTGTCAGGGATCGCCGGACACCCTTCTTGCATGAGCCAACAATCCCCAATCTCCACCGCCTCTTGTGTCAAGCCCCCGCTCGCTGGTGACACGTTAGGCGTCTCCAGACTCGGTTGCCCCCAGGACTTACTGGCGCAAAGATTGCTGGCTTATAGAACTTACGGGTGAACTGCGGGGTATCCCAAATCAGGAGTTCAAATGAACAGAGTCCAAAAACGTCAAATCCAAGGGGTTAGGCAGAGAATAGTTGAAACAGGCAAAGGTCAAGGCCGGGTGGTCACAGAAGCGCGGTATCCAAGGGGTAAGCAGAAGCAAGGTCAGACGGGCAGAAGGTCGGTGCGGGCAGCGGACAGGAGTGGTCAAAGACGTAGCCAGATCAAAAACACAAGACGTAATTCCAACAGCACACCCAAGCTAGAAATGGCTATAATGGGCACTGATGGACCGGGCAGGAACGTATTTAAAAGGGAACTGGCCAATAGGAGGGGGAATGACTGATTGGTGCAACTTGCTGCTAATAGGAGCAGCCCCAGGGACTGGACCGCCCTGATCAGTCAGGCTGTCCAGTCTCTGGGTTCATCAGAACCAGAACTCCAGGACCAGGATTGGTCCTTTTAATTCTGCCCCCGGCGAATGCGCTGGAAGCAGCGCCGCCGGAGGGCATAAGATGAACGTGCTCGCGTGCGAACACGTCACAGAGAGCCGGGCGCGCCCCCCGAGAGGGAGGGAGAGGGCGCTGCGCCGGCCGAAGAGGCGGGGACCCCAGCCGCCGACGACGACGATGCAGAGGAGGAGGCGGAAGCCAAAGCCCCAGCAGAGGACGAGGAGGCAGCCGAGACCACGCCGAGGCGCCGCGGGAACGGGCCCCATGTAAGTTTCTTACACCTGCTTTTGGGCCTCTTGTTCTTCCCCTGCAGTGCTATAGCCTCAGCATCATGGATGTGGGTGCCATTCCCACCTCTGCAACAGTAACTTCCCCTACAATAAAGCTTCACTACCATCCCATGGCATATCCCTCTCTGCTGTCCCTGCAATACTATAGCATCAGCTGATCAACATATGCATAATAAACATATGCATGTATCAACTTTGGCATTCCTTGGGGGCGTGGCTAATGAGCTAATTTTGGCTGGTGATAGGACCTTGCCCCAGGGGCATCTCCCAACCTCCCCCCCCCCCTCCCCCACGCTCCTGCATCCGGCCTATCTGAATGGCCGGACATGGGAGCTTGCATAGCTTCAGGGATGCCGTTGATGCAGCTGCCTGAGATCGTGGTGAGGGACAGGGGGCAAAGGTTGGAAGGTTTGGAAGGGGTTTTTACCTCCCCCTATGTTCCTCTTTAAAGAACTTAGTGATGTGTCACTTTCTAACACTTAAAAATCATTTGATTTTCTTCCTTTGCTATTTCTTCCACCTGTTCTTGCAGTTTTAGTGCAGTGCAAATATTTAGCATCTATTCATAGTCTACTCACACAGATAACAACGCCAATTGGCATGTTGCACAAAACATTTTTCTTAGTTTGAAGCCCTTAGTACTAAGTTCCAAATTGCCTCTGGATCCAAACCTAACATAAGAACTCTTCATTGAACTCTTCATTGTTAGCTTCCTAAACGGCTTTATATTGCCAAGATCTTGCCAAGAAGCCTAAGATCACTGTACACACCGTCACGTGTTGGCTGGAGTTGTGGAAAGCTTGCCACCTTCAGTGTCTGGAGAGCGATGAATTGGCATTTGATATCTGATTGTGACACAGACAAGTCTGGGCTTGGCAAATGGCAGGAAATGCTACTTGTTTTTATGAATAGTCAGGGCAGTACAGGCAAGGGGCCCAGCCATGCAGGGGGGCTCAACCACCAGCCCTGAAAGTAGCCCTGCAGCAGCTTTTCCCTAACCTATACAGAGCACTTCCAGGTAATCAGATGAATTATGCAGCCCACCTTCACCACTCACCCACCACTATCCAAGCTCCAGTCATCCACCCATTCCAGCTCCAGTCATCCAACTCCCCTGTCTCACCAAAGAGCCAGCGGGCCCACTCAGTAGGGCCTGGAATTTAAGTTGTATGGGGTCCAGAAATTTCTGATGGCGGTCTGATGGGTCTAATGCCAAGCCTAAAGTTTGGTGGTGGTGGAACAATGGTCCTGGAAACGTGTTCATGGTTCAGGCTAGGCTCCTTTATTGCAGTAATATGAAAGCTCACTGGTAATAGTTCCAGATTTATTATTGCACTTTTTTATGTTAAAATGTAAAAGCTCACCAAGATGCAGGTGGCAATTCACACCCAAATGTGCACCTACTTGTTGTACTTTCTTCACTAAATCTTTAGCATGACTGCCAGTGTGTGCACTATTTAAGTGCTATAAAGAAACGGTTTCCTAAGTCTCATATGAAACAACTTACAGTGAACCAAAACCCCAGCGTTGCTATAGAGAAACAGGGGTGGCTGCATCCCCGGAACTCCCTGTGGTATGCGGTGTGCTCCTGCGCCCAGCCTACCCCGAATGGCTGGGTACTGGACCACGGCTAAGCTGCAGGGAGGCCGGTATTGCGGCATGGGAGTGCCAGAAAAGTGCTTTGTGGAGCAATCACGAGGAGTTCACACAGCAGAGCATCCCAAATTAGGATGCCTCAGGGGGTATTTGACTGCCCAGCCCTGGAGTCTTTTAGATTACTTGGTTCCCTGCCCTCCGACATGTGTTTTGAATTCCATCTTCTGTTTGTCCATGTGCTCTCCAGCCCTCTGGTAATCATTCTGCTATTGGCCTAGTCTTCTGTTCCAGGGACCCAGGCCCTCTTGCCTCTACTGGGTTTAGGCTTACTGCTAGCCCCTGGTAAGTTTCTGCCCTGTGGTACCTGCTGTTGTCTGTTGTTGTACTGTTTACTGTCTGCCCCAAGTCTGCAACCACCAGAGTACTGTCCCAGGCCATGCACCATCTCCATCATTAGAAGCTCAACTGAAGGCATGGGTTGGTAATAGGTTCTCCATCGAGTATAGGACCTCCCATGCTCTGAGATGGTCAGCAGCTTGCTTCTTTGGTGGCGTAGACAGGTTGAATGTGTGTTGTATATGTTCCTAGTTCATGACCTGCTTCAATAGTTGAGCCTTCTCACCTGTTGCCAGCCTGTGATCCTGCCCACCTGTTCCCAGCCGTTTGCCCTGCTCACCTGTTCCCAGCCTGTGACACTGCTCAACTTTTCACAGCCTGTGACCCTGCTTACCTGTACTCAGCCTGTCACTCTGATCACTTGTTCTTAGCCTATGACTCCACTCACCTGTTCCCAGCCTGTGACTCCACTCACCTGTTCCCAGCCTGTGACTCCACTCACCTGTTCCCAGCCTGTGACTCCACTCACCAGCCTGAGCAACCTCTGGCCTAGAGCCTTTCAGAATCTAAGCCTGGTGGTCTCCCTCATCCCAATTTGCCCTGATGTGTGAGACTCCCGGAATTGCCTGTAAACTTGTCAGGTGAGCTCACAGCACATGCACGGACCATGACCACATCCCGCTATACCTTTATGTGAGGCACATACCTGCGCCAGGCCTTACTGAATGGCTGGCATGGGTATAGGGGATGTGGCCAGTGACACACGCACCATTGAGCTTTGCTTGCCTCCCCGAGCTCAGAGCGGCAGAACAAAAGCTGAGTAGAGCACGAGACGGTCATTGACCAGCGGCCCATGCATGCACTGTGGGATCGAAGAGAAGGTGAGTTTACAGGCGATTCTGGGGGATACACAAGCAGGAGGAACAAATCCCAACATAGTGAAAACCCAGGTTCTGTCTGTCTTTAATGATAAATAATCTCAGGGGTGGGTATCAATAGACCAGATCCATAAACCATGACCAGATCCTGCAAGTTAAGTCTTCCTGTGTGTAGAAGACAGCAAAGACAGGGCAAACAAATAATGATCTGATCAGTCAGTACTGTCACGATCTAGGGTTTGTATTTTGTAAGCAAATATTTCCTCCTCCCATTTAAATACATAGCCTTTCCTTGGGTGGCCTCGAGCATTTGAATATGTAATAAAGGCATTTGAACATGTAATAAAGCTACAGCTGGAACCGGACAGGATTTGCAGATTCCCAGGCGCTGCTTATGTGACAGAGCTAAACACATGGTGCTGTATACTGTTACTGATGGCAGAGGAGAATAGTGTGAAAGAGATCTGTAGTATTTTCGGCTCTGATAAACCAGATAAAGACAGGGGAAAACTGGCCATAGAGAGTACAGGGAGAATTTGTAATGGGTTGCACTTCTTTTGGGGCCAACTGGACTGGGAAACCAGCCCACCTTACCCAGAGCTTAGGCAGATTTTAACCATTTCTGGACCACCCCCTCCACTCCCTGCCTCCCATGTCTTCCACATCCCCTTCTGTATCCGACCCCAGTTTACACCACAGATCGGGGGTGCCCTTTTGTGTGAAACCCCCCAGGTCGCCGAAACAAAAACCTCTTCCCGGTCCTGCGGAGCATGCGCGTCTGCTCGCACTCGGATCCACTGACATCCCTCGTCTAAGCCTTCGTCTAAGGTCCACTTTAAAGGCTTTACTCAAGCATATCATTCTCTGTGGCTTACTAAGCTATCCCAAAGTAACATAAAGAAATGATTTGCATGGCTTTGCCTACTCATTAGAAATTATGGGTAAATCTTGTTATTCTTGCTCTGTATGTGCCACTGTGTAACTTTCTGTTATAGGGATGCTAAACTGACCAAATGTCCCATTTTATAGCCCACTGTCCCTCCAAAAACTCCACGGACACCCAAATGTTCCACTTTGCCAACATAGGGAAGACTGTCCCACACAATTCAGAATGCTGGCCTTCTGAGCATTGGCTCCCTCACCAACATCTTTTATGGACCAAATATTCCTAGAGCATGTGACCCGTAATAAAGCCACATGCTAATCCACATCTCTACCATGCCCATCACCCACAAACTGGTTTGAACTGTCCCACTTTGAGGACCCCAAAAAATGGTCAGTTTAAGGAAAGCACTTCTTGCCTTGTACCCTGGAATATGGGCTTTTTGGTCCCTTTTAGCCCAAAGCAAGACTCAAGGGTTGTGCAGCATGCTTTGAATACAGTCTACACGGAGCCTGCATATTATAATAGTCTATATCAGAGGTTCCCAACCAATGGTACAAGCACCACTGCTGATCCTCTTAGGTTGTACTCAACAATGCTGCAGACTGACCTGTATTTGCTTTAGAAGTACAAGACTTATCCAAAAGTTGAAAAAAAAAAAACTTTTAAAGAACACACACAAACTGCTGGTCTATATATTAAAACTCAAAATCACTTCCTTTTTATGGTTTATATATTTTTAAAAACCAAGTGTGGGAAGAGTTAAAAATAAGTAGGTCAACCTAATATAACTTATATGGAAATAAGGGTGACATGTTGCTTCTTTTGCTGCATATGACCTACAAAAGCAGCCTACAATATGTCATTGATAATATATGGGAATCCCCCTGGGTACCTGTCACTGAGATCCATGTGTGTAGATACAATTCTATTTGTGTGCTGACGTCAAATGTGTGTTAGTAGCAGAAAAAGCCAAGTGTGCCATTGATAATGATGATGTTAGTATATCACATAAAATGTAATAGTATATTAAATTAAATAAAAAGGAAAGGAAGAAGGGATTGTTGGCCCTGTGTAATGATCTTTTTTGAATTACAAGTGACATTCTGATTTTAGCTTGCTTATTTGTAGGGTTTTGTTTTCATTGCTGGATGGCTTTAGATTATTATTATTGCTCAGTTATACATTGCACCAGGGCCAGAGCACCATTTAGAAAGCATCATTTAGAGACCATTCGTCTCTGCTGATTCAGTACTGTATGAGCCGTGAAAGGGCCCCATGTAATGTTCACACCAGGGCCCCTTCAGTGAAAATTGTGGTGTTTGGTCCATTTTAAAGTGGAGCAAAACCCAGGATTTTGACTATCTTGGGTTTTGGTTGGTGCCGCGCTGTCTGAAACCCCCCAGGACGTCCGAACAAACTCACCTCTTCCAGATCATATGACGCATGCTCTGCGGCTCGTGCAATCGGCGCGCTCGGATCCGCTTGAGCCCCTTTCTCCAGGAGCTTGTCTAATGCGAGTGGATCCGAGCGCGCTGATGGTTGCATCCCCCGCTACCCTCTAACAGGGATGCGGCCACTTCTCGCACGTGCGCCATTGGACCAGGAGTGAAGGTGAGTTTTCGGGCGACCTGGGGGGTTTCACACAGCGAGTATGCCTGGCTTGAAGTCTAATAGACTCCAGAGGCTGATTTTCTCATCCACGGGGCATCCAGATCTTTGAAAAACCTCAAGATTGCTTGGTATACTTATGTAGCCAGAAACTCTACAGTGCATGTGTGTACCTGCCCCAGACATTTCTGAATGGCTGGCGCTGGGAACACAGAGGAGCAGTGTTACAGCCTGTACACTGACTTACTGTATGCAACACTTGCTCAAACCATTCTATACCTTTCTTCCACGCAGGGGATCCCTTCTGTTATGCTGCATAAAAACTGTTGAAGCTGGGATCTAGTCCCTTGTTTATCTTCAACCCCCACTCCAGATTTTTCTTGCATGGTCGCCTATTGCTAAACTAGACTGAGACCCAATTCGTCCAGCATTACACTGAGATACAGATACAGAAATCATGGGGGCATCCCCATTATTGATGCCTTCCCCATGCAGCATAGCCTCCTGCAAGCCAGAGAACCAAGACCCTGAATACTCACCTCTTCCAGGACTGGTTCCATCTATTCAGTATAATGGCTGATTCCAATTCTGATAGCGTGCTTCTCCTGGCCAGCCTTGGTGCATGCACTCTGCTTTCAGTCACAAGGGTAATGTCTTTCTGGAGCTCTAAAACTGGACCACTGCAGCCTGCAAGACTTCAAGGGATTGAACCTGTTTTATTAACCTGGACTATCCTTTAACCACAGGCAATGTGAAAATCCATGGATTATCCATGGACAGTTGTGTTCTAATAGACCATGGGGGCACACCATGGAAAATGTGTCACCACTTTGGTGCAGAAATTAAAACTGAACATACAAATAAATACAAAGGTACTTCATATACTATTTACACAGTATTTTACTCCTGTAATCTGTATTACTACTGTGTGTCCCCTCACCTTACCATCATGGGCAAAGTCCACCTGATTATACAAAATCCAACAGGCCATGACGTTTGAAGGTATATATGTGCCGAAACCTTTGTCCCTAAATATCTATTGTGTTACAGCAGATAAAATGATCAATACTGTACAATGCCGCCTAGAATATCCACTCCAGTATAGGGCGACTTCTGTTATATATATATATATATATATATATATATATATATATATATATATATATATTATGTTCAAACATATTACTGAAAAAAGTACCATATAATACCGTCTCAATTTTTTCACCTATTGAGATATAGAGTTTGTGTTTGAAACACTTTCTACAGTACTTCGCAGAGCACATGTTGGCTGGACAGTGTATGGTAGATGTGTTTGCTGTTATAAATGTTAAACTTGTTTCAGTACAGGAATTAAGGATTTTAAATATAAAATACCATATATGCGCTAGAAATTTAGGTTGCTATTTCCAACGATAGGATCTATCATGCATCTCCACTCTCCTGATTTTTCATATGATTACTTTAGGCCTGATTTATCAAGCACTCATGCCAGACAGTGCCACATTAGAGTAGTGAAAAATATAATGTATACATTTTTTTTCACACTTGCACATGTTGCTGCACTACAAGAAAGACATTTACTAAAACATTAGTGCTGCAGCAACATGCTGTTTTGTAATCATATTTTGCACTGAAATGTCATTGTCTGACATTACTTGATAAATCAGGCGCTTAGCAATCCTTTAATTGATCATTTAAACCTCAAACTGCAAAACAAAAAAAAATAAAAAAAAGGTATTCACCTCTCTGTTTCTGAGAATGAGTCCCTAGACCAGGGGTACTCAACCACTTCTTGTAAAGGTCCATTTAAAGGCATCCAGTGAGAGGTGAATATCTGGGTAGAGGGATGTTGTGGGGGGGGGGTGGATAGTTATAAATTAGCACACTGGTGGAGGGACTATAGATTCCTCCCCCACCCCAGAAATCCTGTTGGGCACTGTGAGAAAACAGGACCTTTTTTTTGGCCCCTTCAAAGGCTACAGCTCTGGCCCATGGCACACTGCTTTAACCCCCCCCCCCCCTTGCATTCTGTGCTGGCCATGTATAGGGGTGGACTATGGCCCAAAATGTTACTGCCAATAAGGTCTTTTAATAAGAATGGGTACATAGGGCTCATCAGAGAGGCATGAATAGGAAAGAAGCTGTAAGGAAGAGGGATGGATAGACAGAACAGGTAGGGCATGAAGGGATGGAGAGAGAGCTGGGGGAAGGTATGGATGGGCAGAATTTGAAGGACGGGAATGAATGGGCAGAGCTGGAAGAAAGAGTAATGGACTGGCAAAGCTGGGAGGTTGGATGGGCAAAACTGGGAAGACAGGAATTTATGGGGCAGAGACACTGGGCTGGATCGGGCAGAGACACTGGGCTGGATGGGGCAGAGTTGAGGGGATAGGCATTGTATGGGCTAAGCTGGGAGGCCAGGAATGGATGGGGCAGATCTGGGGGGAATGGATGGGACAGATCTGGGGGAATGGATGGGACAGATCTGGGGGAATGGATGGGACAGATCTGGGGGAATGGATGGGGCAGATCTGGGGGAATGGATGGGGCAGATCTGGGGGAATGGATGGCACAGATCTGGGGGATTGAGATGGTGGGAGACAGGGATGGATGGGGCTGAGCTGGGGGAATGGATGGGGCAGATCTGGGGGAATGGATGGGACAGATCTGGGGGAATGGATGGGATAGATCTGGGGGAATGAGATGGTGGGAGACAGGGATGGATGGGGCAGATCTGGGGGAATGGATGGGACAGATCTGGGGGAATGAGATGGTGGGAGACAGGGATGGATGGGGCTGAGCTGGGGGAATGGATGGGGCAGATCTGGGGGAATGGATGGGACAGATCTGGGGGAATGGATGGGATTGATCTGGGGGAATGAGATGGTGGGAGACAGGGATGGATGGGGCAGATCTGGGGGAATGGATGGGACAGATCTGGGGGAATGAGATGGTGGGAGACAGGGATGGATGGGGCTGAGCTGGGACAGGCGAAAGAATTGGATGGGGCAGAGACCAAGAAACAATGTTTGTGTGTACCTTGCAATGCCACTTCCTGACCTGGCAGTACTTCATATAGCAATGCTAGGTGCCAGGGACACTGGCAGGGAGACTAAGCACTACATCGCAGATCAAGGGAGCAGCTCTGAGCACAGCAACACAGAAACAACTGAGTGCAGGGCTGTCAGGGCAGGGGTCTGGAAATCTGGCACCGAGGTCCATATTCAGACCCCCGTTTGCCAGTTAAGTATCACTGCCCTAGAATTTCTTGCTGACTGTTGGCCCTGTCCCCTTCGTCAGTCATAGCGCCTATGCATGCCCAACTCCATTTATTGCAATGGAGTAGGGCATGCCACGACACTTAATGTGACTGACATGAGCAGGGCTGGATTAAGTGTGGTGTAGGCCCCTGGGCACAAAATCTGGTGGAGGCCCCAGATACAGTATTTTTTCCTTTAAAATAATAGCCAAATAACTGATTGGTGGTTGTCTGGCACCCGCCCACTTACTGGAACGTCAGATCGAGTCCATTGTGCGGGTGCATGTTGCTCGGGATCTCCTGCTTTGCCATTCTGGGTGGGGGGTGTAATGGCCCAGCTGGTCCAGCAGAAAACAGTTCCCTGCATTGAGCTGCCAGCGGCTGTGCTTGGTGGCTTATGTGCAGTTAGCAGCCGCTGATTGAATGCTCTGCAAGCACCCATCACTGTAGCTTTGCTGCTCTAGACTCTCCCTCCTGCCTGTGGTGGCTTTGGCTGCAGATTTGCAAAAAAAAATAAAAAAGGCTTTCCCAGGCGTGGGAGGGGGGCGCTGATAGCTTTGTTGCTGGACCAAGAAAAGTCTCCTGGACCAGGAGAAACCCAAAGGTTGGTGGAGGCCTCCTTTGCAGTGCAAGTGGTGGAGGCCCCGGGGCTAGAGCCCCTTGCACCCCCTCATAATCTGGCCGTGGGCAGGAGTGGTAGCACGAACGCACAAGGACACTGAAGATCTGAACTTAAAACCGTAAGCTTTTTTTTTAAAGTTGGGTTTACAGCCCCCTTAATGAGGAACATTTCAGGTATTGGGGAGTTAATAAAACTCCCCGAACCTGGCTTGCTCACCCCCCCTGCCCCTCTAGTTTCACTATTTACAACTATAAATGTACCTGTCCGGTCACAACGTATTCCTGGCATCCCTCGGTCCTGCATTGTCATCATCAGGCAGCGCCATTTTGCCGCTGGGTTTTTAGCCACTTTAAAGCCAAAACAGCCCACAGTCACCTCATGAGCATCCCAATCTGGGATGCCCATCTACAGTTAAAACAGAAAAAACAGTGGAAGTGACTGAACCTCCTCCGCCATCACAGTAAATTAAGTGTGTGGCCTGATTTACTGTAACAGAGGAGCCCTGCCAGACACTACCATAGCACTCCCTCTGTACAAGGTGACAGTGCACAAACATGTCACAGGACCCCCTTCTGCAAGATCAGTAAGAACCAGACGCCGAAGGGGAGAGACATTTTTTTCACTTTTTATTCTGACCTGAAACTATTAACTATTGATTCCTATAAATTATTACTTGTGTACATGTGTTCCAACGTTTAGTAGTTTGACAGTTGTTTACAAGAATTAGAGAACAGCCCAGTTGAAGATGTAACCACCACAGCCACTGTTCTATGTCACTACATGGATACAATATTTGATGTTTTTAGGAAGGTCTGTCCAGCCATATAAAAAAAAAAAAAAACTATACTCACCTATTGTCACCTGCGACTCCTCCATCCAGCTCTGGTATTTAAAAACATAAAGGTGGCTGAGATTGCGCGCCCCACTGTCCAGCGCTGGTCTTCAATCATCCAAGATGGATGTCCACCCCTCCACATGCCCACTCTTTACATTCGTTTCTAGGCTTGGCATTCGGCTGTCAATCTGAACATTTTAAAACACATGGAGCCAGATGGAAAACCTCGGGGGGGAAAGGTGAGTATATTTATCCTTATAAATTATTGCTTTTCATTACAACAACTTCTTCTTGGGTTTCACACTGCTTGCTTGTTTTCAGCAAGCCTTAAATATCTTTAAGCAAGGTCTGGAAATATTTAATAAGTAACTAATTGATCTCCAAGTGGAGAGTATTGATTCACAGTACATATAAAATAAAAGACACATGAGGCTACACATCAAGAAAAAGTACATATACTCACCCAAGTGTTGATCCCCCAGCTTTGATCATCAGTTGCCTTCTGGGGGGCTGGTGGCTGAAGGGCATGCCAGCTTCTGAGTTTTCAGACTAACCACTGAGATAGGCATCCCAGCATAGCCAATACCCTCTTCCTCTCCTTCTGGAACAAGGCTACAGTGACGCAGACAGAGAAGAGGTCAACCTAGCCAAAGTTATAAAATAACATCAAGGGCAATACTCAATATGTCTGTCCAAGTAGCATGTTACTGAGAATAATAAACTCCATTATCAAGGGCAATACTCAATATGTCTGTCCAAATAGCATGTTACTGAGAATAATAAACTCCAGTGTCAATGCCAAGTATAGTACTTTTCCACAATGACTTGTACCATCTTGAAGATAAGATTACTGGAATGTTAAAATATTGTATGTAGACGAGCCCTAAACATTACCTCAATCATTTCCTGAAAAAAAAATCACGTTACGCAGTCCAAAGGACAAAGACTGAGTTATTCAGAAACATTGTGATGTCAGCTAAGGACTAAGAGTAGATGCTTGTTTTTCGAGATCCAGCGACATTCTGTGGCCCATAAATGTACAACCAATTTAACCTGTGGAGCAAGGTATCTTGTACTTTATTTTTAAAAATTAAGAGCAATGGATTGGTTTTGCTGATTCACACATCATGGAGAGTCAGCGATGCAAGCAACTGTAAGTGAGCAATTTCAAAATAGCATAAATAAACATGCCGGTACCTAGCAGACGTTCCCTTGTTGCCCGTGTAGTCACTCAAAACGACAGTCCCAGGGCCTCTGGGCTATCTTTACTAAGGATTTGACTGGCCCACAGGAGAGGAGGGGAATCCCCTGGAGGAGCCCTCATGCCCAAAAGGGCCACCAAGCCTGGGCACCCTGGTTTGCACAGTGCTTACATCCCCCACACCCTGTATTATGAGCCCATGAGAACAACAGTAGGTAATGCCACATATTTAATTATACACCCTAGGTAGTCATGGCCCCCCCAACCCAATAATGTCTTTACTTATTTATTTGTGTTCTCAAAAGAATTATTGGCCTCTTTCACATGTATATATGTGTTTTGAGAAACTCCATGTATGTAGCATTTAGACAGCAAAGCAAACACAGTCCAGCAACAAAGTGAACACTTTGACAGCCTTAGACACAGCTGCTTCCCAGTCCATTGCCGCCACATCTGATTTGGATTTTTGCCTCTGGCCTTCAGTGACTTTCCTTTGCTGACTAGCCTCCTCCTCTGCTGCTGCCCCCTCCCCCTCTGTGACTACCCGCAGCTCCACGGGGAGGCCGATTCATTAATAGCGCCAGGTAGCGACAGATGAGCGACTGAAGTATGGCGCTATGAGCGCCGCTAGCGTACGCCGCGGGCGGTAGCGATTCGCTATAGCAGGCCTCCTCAGTCGCTACCTGGCGTTGTTGGGAACAACGCCTACATTGCTGAATATGATGTTGGAGCTCAGCTTTGTAGGCGCTGTCAGTCAGTTTGACCACGCTATTCAACACAGCGCCTGCGCTTTGCTTTGCTGTGGGGCTGGGAATCAAGTACCTTCAGAATTAAACACATTGCAACATGTTTCTTTAGTTTTTTTTTTTATTTTGTGTTGAAAAGGAACTAAAATTAAAACAGAAATTAGAATGAAAAGGAAAATTAAAACCAAAATTAGAATGAAAAGGAAAATTAATACAGAAATTAGAATGAAAAGGAAAATTAAAACAGAAATTAGAATGAAAAGGAAAATTAAAACAGAAATTAGAATGAAAAGGAAAATTAATACAGAATTAAACACATTGCAACATGTTTCTTTAGTTTTTTTTTTATTTTGTGTTGAAAAGGAACTAAAATTAAAACAGAAATTAGAATGAAAAGGAAAATTAAAACAGAAATTAGAATGAAAAGGAAAATTAATACAGAATTAAACACATTGCAACATGTTTCTTTAGTTTTTTTTTTTATTTTGTGTTGAAAAGGAACTAAAATTAAAACAGAAATTAGAATGAAAAGGAAAATTAAAACAGAAATTAGAATGAAAAGGAAAATTAAAACAGAAATTAGAATGAAAAGGAAAATTAATACAGAATTAAACACATTGCCACATGTTTCTTTAGTTTTGTTTTTTATTTTGTGTAGAAAAGGAACTAAAATTAAAACAGAAATTAGAATGAAAAGGAAAATTAAAACAGAAATTAGAATGAAAAGGAAAATTAATACAGAAATTAGAATGAAACGGAAAATTGGCGTCAGGGTGCATCTCGGGGTGCCTGAAAAAGATAAAAAAGTGCAGTTAGTATATATATTTAAATTAGTTTTTTCGCTGTAAAAAAATATTGCATTAATTGTTAACCAACATTTGCGTCAATCTTGCACACCAACCCTAATTGTTATGTTGTTCAGCTTCCACCCCCCCATTAGAGTGGTTTGGGTCATCTTACACCCCCCTTAGAGTGGTTTGGGTCATCTGACACCCCCCTTAGAGTGGTTTGGGTCATCTGACACCCCCCTTAGAGTGGTTTGGGTCATGTTCCCCCCCCCCCCCTTAGAGTGGTTTGGGTCATCTGACACCCCCCTTAGAGTGGTTTGGGTCATGTTCCCCCCCCCCCCCTTAGAGTGGTTTGGGTCATCTGACACCCCCCTTAGAGTGGTTTGGGTCATGTTCCCCCCCCCTTAGAGTGGTTTGGGTCATCTGACACCCCCCTTAGAGTGGTTTGGGTCATGTCCCCCCCCCCCCTTAGAGTGGTTTGGGTCATGTTCCCCCCCCCCCCCCCCTTAGAGTGGTTTGGGTCATCTGACACCCCCCTTAGAGTGGTTTGGTTCATCTGACACCCCCCTTAGAGTGGTTTGGGTCATGTTCCCCCCCCCTTAGAGTGGTTTGGGTCATCTTACACCCCCCTTAGAGTGGTTTGGGTCATCTGACACCCCCCTTAGAGTGGTTTGGGTCATGTTCCCCCCCCCCCTTAGAGTGGTTTGGGTCATCTTACACCCCCCTTAGAGTGGTTCGGGTCATCTGACACCCCCCTTAGAGTGGTTTGGGTCATGTTCCCCCCCCCCTTAGAGTGGTTTGGGTCATCTGACACCCCCCTTAGAGTGGTTTGGGTCATCTGACACCCCCCTTAGAGTGGTTTGGGTCATGTTCCCCCCCCTTAGAGTGGTTTGGGTCATCTGACACCCCCCTTAGAGTGGTTTGGGTCATCTGACACCCCCCTTAGAGTGGTTTGGGTCATGTTCCCCCCCCCCTTAGAGTGGTTTGGGTCATCTTACACCCCCCTTAGAGTGGTTTGGGTCATCTGACACCCCCCTTAGAGTGGTTTGGGTCATCTGACACCCCCCTTAGAGTGGTTTGGGTCATGTTCCCACCCCCCCCCCTTAGAGTGGTTTGGGTCATCTGACACCCCCCTTAGAGTGGTTTGGGTCATCTGACACCCCCCTTAGAGTGGTTTGGGTCATGTTCCCCCCCCCCCCCCTTAGAGTGGTTTAGGTCATCTTACACCCCCCTTAGAGTGGTTTGGGTCATCTGACACCCCCCTTAGAGTGGTTTGGGTCATGTCCCCCCCCTTAGAGTGGTTTGGGTCATCTTACACCCCCCTTAGAGTGGTTTGGGTCATCTCACACCCCCCTTAGAGTGGTTTGGGTCATCTGACACCCCCCTTAGAGTGGTTTGGGTCATGTCCCCCCCCCCCCCCTTAGAGTGGTTTGGGTCATCTGACACCCCCCTTAGAGTGGTTTGGGTCATCTTACACCCCCCTTAGAGTGGTTTGGGTCATCTGACACCCCCCTTAGAGAGGTTTGGGTCATCTTACACCCCCCTTAGAGTGGTTTGGGTCATCTTACACCCCCCTTAGAGTGGTTTGGGTCATCTTACACCCCCCTTAGAGTGGTTTGGGTCATGTTACACACCCCCTTAGAGTGGTTTTAGCCAAATTATGATGGGAGGTCAAATAAATAAATAAATGTACCCAGTAGTGCAGTACTTGGATTAGAGTGAAGGGTAGTTAGCTTACCGCAAAAAAGGAAGTGATCATCCTTTCCCTTAGCTCATCGCCAGTCTGGGTGTCCTCACTTCTTCCTGCGGGCAAGTTGGGGATTTCTGGCACCAGTGCTGTCTCCTCGGGGGATTGAATTCGGTGACATATGCAGATATTGTGGAGCACACAGCAGGCGAGGATGATCTTGGAGACCTTCTGTGGGCTGTATAGCATCTCTCCTCCTGGGCGTGCCAAACATAGAAAGCGTGCTTTCAGCAGGCCGATGGTTCTTTCCACAATGCTTCTGGTCTTGCGGTGTGCTGCATTGTAGCGTTCATGGGCAGAGGTCCGTGGGCTCCTGACCGGAGTCAGCACCCACGTTCTCTGCCCATATCCCTTATCCGCTGTAGAAAAAACACAAGGAGAGAGACAGCAATTAGTACTAGTACATGTATTGGTTTTCATTTTTTAGAATTTGGCTTACTAGGCCACATATTTGAGTCAAAATACTTTGTATGACATGGTTAATTATTTACCCAGTAGCCAGCCAGCTGGCATTTCGTTGTTCTCAAACTTCCGGCACAGGACTGTCCGCTGCAAGACGTAAGAATCGTGGCATGAGCCGGGGAACCCCGATCTCACCGCCCGCAGCTTCATCTCATGGTCACAGACCACCATAACATTGAGAGAATGAAATTGTTTCCGGTTTCTGTAATACAGCTCCTGTGCACGGGGAGGGCGGAAAGGGATATGTGTACCATCAACGCACCCTAGCACATTCGGGATCCCTCCCATTAGATAGAAAGCATGTTTTATTTTGGCAACCTCTTCCTCATCCTCAGGAAACTTGATGTAAATTGGGATTAAATCACAAATCGCCAGAACTACCTGGATTAGTATGCAGCTCATAGTAGCCTGGCTTATCCCGCTGAGGACGGCAGAGGTTGCCTGGAAGGTCCCTCGTGCCAAGATATTAAGTGTGGCACACAGGCGTACTATGCCTGGAATGGATTGAGTGCGTTTGGTGGATGGCTCGATTTTGTGCTTAATCTGATCATATAGGGACTGTAGTGCAGCACGATTCAGACGGAAGCGGCTCCTGATCTGCTCGTCACTTAAGTCCCATACTGAAAGGCGGATTCCAAAGGAGCGGGGTGCCCTAAGCCTCACAACACCCCGCTCCCTGGCCTCCTGCTCTTCCAGCATACGCATACATCCATCCACCCAGACACCATACATCACCCTCTTATCCATCACACACACTCAACAGATATACAAAATCAAACAAACAAAAACCAAAACCACAAACACACCACACACACAAACAATCACACTCCTCACACACTCACTACAATGCAGCTCACCACAAAACCAGAACTATAGTGGTCCAAACCACCAGCCTGCTGAAAAACAGCTTACTAAGTTAGGCACAACCAAGAGGGGAGTTGCTGCACAGCCCACAAAAGGCCCCAAAATCAAGCCTCACTTGCTGTATGCTCCACAATATTTGCATATGCCACCAAAAACAATCTCCTAAAGAAACAGCACTGATGTCAGAAATCACCCAACAAGCCACAGAGAGTGAGGACAAAACCCAGACAGAGACTCAAATGAGCTAAGGGAAACAAGCACCACACCACAGCCTTTGCCACAGTGTAACAATACCAGAAGCTTGCAAATTGCTTCCATTTATACTTCACTTTGAAAAAGGACAGGTCCGCTTTGCCGCCTTTTGCGTTGCTCTGCTATTTCCGGGCGCCAATTAGCCGACCCAGGTGTGCGTGAAACGGAGTGCGCACGCGCACGCTAGTAGCGCTACTAGCGTACGTGAGCCGAAACTTGCGTGCATTAACGGACTTGGCCGAAAATTCAGTGGTGGGCCAATGAAAGGTAAGCTGCTGGTTATTTAAATAGCCGTTAGGATAGCCACATGTCACAAGGGTTTCAGATACATCAGTCCATTGTTGTATTTGGGTGTGTGTTGTTTGGTTAATGAGGTCTGTAATTAGTTAATTGGCTAACACACATGCTTCAGTGCAGTGGAGGTGTGGCTAGAAGGACCTGGGCTGTATGTGTGAATCAATTAAGTGGGCTGGTTTGTGATTGGCTGTTAGAGCACATAAAACCTGGCCAACCCAAAGAGAGTGCGATGCCATTCTGTAGTCTGCATGCGTGCTTGTTGGTTGTGTATTTGGGTGTGTGTGCAGCTACAGGATGGAGCCAAATTCAGGACATCTGTCGGCCACAGCAGGCCCAAGTAGGAGTTTGGTGGGTGCTGTGCGCAGACCTCCCTTACGGAAAAGGGCCCAGCCTGAAGGTGGTGCAGCACCCCAGGCTAAGCGCCCAGGTGCCAAGAGGGAGCCTGAATTTAATTTGGCGGAGAATAATCATCTTGTGCACCTTACCCTTGCTAAATGGGAGCTACTCTTTGGCTCCCAAAGCAAGTCAATAGGCAAACAAGAAAGAAGCAAACTGTGGGATGCCATTGGTGTGGAGCTTAGTAGCACTGCTCAACACCCACGTAGTGGCCCATCCTGCAGGAAACGCTTCTACACTTTGAGAGGGGCCCTTATGAAAAAGATGAATCACGATCTTGATGTGGACAGTGGGACCATCCAGGCTCCAAAGAGTACCTACAGGCCGTATGAGGAGATGCTGAAGGCCAAAATTCCACTGGCTCGGCTGCAGGGTGTGGATCCTGGGGATGACACCACAGGTTGGACTGAAGGTACATATTTTCTGCCTTTTTATAAAAGCTAATGTTAATGTATGTGATTAGCATTTTCTCTTTCTGCCCAACTAACAGGAGGACCTGTGAAGTAGTACATTAGACCTCATACATTTTTTACTTTCCTGTCTGTTGCTTTCTGCATAGGTGCACATGGTGCTGTCCAGGATTTGCCTCAGGACACACAAACTCCTGCCCTTCAACCAACCTCAAGCCTAACCCAGTCTGCCATTGAAGGTATTTACCACTAATTTAGGTGCTGGTTGTTTGGGGAACAAATGGGTGTGGGAGCAGCTCCAACAATCGAGTGGGGCACTGTTGAGTATTAATAATATGGACCTGCGGCCTAATTTCACGCCCACTTTAACCCTCACAGCAACTAACTAACAAGGCCCTAACATGTGTAGCTATGTTGGAAGGCAGAGATGTGTGGCCATATATCTGCATATAAATGTGGAAGCCACACTGGCCTTGATTAGTGAATATTAGTGAATGAGCTGCTCACACACACCTTAATGCATGTTGGATTTTTGCACGCACATTAACAATGGCTCAATGTTTGCTTGATTTTTGCCTAGCTGCCCCGCCATTGGCCCCAGCATCTCCTCAGGAGCCAAGCTACTCTTTGGATGTCGGTAAGTGCATGTGTCAACCTTGCTTTATCCACTTTAACCCAAGTGCATGTGTCTCATTCCTCTTTTTTATTGGTAGGCCAAGTGACTGGTTCATCTTTGGACCCCACTTCCGATGTTGCAGGTCAACAGGACCCTGTTGGTGTGTATAGCAATACATAATGTATCCTTTATGCTGTTTCTGTTACACTGGTTCGATTTGGTTAGTCTAATAATCTACATGTTTGCTCTGTCAACTTGAAGATGCCTCTTTGGAGTGCTTATTCCCTCCCCAGGGTCAGTCTAATAGTTCTTGGAGTGATTGCAATGCATTTTGTTTGACATATTTTTGGACAAACATTCACCCTAGTAGTTTGAGGAATATTTAGAGCCATTAATTGTGTTTTTTAGTTGGCCAGAATATCGGAAGTGGCTGTCCGGAAAGGGCCCTTCAAGTTCAGGCTGCCAGAGATGAGGGTAAGTTGTTTTGGCTTGCTCTAGTATGTATTTTGGCTCTACTTTTGTGGCACTTGCTTCAGGCAACTTGTGTTTCCACATGTATTTTAAAGGTCCAAGCTCGAGTGAGGGCCCCACTCCAGACATCTGGGAGATTGCGGGTATGTGTAATTTTAGCAATGTGTCTGATCTTATTTGGCCAAATTATTGCCTCTGATTCCTCTAACATACATGTTATCAATCTGAGTTTAACAGATACCTTTTGTCTAGTGTGTAATTTTGCACTTTGTGGAGGTATGGCCTCGATAGGCTATCCATGTTACATTTGAGTTTTGTCCAATGACCTACTAACCTGACTTTCCTGTTTAGCATATGCCAACTTGCCGGAGATCTCAGATGTTGAATTGCCCCTCTCTGGCAGCGATACCTCGCTCCTACCTGTGGCGGACGACACGGAGGTAACATGGCTGATTTAGAGGACCAATAACCACATTGCCATGTTCGTGGGTAGTGGATGAAGCAACATGTCACATTTCCTTTCTTTGTCGTTTTGGCAGGAGGCGGAACCAGAACCCCAAGCTGGGACCTCTTCCCAAGTCCCATGTGGCCAAGCTTCCGAGGCTCAAACAAGGGTAAGTTGTATAGTGACTGTTTGGGCAAATGATTTGGAGGGGCATACCTGCATTGGTTCGGTTTGACTAAAATGTTGTTTTCTATTTTGTTAGCCTCAAACCACAGCAAGAGGAGGTGTGGCACCAACCAGTGCAGATTTTTACGAGCTAGGGGTCCGGATGCTGGAGGACTACAGTCGCCAACAGCCGCGCGATGGAACTAATGAGCGCATTGCGGCGTTGGAACAGCAGGTGCTGATGTGTCAGCAACAAAATGAGGCCCAGCAGCGCCAGATCGACCAGTTGATCCGTAACCAGCAGCAGAACCAGGAACTTGGTCGGTTGGCCAATCTAATGGAGCAATCTCTCCAGCAGCAGCAAGAAGCTATACAGCGGCAGGACCAAACTTTGTTGTTGATACAACAGCTCATACAACAGCAGTCTATATTTTTTACTGCACTGTTGTCCCCCAACACCGCCCCTAGCAATGACTCCCAACCTCCCCGGCCACCCAGCCAAGAATATTAATTTTGTTTGTTTTTTTTTTTCTGTAAATATATTTGATTAACCCACCTCTAAATTGTGTTTTTCCTAAGACATAGCTAATAACACAGTCAGGGATGAGTATCTTGATCTAGATATGTAAATGTATTTGTAAATTTATGCCACACATTTGTGACCATAGCTTACTATGGTTTACACATGAAATGGCTCCAAAGGTATGGCTAAATTTACACACAAATGGGTTTTGAGACAGTTAAACTATGCTTGCCAAGGCACAACACTGTAATTATGAAAATAGAAAATGCTTTATTAGAAAGGTGGCCAACAGGGCCAACATTGCCCAACAAAGGGCGTCAACCAACGGGCCAGTCATCCCCCCACCCTAACGACGCCGCCGCCGCCTCTTCTTGGCCAGCAGCATCAGCTTCAGACGCCTGATCTCCCGCCACAGTCTGCGATGCTGGTTTTCACAAGCTGTAGAGATGTATAAAAAAAAAAAAATTAATAAATGGAATGTGACCTCAACAGACACAGATGTAGCAATGTAATGTCAGTGTGTCCAATTAGCTGACACTCACATTAACATTGTTGCCCACTGTGCGCTTATTTGTTAACATTATATGAGTACTATTGACTGGCAGAAATTTGGCTACCACATCCCAAGCATACATTTACTCTTAAAGTGGACCAACACCCACCGGTGATCGGCCCTGGAATCTATAAGATTCCCGGGCCGATCACCTCCCTCCCCGCGGGACATCCGAGATCGGGATGTCCTGCGGGGTGAAACCCCCCAAACACCCCAAACTCCTTACCTCAGTTTCGGCGGCGCACGGCTGCCGGCCCCTCCCTCGCGCCCCTCTAGACATGCGCGTGCCTGCGCCGGCCGTCTGTGAATGGCCAGCGCGGGCACGCGCGCGTAAAAAGGGACGCGCGGGAGGCGGAGGAGGAGGAGCCGCTTGTCCGCGGCTTGTCCGTCGGCTCGAGGAGAGGTGAGTTCGGGGGGTTGTCACACAGCGGTGACGATCGGGGGTGCCCCACCGTAGTGGACCAAGACCCAGGAAAGTCAAAATCCTGGGTGTTGGTCCACTTTAACTCTTGGGAATCAAAGAAGGTATAAGTCCCAGTGTGTACATTTATGTGTTTAGACACAGCCAAACATCAGGGCCTAAGTCCTAACGCGTAAACTAGTTTTGACAAGAATCTTAGAGGTCACGACCTAAGCAGCCCCATTTGGTTGTGTCTAAACCACAAATTGACTCAATGTGGCAAAATCCAGAATGTGAGGCAACAATCAAGCATGCAGACAGGTATGTAGGATTGTTGACCAAACACATGTAACCTAGATGTGTGTTAAATTAACACATAGGTACATTGTAAATGTCTGCAGATTTGACTTGAAGACATAGGGTTCACAAGTGCATAGGAAGTGGGATGTACTCACCATCGCAGCTGTGGCGGGGGCCCATGCTGCTGGCCGTCCCTGGAGCTGGGGTGGGGAGGATGGTGATTGGCTCCGTCTGCGTAGAAACATCTGTCAGGAGAAAGCAAAAGAGAAATCCAAAATTAGTGGGACAATGACACCTGACTATTTGACATCCATCTGGTTAGGGAGTCTGAAAAAACAAATGCTTGCATGGTTACATACATGTTGTCCAACAAAGCATATTTCCTGGACCATGAGTTCATGTAAATTATTTATGGTTGCAACATGGACCCCTAAAGATAATGTGCCAATAACCTTGACAGTGCAATGTTAAGGGCTAATTTGCAGTTGATTGTCGAATGTTACTAGTATGCAACATGTGTTAGCCGGAACAACTTAACCAAATAACACATTTGCTAGCCCCCATCATGTTGTGGGCAGAAACATAGGGGTGGTTGCCAGTTGGCTAGCACTGTAGTGGGGTTTGTGATGTTAATGTACATTATCAAACCACCTTGTACTATGGACCAGGAAACATGTGTCTCTTAAAAGTGGGCCAAGACCCAGGATTGATACTATTCTGTGTTTTGGTCCACTTTGGCAGAGCACCACCATTTGAGTGAGACACCGTCCGCAGCCGCTGCCTTCCGCACATCACTCTTCCAGTGTGTGCGCACGCGCAGGCCATTAGAAAACAGAGAGCGCAGGAGCACACACATCTAGAGGGGCACGCAGGAGGCTGCGCCGGTGGCTTCTTCCACCCCCAATGAGGTAAGAAGTTTGTGGGGTTTTTTTTGGGGGGGGGGGCCCTGGGTGAGGGAGGTGATTGGGCAGGGAAGCTTCGAGATTCCAAGCACAATCAACCATGGGTCTTGGTCCACTTTAAGGAATGTCATAACATAGTGAATGTGATGGATAACAACAAACACTTACCATGACTATGCCCGTGGAGAATGCGTCGCCAAAAGGCCATGGAGGTGCCGCCTATATGATGCCCTGCTAATTAGAGAGGAATGGCAAGGGCTAAGTACAAATGGCCAGATGAAACCTGTCACAGACTAACAATGACAAAATGTGCACTCACCAGGGGATGATCCGCCACTTGAAGCCCAGGGAGGGCTCTGAGGAGGAGGCGGGGAGCCTCGGCTCCTCACACTCTGCTCGGAAGATCCCCCAGCCAAAGGGCCACCCTCCTCCCTCTCACTCCCTGCTCCTTCAGGGAGTGTGGGAGAGTCCATTCCTTCCACCCCACTTGGACTCCCCACTTGAGAGTGGCCCCTTGGCTGGTGAGACTCCTCAGAGTCAGAGTGTGAGGAGCTGAGGCTTGAGCCTGCCAGCCCCCCAGCAGCACACTCCTCTGGGGCGTCATCCCCTTCCTCCCCTGGGTCCTCCAAATAGGATCCGCGAGAGGGACCCTCCCCCGATGACTCCCCCGAGTCCGCCTGCCTGGTTCGGGGGAGGAATCCCTTCCCACGTTTACCCAGGGGAGGACGCTTATCTGTGTTGAGGGGGTGAAAGAAAATAATTAATATTACGACCACAAATGGACACAGCTTAGCAGATGATTTAAACTAAAGTATAAACATAGCATAAACTTACCTGATGCGTAGGCATCATATAGGCGGTACACGCCTTCAGGGTCCCGGCGCTTAAAGTCGGACCATTTTTGCTGGATGGCACGGATTGTGAGCTGGGTATTGAAGCGCCGGGACACTGTGGCCTTCACCTCCATGGCAATTCGCTTCTTGCCCCCACGGGCATAGTCATATTGGTGGATGCAGAAATCCTATGAGAAATGAAAAACAAACACAAATCAATACATGACATCCGAACTATGGCATAAACAGTTATACTGAGACCAGAGTAAAGTGGACCCACACCACGGATTAGCAATATTCTGGGTTTGGGTCCACTTTGGTGGGGCACACCAATCAGGGGTGGGCCGCTGTCTGAACCCCCCTTGGAAGGCCTGAAAAACACCACTGACCACACTCCCACGTGACTGCGCCAGGCTAGCACAGCGTTCTGCGCCGCTGTGGTATGTGCATCCAAGGCCATTTGGACGTGCATACCAGCTCCGCTGCCTCTGAGCGCCAAAGAACGCGTGTGGCGTTTGACTCTAACAGGGAGTGCGCCTGCGCAGGCCATGAACAAATGTCTGGCGCAGGGGACCACCCTGCTAGAGGGAAGCGCAAGACGCATCCGCAGCTCACGCATGCACAGATGGGACGGGGCTGAGTTAAGGTTTATGGCCCTCCAGGGGGGTTCATCCACGCAGGACATCCAGATTGGGGATGCCCCGCGGGGAGTGATCAGATTGGTCAAGAAAACTAATAGATTTCAGGGCCAATCCCCCCTGGGTGTTGGTCCACTTTAAACACAAAATGCAAGAAAAACATACTCACTTTGACCACCTGGCCATTAACGCGGCTATCCACCCTCATTCGACGCTTTTTAGCATGCCCAGGAGGGGAAGGGGTGGGAGGGGTGCTAGGTGGGGGAGGTGAGGTAGGTGGGGGAGGTGGGGGAGGGGTGGAGGGGTCTGAATCTGAGGAGGAGCTGGGGAGGCGCTGGATCCGTCTCCTAGGCAGCATGGTGGAAACGCTAAGGAGGAAACAGGAAACGGATATGACCCAAGCGACAGGGACACCAAAAAAAAAAAAAACGCTCCGCGCACCAGGAACAAGCTAATATCAGCTATGTGCAAGCTAAGTGGCGGAAAAAGTAAATTGACGCATTACAACAAGCTATTGGCCTAAGCGCTAGACATTTTTTTCCTTTAGGTGGCTTTGAAACGCAAAGGAGGGAACCGGAACCGGATATGACGAAAGCAACTGTGAAATAAATTTGAAGAAAAAACGCTCCGCGCACCAGGCACAAGCTAATACCAGCTATGTGCAAGCTAAGTGGCGGAAAAAGTAAATTGACGCATTACAACAAGCTATTGGCCTAAGCGCTAGACATTTTTTTCCTTTAGGTGGCTTTGAAACGCAAAGGAGGGAACCGGAACCGGATATGACGAAAACAACTGTGAAATAAATTAAAAAAAAAAAAACTCAGCGCACCAGGCACAAGCTAATATCAGCTATGTGCAAGCTAAGTGGCGGAAACAGTTAATTGACGCATTAAAACAAGCTATTGGCAAAGATGCCATTATTTATTAGCTTCATTTAGCTGGGGGTTCAACATACTGTAATGCATAGGTCCTTGAAAACCAAACAACTTGGTGCTGAAAAAGACAAATCTTATTCCTTCATAAAATCATCACACAATAAAACTTCCAACTACATGATAATGTGGCACACATGAGAATGCATAACGGGTTGTTATGAGCTTGTACGCCTGAATTAAATCCTGCATAATGTGGACATGCACGCTCACAACTACAGTGTATTCATTAAGAACGACTGGGGTCGCGGGAAGTGAATTCCTTGCAAATGGCAGAAGGGCACATGTATGAACAGCACAGCACCGCACAACGCAGCGCAGCGAAGCACAGCGACGCTCGCGCCGCCACATAGCGAATCAAAACAGCGACTGCACAAACTCTGACCACCACAGATTCATCAAGGACAGGGCTGCCGAATAGCTTGGGCGCTGACAATTTCGCAGAGCGAACGTGACCGCCAAACAGGACTGGCTAAAAAGTAGCTTTACAAGCCCCGTGTGTGGTGAAAACAAGTGATTTAGAGCTCAATGAGTTTGGTGGGAGGAGATGCATTTTAGATGTCACTCACAACATTACAGTGTAAAAATTACTACTTTCTCCAAAAAAAGTAAAATAACTAGCCAGATTAATAAAACATATCCCAATAAACATGTGTTGAATTTTGTGCCAAAGACAAGAACAAAAACCACTTAAAACAATCATTGCAGCGTCTGCCATTGAAATGTATGGGAGAGCGGCAGGTAGCGCCAGGTCATACCTGTCGCTGTGATGGGATTAGCAGCGGCGCTGTTCGTTGCAGTCGGCTACATGATGAATGCCGCGCTAGCCGTCGCTCTCGCCGGCGCTAGCCTCATTTAGCTTGATAAATGCGTCATTGTGACCGCCGCCGGGCGTACTTGAGTCGGTAGTCGCCGTTAGCTGCCGCTACCTGGCGCTCGTCAGACACTACCTGGCGCTATCGCTTGATGAATAAGGGCCTAGGTCTTCAAACCTTGCCCCATGTTCCCAGCTATGTCTTTCACTGCTGTTGCCTCCTCTGTGACTGCCTCCTGCCTCCTCGCTACTGCAGTCACCTGCTTGACCTTCTGATACTTGCCACTGGGCCTTTGGTTCCTTACCGGCTCCTTCATTGGAGGGGCAGTTGTGGCCTAGAGGAGCAAGGCACCTAACCCCCCAACTGCTCCCTGGGCGCTGTAGTTAGGGCAGCCCACTGCTCCGAGCATGTGAACACTCACTGCATGGATGGGTTAAATGCAGAAGACGAATTCCTATGTGTGCGCAAGCATACAATGGCCATCTATGCATTAAAAATTAAAAAGAATAATAATTAGTCAGCTGCTGCCCCTTCTTCCACTGGGTCATTTTCTGCTGTTGTCTCTTCTGCTGCTGATGCCTATTACACCATGTGTGACACTGCTGTCTCCTTCTCCTCTGCGTCCTTCTGCCACCAGCTTCCATTGACTCTGCTTCTGGGTCTTCACTGCCAGCAGCCTCCGCTTACTATTCACAGCTGCCCTCTCCTAGCATACCCCCCCCCCCCTTTTGATCACCCTCTGATTTTGCGGCTGGATTACAATACAAAAAACCCAGCATTCTAGTTTTCTTTACATGGTAAACTGGTATTAGTAGATTTTAGGACTATTAGTCACTATAAGCTTGACATAACTTCACTATAAATGTCAGCATTATAACACCACTGAAATGTATGACAGAGACTGAAATGCAAATGTCATCATCACCTCTGTCATGTGTATGACCAGGCTCATTCTTTTTTCGGCTCTGCAAATCAAATCAGAATGAAAATTACATTTACAGTAACAAGGTGAATGCAGCTGCTCAGGAAGTTCATAGTAAAAAAGAATGTCATTCTAGGAAGAAGGAAGTAAAGAACACAAACAGAATATTTACATACAGTATGTTGTAACATTGGATTTTGATTTCCTATTTGAGCCTGTTCTGAATTTACTTTGAGCCTCCGCAGTTCAAACATTTTAATTGTTTAATTGACAAGAAGCTACCTCGAACAAAGAATCAAATTAAACGCTGTCTTTGATATTAGGGAAATATCAAACAAGATGCAATCTGGCAATAGCTTGTCCTGCCACTCAACCCCCTGGCAATCTAGGGTTTTAAGGATATTGATAGATCTATTTCTGGGAAAAGAGAGAAGAAAGTATGATAAAACCATCCAAATGGTACTGCATGTGGGGTGAGGGATGCAGGGAATATTAGAACAAAGGATGGGTTTTGGTTTGCTTTAAGACATTAACTAGCCTTAAACAAAACATAAAAAGAATATGAGACTGATTTATTAATAGCGACATGTAGCGACAGTTGAGCGACTGTAGCGGCATTTTCACAGCGCTCGCTAGTAGTCGCTACGCTTGGCCGTTGTTCGGTTGTTGACAGCGACTCAGTCGGTGTGGCGTAATGTTGAATACAAGGTTACGAGTCGCTATTTGACAGGTTCCGCGATGTATGGGTGCGCATGATAGCGACTGGTCAGAGCGACCGGCTTCCACCATATTCATCAAAAAATCACGCTCAAAAAATTCAAGCGCTGTGAAATGCATGTTTAAACCCCAGAGCGCTGGCGGCGATGTGTTAAAGGTAGTTTTTTAACCCCCAAACCACCATATTTTTGGAAACCAAAAAAAAAGTATTTTAAATAATTTAGTAATATGAATACATTAATATCAGACCTGTAATATCAATTCTGTACAATTTTTTTTTTTTAATTTCCCTTAAAAAAATTATCTAAAATGGCAGAAGTGGTCACAGAATTTTTCACATTAAAAAAAAAAAAAAACATTAATAACAATGAATTATTAATATTTAAAGATTGTTCCATTGAAATGCATTGGAGATCACCAGGTAGGGAGAGGTCATACCTGTCGCTGTTCAAGGTCGGACGCTGGCGCTGTGGGCTGAGGCTGGAATAATGATGAATGAGTCGCTGTATGGTGCTATCTCAGTCGCTAAGCAGGATTGGCTTGATAAATGTTTGATTGTGGTGGGGAGCCGGCATTCTCGTGGCAGGGCCCGTCATTACCGCTCACCAGTCGCTACCTGTCGCTATCCCTTCATAAATAAGGGCCTAAATTTATCTTTAGTCCCCTGCAGTTCCTCTGTGCAGGTTTAGTGTTACCCTGCAGCTTCTTTGTCCAGCGCTGGTATCTTCATACTTACTAAGGGTCAGGATCCAGCGATTCCGTCTCCCAGCGCCGGCTGCCATGGGGGTTTGTGGTGTCTTGTTATGGTTGGGGCGTGTCAAGGTGGGTTCGGCATGCCCCATTGCAATTAATGGAGTAGGCATGTTAGTGGCCGTGAAGCCAGCCTGATTGACACCACCATGTATGCTTTGCTCTGGAGGATGAAGTATGAAGATTCCGGCCACTGCACGCAGGAACAAAAGGTGAGTATAAACTTTTTTTTTTTAAAATGCCTGGACAGGGACTTTAGGTGTGTGCATGTGTGAAGATAAAAGTACAATGCTGGACATTTATTACCCCCTAACTGTTTTGTTTGAGCTGTGCTTGGGGAGTGAGAAAAGGAGCTCACACTCGAACAGACAATTGACCCTTCCTACCTGTTGCTGCGGCCTTTGTCTGACAAAACATTCAAAAAATACTTCCTGCTACCTCACAAGGCTGATAGGTGGAGATCCGCACGTGATTATTTAGTCTGTATTTTTAACCAAATGCCATGCTAATGAGCGGGCTCTGCCTCCACCCAGTACAATATTGTGAAGTATTATGTTTGCCAAAGCTTTCTCTCTAATCGGACAATATTTATGTTAACTGGTGAACCTTAGAAGCCCCTCCCCTGAGCTTAGGCAGTACAGGTTTTGAAAATAATAACCTAACTCATCCAGTCCCAGCATATAGCATGATCGTGGGCACGGCAAGGCTGCACTGCTTGGCATGTCCTGCTGTGTGTTGATATGATTTCTCTCTTTAAGATCTCTTTAAGCCCTATATCACTGGTTTCTTATGCTTCTTTTATTCATTTTCACATTTGGCTTTTGTCAACACATACTATTTCATTTATTCAAGACTTCAATAAAAATGTTTTGTATCTCATTGTACTTAAGCTGTCACATAACTGCATGTGTAAAATCTTGCCTGGATCCAAGTGGTAGTTGCTTGTAATGACTATAACTCCTGATGTACTAAGAAGCTGGCAGAAGAAGTTAAAGGCATGCTTCAGAAAAAGTCTAGTGGTGGACATATGTTGTTACAACACTGAAGCTTTGGGGCCTTAAATCAAATGTTGAAGTTAATGTGTAATATAATGTATTTAGTGTATATCACAAAATGAATATGTATACCAAAATCCAAACACACCAGTTTGTAATGGAAGTCAGCTATATCAACCTTTTGTCAGTGATGAGCAATGTTGGGCAAAGCAGACACCTACCCTCACTTACAAGAGAAAAAGTTTGCCTTAAACTGGACCAACAACCATAGAAAAAACAGTGCTCATATGCTGTACATAAAAAATAATTTAGCTTTTTAAACTCCTGCCGTGAGCCTCGCATGGAGCTGCAGGTTGTCTGCATATAAGATGTGCTGATGAGTTTCCTTCACTCTAGCGACTGATTGACCAACAAATCTTCGGCGTCTGAACAAAGTATTTTAATCGCAGATTTGTATGGCTGGTTGCTCACTGAGTGAACAGTCAATTTATCTGCTATTGTAAACCCAGCAGAAGACCTGCAAGCACCTACAGTAGCTCCAATCTTTGGCATGTGGGAGGGCCATAAAACCTTAATAAAAGCAATGTTTTTTTAGCCACATGAAACCTCAACAATCAGATCTAGTGGTGTGGGATGATTAGTAACTTGCTGAGAGGGATTAAATCCTGGAACTGAGAGACCTTGGTTTATTACTCTTGCAGAACAATACATGCCTACACTGAGATGTACCCGTTCATTGTGTGTTTCTGAATGAGGGCATGAGATGAGTGGAGGAGAACCTCTACACAGATGGATCATCATCAAGAATGGCACGTAGTGGTCCGTCAGAAGGTGTTTGCATAGAATTTGGTTACAAGGCAGACATCCATTTAAGGGTGTTGATTGACCTCACACCACTGCTTGTCATCATGGCTGGATTGGAGATGTATCCTCTCGATAAGTCCCAGAACACAAAGAAACCTGAAGATTGGTCTGTACAGTAGCTGGATCCTTCTAGTCTTTATTTCAGACACATTACCAGCTTGACATTACTTTTATTTGGTCGTGGAACCAGGAGCAATTCTCAAATAGCAAACCACCAGGCTGCAGTTCACTTGTGCTTCTGCGAGCAGCCTGTGTGGCCTAAACATGCTACAATGGCCTGCAGAATTTCCAAACTACTCCCATCGAGCACATCTGGCAAACCTCTGCACAGACAGATCTTCCAACTTCATTGATAGCATGCCAGAGCACACATATGCATGGTACTCATAATCAATACTTAATACATTGAGATCAAATTATTTCATTATTCATTTGTATATTTCCAATGTCTATTGCTCCTGTAATTTCTATAATTCCAAAACTTTAGCTAACCTGCTATTGCAATTTCAATGGTAAGGGTGTATGTACCCAACCAAAAGTTTCTTGATACTTGAGATACCTGATACTTTACTTTACCTTTACTTTATCTGGAGAGATGTTAAACCTAAAAGGGTTGCAAACAAAACATTTTATTTTTATTACGAGCACATGATTGTGTCTTGGAGATAAAGAAGTACTGCAAACCTTAGTAAATCACTACTAATTTGAACAAAACAAAATCAAGTTATGGTTATTTAATGTTTGCACTATATTTGTGATTCCAGTCAACAGGTGTAAGTCTTGATTCAAGGCCATGGTAACATCCACTCATGCAACCCAGCCAATTGCCTGTGTGCATTTTGCAGTAACCAAGTGCATTTTTTCAGCCATGTGCAATCTTTTCATTTTAATCAATGCAGGGTACTGGTTTGTTTGAGTAATTTTGCCTACCTGCATGTAACAGAGGTGCTAGCCACTATAGGGAGGATAGTGGGCAGATAAAAAAACAAAACATCACTAGAGATAGCTAAGAGGCAGAAGGGAATGCTGCTCATTGGCTGTGCTGAGGGATGCCACTCACTGGCTGTGCTGAGTTATGACCCCACTGGCTGTACTGAGGGATGCCCCTCTCTGGCTGTTCTGAGGCATGCCCCTCTCTGGCTGTTCTGAGGAATGCCCCTCTCTGTCTGTTCTGAGACATGCCCCTCTCTGGCTGTTCTGAGGAATGTCCCTCTCTAGCTATTCTGAGGAATGCCCCTCTCTAGCTGTGCTGAGGGATGCCCCTCACTGGCTGTGCTGAGGGATGCCCCTCTCTGGCTGTTCTGAGGAATGCCCCTCTCTGGCTGTTCTGAGGAATGTCCCTCTCTAGCTATTCTGAGGAATGCCCCTCTCTGGCTGTTCTGAGGAATGCCCCTCTCTGGCTGTTCTGAGGAATACCCCTCTCTGGCTGTTCTGAGGAATACCCCTCTCTGGCTGTTCTGAGGAATGCCCCTCTCTGGCTGTTCTGAGGAATACCCCTCTCTGGCTGTTCTGAGGAATGCCCCTCTCTGGCTGTTCTGAGGAATGCCCCTCTCTGGCTGTTCTGAGGAATGCCCCTCTCTGGCTGTTCTGAGGAATGCCCCTCTCTGGCTGTTCTGAGGAATACCCCTCTCTGGCTGTTCTGAGGAATGCCCCTCTCTGGCTGTTCTGAGGGATACCCCTCACTGGCTGTGCTGAGGGATGCCCCTCTCTGGCTGTTCTGAGGGATGCCCCTCTCTGGCTGTTCTGAGTTATGACCCCACTGGCTGTACTGAGGGATGCCCCTCTCTGGCTGTTCTGAATGATGACCCCACTGGCTGTACTGAGGCATGCCCCTCTCTGGCTGTTCTGAAGGATGACCCCACTGGCTGTGCTGAGGAATGCCCCTCTCTGGCTGTTCTGAGGGATGCCCCTCTCTGGCTGTTCTGAGGGATGCCCCTCTCTGGCTGTTCTGAGTTATGACCCCACTGGCTGTACTGAGGGATGCCCCTCACTGGCTGTGCTGAGGGATGCCCCTCTCTGGCTGTTCTGAGGGATGCCCCTTTCTGGCTGTTCTGAGTTATGACCCCACTGGCTGTACTGAGGGATGCCCCTCTCTGGCTGTTCTGAGTTATGACCCCACTGGCTGTACTGAGGGATGCCCCTCTCTGGCTGTTCTGAAGGATGACCCCACTGGCTGTACTGAGGGATGCCCCTCTCAGGCTGTTCTGAAGGATGACCCCACTGGCTGTGCTGAGGAATGCCCCTCTCTGGCTGTTCTGAGGGATGCCCCTCTCTGGCTGTTCTGAGTTATGACCCCACTGGCTGTACTGAGGCATGCCCCTCTCTGGCTGTTCTGAAGGATGACCCCACTGGCTGTACTGAGGGATGCCCCTCTCTGGCTGTTCTGAGTTATGACCCCACTGGCTGTACTGAGGGATGCCCCTCTTTGGCTGTTCTGAAGGATGACCCCACTGGCTGTACTGAGGGATGCCCCTCTCTGGCTGTTCTGAAGGATGACCCCACTGGCTGTGCTGAGGGATGCCCCTCTCTGGCTGCTCTGAAGGATGACCCCACTGGCTGTGCTGAGGGATGCCCCTCTCTGGCTGTTCTGAAGGATGACCCCACTGGCTGTACTGAGGCATGCCCCTCTCTGGCTGCACTGAGGGATGCCCCTCTCTAGCTGCACTGAGGGATGCCCCTCTCTAGCTGCACTGAGGGATGCCCCTCTCTGGCTGCACTGAGGGATGCCCCTCTCTAGCTGCACTGAGGGATGCCCCTCTCTAGCTGCACTGAGGGATGCCCCTCTCTGGCTGCACTGAGGGATGCCCCTCTCTGGCTGTACTAAGGGATGTTTCTCTCTTGATTTACTGAGGGATGCCCCCCACTACCTTTAATAAGGGATGGCCCTCAATAACTGTAATGTAGGGATGGCACTCAATGGCTTTAATGAAAGATGCCCCTCACTACCCGTAATGAAAGATGTTGCAACACGCCTCTGTGGGATGCCCCTCACTCGCTATAATGAGGGATGATACTTACTGCCTGTAATGAGGGATACTGATCACTGTCTGTAATGGGGTGATTCTGCACACTGTCTGTAATAGGGGGATTTAAGCACATCCTTTGGTTCAGAATATTTCTTATTCTTTCTTATTTTTATGTCCTTTAAACCCTGGGTGCATCTTATGGAACAAAAATAAGTTGTATATATAGTGACATTAAGATACTATACCGGGCCAGGAACAGTGCAGCAGGGTTGATGTGCCCCAAAAAGTCTGGGGCCGTTTTTTAGCCCCAGTCCGCCCCTGCTTGGGGCTGTAAAGTTCTTTGATAACCTGATATACAGACCTTGATGATTGACAAGATATACTATTATGATCACCTGTGTGCTGTTTTAATCTTTCTGTAGCTATAAACATTCCTCAAGAACCAGAAATGCATCATTATTGATGATATCTGGAATACAATATCATATAATCAAATGGTTGTTGGTTTCATCCCCTAATGTGAGCTTTCTACAACAATTAATTTGGACCTTCAGCTTCATTAAAAAAAAAGCCCAAACTATTCCCTAGCATCTAAAATTAAGTGTTTAGTCACTGGGCTGCAACTCAATTCAAGGATATGGCCGCTACCATCTTGCCTCAGAAACATCACATACTGAGGAGATGAGAAAGGGGGAAGTGCAAGGGGGGCAGGGTTATAGCTGTGCTCTGCCCAGACAGAGTAGAGCTGGGGTCAGGAAAAAGACAGCAATCCCAGAATTCAGAGCTGCATAGTAAGAATACACTTCCTTTCTGTGGGCCGCCTGAACCTCCATGGGCCGCCATCTTGGATGTTTAAAGGCTCTGAAAATGCACTAGGATGATTTTTAACGTGAGCAATCTGTATGTACAGAGTGGAGGAAACATACAAGATTCTTATTCAGGGTGAAGGTCCGGTTTAAGCTCAGGTAGAACCAGAAATACACATTATTGAAATTGGGGGGGGGGGGGGGGCACTCCAACAAATGATATGGTAAAAAGTCCAAAGTACAACTTGTTCACCTTACCTCCTAGATGTATTTTTGATTTCCATTACAATTCCAGTTCTCCCTGCCTGTATAGAGGAGCTGTAATTTTGAAATAGTTTGTGTTCTGTCCCAACAAAGACAAGTTGTCTCTTCAATTACCAAACATAGAACACAAAGTGTAATCCAGATCTCTATCTTCTTCATTCACCAAGGCAGAAAGCTTTTGTTGTCTCAGTTCAAGACTTGTATTACAGCATTCCAAGAAGGAGTTTCTTGGTGCGACCGACTCACAACATATTCATTATAAAAACATCCTCACAAAACTCCGGCGCTGAAAAATGCTTCTCTGAAGCCCAGAGCGCCGGAGGCTGTGTATTTAAAGTGTTTTTCAGCATGTATCCACCAGTAACAAAGCGACAACATATGGAATTACATTGTTATTACATTGTAACATGAACACATTAATGCCAGACCTGTAATGTCAATTCTGCATAAATATATAAAACATGATAAATATTTTTAAAAATGGCTTTTTCTAGGCCAGAAGAGGTCACAACGTTATTTGAGCTTTTAAAAAAAAATAAAAACAAACACCCTGTTTAAAAAGAAATAAAATAACTTCCATTGAAATGTATGGGAGAGCGACAAGTAGCGAGAGGTAATACCTGGCGCTCTGCAAGGTTGAACGCCGGCGCTGTTCGCTGAGGCTGGGATAATGATGAATCAGACGCTACATGGCGTTATCCCAGTCGCTCAACAGAATCTGCTTGATAAATGTGTAATTGCGTGCCATGTCTGGCTTTCACCTGTCGCTACCTGTCATTTACAAGGCACTACCTGACGCTATCCCTTCATGAATAAGAGCCTAAGAGGCCGATTCATTAACAGCGGCAGGTAGCGACAGTTGAGCGACTGTAGCGACATTTTCAGAGCGCCCGCTAGTAGTCGCTGTGCTTGCCCGGTTCGGTAGTTGATAGCGACTCAGTCGGTTTGCCGTAATGTTGAATATTGGGTGAGGAGTCGCTATTTGACAGGTTCCGCGCTGTATGGGTGCGCATGATAGCGACTGGTCAGAGCGACCGGCTCCCACCATATTCATTAACAAATCACGCTCAAAAAATTCTCGCGCTGTAAAATGCATGTTTAAACCCCAGAGCGCTGGCGGCGATAGGTTAAAAGTAGTTTTTTAACCCCCCAACAACCATATTTTTGGAAACAAAAAAAAACAAGTTTTTTAAATAATTTTGTAATATAAATACATTAATATCAGACCTGTAATATCAATTCTGTACATTTTTTTTTCCCTTAAAAAAATTGTTTAAAATGGCAGAAGTGGTCACAGAATTTTTCACATTTAAAAAAAAAAAAAAAACATTAATAACAATCAATTATGAATATTTAAAGATTGTTCCATTGAAATGCATTGGAGAGCGCCAGGTAGCGAGAGGTCATACCTGTCGCTGTTCAAGGTCGGACGCTGGCGCTGTGGGCTGAGGCTGGAATAATGATGAATGAGTGGCTATCTGGCGCTATCTCAGTCGCTAAGCAGGATTGGCTTGATAAATGTGTGATTGTGGTGGGGAGCCGGCGTGGTGGGGAGCCGGCGTTCTCGTGGCGGGGCCCGTCATTACCGGCCACTCCCCAGTCGCTACCTGTCGCTATTCCTTTATAAATAAGGGCCTAAGTAATTCAGTACTAAAATGAGATTACATCTGCAGGAGGTCATTTTACCAAACTGAAGCTGGGTAAAATGACAATATACATATCCATGTCCTTGTTTTAAAGAGAAACATCAGCTTCCTAGGAGTTTAAAGGACTTACTAGGGGGGTACTAGCCATTTATTGAAGGAGAGCCATGTGTCTTGGGACTGCCACTGAGATGACTGAATGAGGCAATTCAAGGGATTTCCCGAAGTAGTAGAAACCAGGGGGTATGGCCACACTCTCTCAATAGCAGGCAGCATGTTTATATCACCAGAGGTTGACACCTAATCACACATATGGCTCCAGTGTGAGTTCCATCAGTCGAGCCCTATGATTGGTGGTGCTGCTGCCTGGATTCAACTGACATAACTGACAATGCACAGTAACAGGAAGCCCAGCAGCACTTCCTGTTTGCAGGTGGCCTGCAAATGCCTGAGCCGCCATTTTGCTACTACAGCAGCAGGTGAAGGTAAATGGATTGTTATGTGCAGAATTCTAATTTTCCTTGGATGCATGTGAGCACTGTTTGTTGTGTTGGTCTGATTTAAGTCATTTTTGACTGTTGGTCTGCTTTTAGTGTCTTTGCCCTGGGATTATAACCCATAGACATTTGATCACATCTTGTTTGTATATAGGTAAAACTGAGAAAATTTGCTCAAAGTACACAGGCCGTACAATGAAATATTTTTGGTCAGGACAGGCATTAGGATGTGCGATACTGCAAACCCCCCCCCCCCCAAAAAAAAAACTCAGTACCGGTCTGGTTGCCGACACCGGCTAGGGTTCGCCCCCTGTGAATTCCGTAGCATCAAGTCTGATGCCAGGTGGTGGTACCCACTTGCAGATATGTTCCCTTGCCATTGGCTGACAGTTTACTGCCCCATGTAGGGTGGTGAACTGGCAGCCGGTGGGAAGGCAATGCAGAAGTGGGGGAGATCCTCCAGTATCAAATTCTGATTATGCTCTGCAGTCTATGCAGGTCTTTCATTCTTGTCCCCAAGCACCAGGAGGAGCGTGAGAAGCATACCATAGGGCTTTGTCATGTCACCTCTTTTTCCTCTAGTTCTACTCTAACAGTGAGAGCTCCCCTATTTTCGAATAGAAAAAGGAGGTGCTGTGACGTGGCCCTGCAGCTTCCAATACATTTGCAAAAATGTAGACATATTGTAGGATTTGTTGCAGGATGGTGGGAACTTGGGTGCTGGGGTTTCCTGTTTTATTTTGATCCGCTATCTGGAATTCCTCGGTATTTTATACCAAAAGGTCATTAATTATAGCGGAGTGTTGTATTGGTCAGTAGGGTTGTAATCCATAAATGCCCATGAAATCCAAGATTGGGGGAAATGTCATAAAGGCTATTTAAGTAACATGTTGTCCAGAAGGATAAACACAACGTAATATTTTTAAAATCCTGCAGTGGAGACTATAAGAGGCCGATTCATTAATAGCGCCAGGTAGCGCCAGATGAGCGACTGTAGCGTGATTTTTTCAGCGCCAGCCAGTATTCGCTGTGCTTGGCCGGCGTTTGCTTGATGACAGCAACTCAGTCGGTGTGCGGTAATGTTGAATACGGGCTGGGGGGTCGCTGTTTCACAGGTTCAGCGTTGTATGTGAGCGCCTGACAACGAATGGCCAGAGCGAACGGCTAGCTTCATATTCATTAAAAAATGACGCTCCGAATGTGCTGTCGCTGTCCATTCCTTGTTTAAACCCCAGAGCGCTGGCGGCAATGTGTATTAACTAGTTTTTAACCCCTAAACAACCATATTTTTTGAATGTAACATTATACATGTTTTTATAATCATTTTGTAATATGAATACATTAATCTCAGACCTGTTAGATCAATTCTGCACACATTTTTTTAAATTTTTTTTTTTACTTAAAAATAAATCCTAACATTGCAGAAGTGGTCTCCGAATTTTTGACATTAAAAAAAAAAAAAAAAAAATAATACCAATTAATTATTAATTATAGATTGCTCCATTGAAATGCATTGGACATCGCCAGGGAGCGACAGCTCATACCTGGCGCTGTGAGGGAATTTGCAGCGGCGCTGTTCGGTCCAGGCGGCTTCATGATGAATGCCGTGCTAGCCGTCGCTCTCGCCGGCGCTAGCCTCATTTTGCTTGATAAATGCGTCATTGTGACCGCCGCCGGGCGTACTTGAGTCGGTAGTCGCCGTTAGCTGCCGCTACCTGGTGCTCGTCAGACACTACCTGGCGCTAGCCCGTGATAAATAAGGGCCTAAGTCATTTTCTGGTTTACTAAAGAGCAGGTTCCCAGTCATAGAGCCCAGGCACTTGAGCCATTTAGCATAACTCAACTGCCAGAAAAGCGAAATTTTCAACAGAAATCAGAACTAGCAGGACTTGGGCCTTTAAAAAAAGATTTAGGTTACCATAAAAAATGTCAGGTAAACGTGTGGATAGACTGGAAATCTAATCTTATAATTTTCTGAATTGAATCATTCAACAAACCAAGTAGTATGAAATTAATTTGCTAATGTTGATAGCTTTTTAGAATGGCCAATGGGATTATTGCCGTTTCAGTATTTCTGAGGTGCTGGAGTATGGAACAGCTACAGTGAGTCCAAGAGACCTATCTGCTACAGTGTTCCTGAAGAAAAGAAGATGGTACCTTAAAAGAGGTGCATCACGATATTGCTAAAAAGAAGAGGGGTCACTTATACACCTGAACTGAATAAAACTCCCGCCATGCTTGTGGTTTCCCTCTCCTGGTCGGATAAAATACAGGGGTGGCAGGTTTGAGTGTATCAGTTTTTTCCTCAACAGTTCAAGCTTCTTCTTCAGGCATAATACAGATCTGTAACTTAGGGGTTTATTCATCAAGGGATAGTGGCAGGTAGAGAACGGTGAACGCCGGGCGCTGTAAGCAATACCACATTTATCAAAGCGATTCCGGTGAGTGACTCTAACAGCGCCATGTAGCGTCCGATTCATCATTACAGGCGGCTCAGGGTATACCGCCGGCGCTCTGCCTTCCAGAGCACCTGGTATTACCTGTCCATTTCAATGGACGTTACTTTTCTTCACTTTAAACAGGGTTTTCTTTTTAATTTTACTTAATCAAATAATTGTGTCACCCCCCCCCCCCCCACCCCGGCCTATTAAATGTCATTTTTGAGAACTTTTTTGATTTTGTATATTTTTATGCAGAATTGTCATTACAGGTGTTAAGTGTTAATGTCACAATGTTACAACTATGTCATTCCATGTGTTTTTTCGCTTTGTTACTAGTGGATATGTGCTCACAAACGGATGCTATGGGCGCTGTGTGAGGCTGTTTTTTTGATGAATATGGTTTGAGTCGCTCACACTGAACAGTCGCTACCGTTCGCTCCCATATAGCGCTGTACTGGTGTTATAGCGACTCACACATCAAATTCATCAATGCCACCCATGTTACTACAGCGACTGAGGCGCTCTGTAGCCTCTGCTCCCCACAGCAACACAAATGGGAACACTGCACCACTGCTTAATCTTATTTAATGTGTTTTTATTCATGTTTCACATAGAGCTTACAAACACAATTAAACCATTTAAAAAACATTTAATCTAAGCAAAAAACTATGAAATATTGTTGGGCACTGTGCAACTCTCTATTTGTGCCTGGATACTAGAAAATCAGAAATCAGCAATTGTCATGTCCCTTTAAATAATCCCTCTTCTTAATCACTAACCAAATGATCCATCTTCTTAATCCCTCCTATAAAGTGCAATCCAGAGGGAATAACCATGACCAAAAAATGAAATGAGTGTATAATAGATTATGAGTTACCAGGATATGCACAGTGCTCACCTCCCACGCGTTCCATGACGATGGTAAACAAGCGTCACTTCCTCAGGGCAAGGTGTCGCAAAAATCCCCTCACTCTTAGCGCCGCTGTACAGATGCTCATCTGCCGTTACCTGCCGCTAGTAGTAATTCAGCCTGCCGACACACACTTATACAGAAAACTACAAAGAAGTCACAATTGTTTTTCTACTGACACACATGGAAAAAAGTCATAAAATTGTAAGTTGTGAGATAAGAATCTGGGAATATGACAATTAATGGCGGGCTCATAAGAATGAGGGGGACAACTTACTGACACTCTTCCTTTCATTAATAGAATGAAACAAGCCTGGCTGGATATTTATTGATACCGGGTGTATAACTGACCCCTCCTCCCACCTTCCAGCATATTTAAATGGATTTTTATCATTGGCCCATTTTTTGGCCATAGTCCTCTTTTAAAGTAGACCAACATTTTAAGTATACCCACCCTCCCGTTCATCCCTCATTCTGTGCTGATCCTGATTTGCTGGAAGTAAAAAAACACAGGGGTTAGAGGTCCGCTATATATCATTATAAAACCCTGCACAATAATAAAAGCAGTGTTTTAATGGTCAACACTCCAAAAATAATTCACTTTCACATGGTAAGGTATTTTGCCCAATTTCAGACCTGAATCTTTAACTGGTTGGATATCCTGTATCAGGAGTGGGGATGTCAGAGCCTCCAGTCATTGGAGGATTGGAGGTCCTTTTTAAGATGCTGTGCCCAGCAAGTTGGTAAAACCTATTGTGTATTAATGTCTGTGCCCCCCTTCTTGCAGGCGGCCACCCTAGGCACAGGCCTAGGTTTGCCTAATGGTAAATACAGCCCTGCACAGGAGTTTATGTAGGTATGTGCTGGTGATGGAGGGAGCAGACACTTTCAATTCCTTTCAAAGGACAGGATCACAGGAACTATGTGAAACAGGCAATGTCAGATGAGGACAAAATGATTCGGATTAGTTTCAAACAAACAAATGTTATATATACGAATCTCCAAGAGCTGGTTCACACTGCATCTGATTTCATGGTTGACATGCAACAAAATGCTGCAATATGCACCTCAAAGCATAGTATGGAAACACTTTTCAACAGAAAGCAATCCAATGCAGCTAAGTAAATGTATTTTAGCGTGACTGGAGCCTAAAATCAACACAGATTATCATACCCTGATCATTCCTTATTCCAACTCCCTCCCTCTGGCAGGTGTTTTGTAAGTTTGCATAGGGGACTAATAGTAAAATGTCTCTTCCAGGCACACAATACCCTACCATCATGGCAGTTTCTGGGCAAAATAGTGCTCAGTGTGGAAAGGAAAACATTCTGCCCTATCCTCACCCATTCTATGATGCCACTGCTGTCCCATACAGGTATGTGCCATGCTGTGCCTCTTTCTTGGCAGCACCCCCTAGCTATGACTGAGCCCGATATAGGGGGGCCTGCACCTTATGGTGCAGAGGTCCTGACTCATCTGCTGAAAACAAGATGGCTGGGATAAAGGTGCCCCCTAAGGTTTTGGTGCCCAGGGCGATTGCCCTCTTGTAGAAACAGCCCTGTCTGCCATGATTCACTGTGCAATTTTTGTGACCAAATCAGTAATTAAGGTGTCTGTGTATATATATATATATATATATATATATATATATATATATATATACCTTGGCAGACCCCTTTGCTCTATATAACCCCCCCCCCCCCCCCTACCTACCATATAACCCCCTGCATGCGCACAGGGTCAGCTGGAATGACTTTCTCCCCTCATAAACCTCTCCTGGCATAAACAAAGTAATGACTTTCTCCCCTCATCATAAACCTCTCCCGGCATAAACAAAGTAATAAAGTCATGGAATGAAGGTTATCAGAAATCACCCAGCCATAGAGAATGGCTAAGCCAATATCCTGCCCCTGCCCCCCTTCCATGGAATGTTCTACTCATCCCCACTCCCTGTGGAATCCCAGGGCAGATGGGGGATATCATATGGACTCATTTTCAGGTACTCAAAGATGACCCCTGGTTAGAGGGCACAAGGTGAGCTTCAGAATGGTCAGGAGGACATTCGAATCTTACCATCAAGGGTGACACACGCTCCCTTTTAACATCTAAGGAGGAGACCAGGGAGACGTGTAAGGACTCAGAGACAATTGATTTGAAAGACAATTGATTTGATCGAACCGCAGCCCAGACAGACTCTTAAGTATCTTCCCCGTTTTATCTTGATTGCTATCTATTTGATCTGTGTTTTATAGTTAATCCTGTTTTATCACCTTGCACTGTTTTTCTGGTTGTTTTATGTATTTCTGTTTTGTTTAGATACGTTCTGAAAATACAGCAGAGGGTCACTGATGCTCTAAATTAAGGATCGAAAAAGATCACGCTAGTTCTGAAGAGCCTGGCTACATTACTTGCTTAGGACGCTCGATCGCCCTCTGGCGGGAAGTGGTTGTGGGTCGATCAATTTGTTTGATCTGATTGTGTCGTGTGTGGCTCAGATAGTGGAGAATATGCCACTTTTTTGTATTCTGGTGGCAGCATTGTATAGCCACATGTGTAAGGTTGCGGTGACACACATGGAGTACGATTGGCCGGTTTGATCAGATGAACTATCAAGAGGTCTGATCAACCTGTGCAGTCATCACAATTTTGATCTAACAGTTTTCCTTTTACACAGGGAGATACAAATAAAGGGTCTGTCTAAACACACCCCATGTGCCATCTTGGAGGAGGCAGGCAATCCCTTCTGACTGGCTCTAGATGACCTGGTGTGCGATCTTGGCAGTCGATACATTTTAAAAACACCTGAGCCGAAGGGAAGTGAGTATAGTTGTTTATTTGCCTAAACAGATCCAGATTTAATGCAGACCTACTTCCAAATGCGAAGCCTGTATCCAAGCTTCATCTGTACAGCCCCACCTGCAGCCTCTCTGCACCCCCACCAGCTCACTTACCAAGATATATTATCAGGTGGCGGGATCCATAGATATAAAAGATATGAGTGGAAGTTTAGGCCACTGTATGCTACATAGGGTTCCAGAGCAGTCCCCAGCAGAGATACACAGGAAAAGGTTAGGATTAATGATAGTGATGGGCTTTGGATACGGGCAGACACTAGATAGGACCTGGACCTTGCCAATTCAGTCCAGCTTGCCCCATCCCATATACCGGCAGGATCCGGGTCAAATTATTCATCATTACCCTGTGAACTTAGAAAGGGGTCCCTTGGACAGACGTTTCTTAAACCCGCCTAGGAGTTGATTCTTTACTATAACTTATCACTTATTACTATAGCGGTCATGAAGAATACACTAAAAAGTTCAAAAAGGGCTGAAATGCCTTCCATTACCAGCTATGGCTGCTAGACCAATATAGATGGTTGATCAGAGGATTTATTGTGATTGCCATATTTCAAGTCAGGAGGAAATACTTAAATAAAGTTAGGAAAATCAACTTGTTGTTTTTTTGGATTCCTCTGTTTTGAACTTTATCAGGAGAAAGGCTGAATGGGAGACTGAAGTCTTTTTTCAGCCTTATTGGCCTTGATTCATCAAGAGTTGAAAACAATTATAGTAGTAAAAAATGAATTTCATAAAAAAAAACGCCAGAGAATGTCTTCCAGATAGGAAGACAATGAACGTCAATGGCTCTTTTTACTACAGTGTAAAAAGGGGTAAAACATTCACTACTTTTCTCAGGAGTAAAAAAGTGCTATTGCCTTTCATTGTCTTCAACATTGAAATACTCAGGCTTTTTTCTCATGAAATTATTTTTTTACTACTGTTAGAATTTTTTTTTCAACTCTTGATGAATCAAGGCCTTTATGTTACGACGAAACGTACTAAATTCAGAAGGCCACTTGTTACTGGTTCCGTTATGTAACTTGCAACTAAACAAGAACTAAATCTTCTTTTTAAAACAAAATATATGTGTACAGTGTTTTCTTTTTTCCTCGAGGCTTTTGAATCAGCATTCTCGTCGTCATTTATAATCAGCTGAAGAAGACACTAGAAAAAACATCTGCTCCGAGCGATTTTCAGATGTTTTTCTGCATGATGCGTAGCCACAAAACTCTGGAAGAAATTTGCAGAGGTTAGATAACTGACGTAAGAGTTGAAAACGAAAGCAAAACAAGCGCTTGGTCATCGGGAGTGGTGCTTGGAAACAGTACGCTGACATTTGAAGGGCGTTGGGATTGCAGAGTTTGTTCTGAGAGCTTCAGCACACCTCCCCCTCCCTCCCCTAAGGCCTCCATTGTCACATGCTGACTCCAGAAGTAGGGGAAAGGTCACAGCGCCGGTAAATCCAGCTTCCAATGAGACAGAAGCAGCTCTTGTCTTTTGTCTCCCTGCTGGGAATTTCATCCGATTTTGGTGCCACTGTACTTCCTTGTGGTGGAGCTTGGTGCATAATAGGCCTAATATAAAAAATGATTTTAGCATGTTAAGCAAATCCTCAAGCTTCTAACCTGTTTGCTGTCATGGAGCCTAGAATGTATTGATCTGCAACGGCATGTCAATGTAGGAGCAGGTCACCTGACACAAGGTCATCTCTTGGGACTAGTAATATATAACTGATTTTGCTCTGGGAGCAAAGGACAAACCTCTTGTCCTGCATGGCTTCTCCCCATCCTGCTGTTGCATTTATGCAAATCTTTAACTTAAAGGACAACTGAAGGAGGAAGTGTTTTGAAAGCCCCCACACATCAGATTAGGTGGTGGTAAGGTGGGGAACAGGTTCTTCTGCCCCGAGGTGTCCTGTGGTTGCTGGGGTGGGAAAGGGGATGCTGATAGGTTCTCTTTACACTTCAGCTGAGATATAAATCTACACAACCTCATCTTCTTTAAAACAGGTTTGGTCGTATTTACAGCTTGTGTCACCTTCACAGCAACTAGCAGTTCAGCAGCACACTTCCACCTTCAAGTGGACCAAAACCCAGGACTTTGACAATCCTGGGTTTTGATGCTTGCCCCAGGGCACCCCAATTGGGGGTCCCCCGCTAGGTGAAACCTCGCAGGTCATCCAATGAGCATGCTCGGAGCCGCTGACGTCACATTGTCTAAGACGAATGGCTCCGAGCGTGCTGACGGCCGCATCCTCCGCTACCCTCTATCAGGGAGCGTGTCTGTGCCATCCCGATTTTGAATGCCCCAGGGGGAGGGTCTTATAAATTCCCGGGCCGATTGCCATGGGTTTTGGTCCACTTTAAACCAAACCAACACCTGTTTTTCTTTAACGGGTGTTGGTCCTGCAGTCAGCTAATCAAAAAAAGCTGGGGGGGGGGGCATCCAGAATGCTGGAGTCCCCCCTCAATGCCAGTAATCCTCACCTTCACTTCGAGTCAGCTCTAGGAATAGAGTCCCGCGTTTAGTCGGTGTGCAGGTTGTTCCGTTGACACAACCATGGCCCACGAGATCGCCCGGCGGCCAATGGCAGGACTGGTTTCACGATGTTTGATCATAGTGAAGGTGAATGCCCCCCTCCCCGAGCTTGTTTTGATTAGCTGACTTGCGGAACCAACACTCATTTAAGAAAAACAGGTGTTGGTCTGGTTTAAGTTCTTTCTAGATGTTTTTCAGCCTATACTCCGGCCCGTTTCCCCTTCCAAGAAGATCAAAGAAGCACAGTCTGGTTCCTGTTTCTTGGGTACCTTAAGTCACCATTCGAGTAGAGCGTCTGAACATATTGTGCTCCCATAGAATTAATTAAAACAATTATAATTGATGTTGAAAATGTCATATTTATTTTCTATACATTAAAAACTATTTTTTCCATAGACAAAACCATATTGTACAGCTCCAATATTACCATAAAAGAATGTAAGTTGGTAAGACAGAACTTCCATTCTTGTATGGCTCCTTGGTTTGGCTGCATCTTGCATGTTCCCTTGTTTGTCTGTGACCAATCAGGCTTGCCAGTCAAACCCCACTGGCCACCAGGCAAGCCAAGTTAATAATTCTGCCGAATTTTGGTCTTCCTATAGATGTTTAAATGCAAGACATTGGGGGTGGGAGATTGTTATAAGCAGGGCCGGCATCAGCACTGGGCGTACCCAGGCAGCTGCCGGGGCCCCTGCACCTTGGAGGGGCCCATCTTATTCCCTCTACCCTGGGCAGTCCCTATGCAGGATGCAGGGCCATGCAGTAACCAGGACTAAGGAAGATTGGCCATTGGGAGAGATTTTGGGGGTTATTTAAGAAAGGATAGCGTCAGGTAGAGCCTGGTTCATGAGAGGTAGCGACAGATAGCGGCTGTTCAATGCCGGACACGGCACGCGATTCCACATTTATCAAGCAGAATCTGTTTAGCGACTGAGATAGCGTCATGTAGCGTCTGATTCATCATTTTCAAAGCCTCTGCGAACAGCGCCAGCGTTCAGCCTTGCACAGCGCTAGGTATGACCTCTCGCTACCTGTCGCTCCCCCATACATTTCAATGGACGAACATTTCCTTCTCTTTGAACGGGGTTTTTTTTTTTTATTATTTTTCCAAAAAATCACAAATAATTCTGTGACCTCTTCTGGCATTGAAAAAGCAGTTTTTTCACATTTTTTACATTTTTTAAATATTTCTTCAGAAATGACATTACAGGTCTGGCATTAAAATGTTCATGTTACAATGTTGTTACAATGTAATTCCATATGTTTTCGCTTTGTTACTAGTTGATAGATGCTGGAAAACACACTTTAAACACACCGCCTCCTGCGCTCTGGGCTTCAAACAACTATTTTTCAGCGCCAGAGATTTGTGAGGTTGTTTTTTTGCTGAATATGTTGTGAGTCGGTTGCACTGACCAGTCGCTAACATGCGCTCCCATACAGCGCTATACTGGTCAAATAGCGACTCCTCACAATGTATTCAACATTACTGAACAGCGACTGAGTCGCTATAAAGTAGCGACCCACGGCTGAGCACAGTGACTACTAGCGGGCGCTCTGAAAATGCCTGCTACAGACGCCCATCTGTCGCTACCTGCCGCTAATGATGAATCAGCCTGCCCATTTCTGACACTTCCGTCTTTTTCTTTCTTTCGATACATTTATTTTTTGTTTCTTTCATCTGTTCTTTCTGCCATTACCCCACTTTCTTTCTTTCCTTCTATTATCTCTGGCAGTTCTTCTATTCTTTTCTTTCTTGCATCCCTTATTTCTGCTGTTCATTTTCTTGTATTTTTTCTTTCCCTCTGTTATTTCTGTCAGTCCTTCTATTCTTTGTTTCTTTCCTTCTATTTTTTTTCTCTTTCTTTTCTTTAATTTGTCAGTCCTTCTTTGCTCTGTTTCTATCCTTCTTTTGTTTGTTTCTTTCATCTGTTCATTCTGCCCTACCGTTTTTTTTCTTTCCATTTCTTTTTTTTTTCTGCCATTCCATCTCTGTAGAGTCCTGCTTTCCATTTTTACCAATCCTTTTATTCTTTCTTTGTCTATGTCACTCATTCATTCTTTTTTTTTCTTCTTTCTGTCATTCCTTTTACTTTTTGGATGTCTTTATTTCTTTCCATCTATTCTTCATTTCTGTCTTTATTCTTTTTATCAGTTTCTTGCTTCTTTCCTTATAATTCCTTTTTTTTGGTCATTCCTTTTCTCTCTTTCATTCTTGCATTCTTTTTTCCTGTCATTTCTTCTTTCTTTCTGTCACTCCTTCCATTATTTCAGTCATTCCTTATTTCTTCTATACTTCATTTTATACTTTCTATTCTTTGGCAGTATTTATACATGCAACTTTACTACCATGTATGGAGTGTCATACCGCACTGCAAGGGGCCCATTGAGACTCTGTCGCCCAGGGGCACACAGCACCCTGGAGCCGTCCCTGGTTACAAGCGGCCTAAATTATCATTATCATTGCCTCTAACCTGAGGACGCATTGCCATGCAGTAAGCAGGACTGTCATGGGGCAGATTCTCTCTTTTTTCCATCTATATTTGTTTCTTCCTTTCATCTGTTTGTTCTGCCATTCCTTTTCTTTTTTTGTTGCTTTTTTCTTTCTTTCTTTTTCCCTTCTATTATTTTTTTTCTCTTTTCTCTTTTTTCTGTCAGTCCTTCTATTATTTCCTTCTGTCATTCATTCTATGGTTGTTCTGTTTATTTCCATTTTTTATATGTTATATTTATACATGCAATTTAATCACTATTTATGGAGTAACATTCCACACCGACAAGGGGCCCACTGAGACTCTAGCGCTGAAGGGCCCGCATCAACCTGGAGCCGGCCCTGCTCACAGTCATTGGATAAGCCATTCATGCTATATACATTAGCCAAGCTACTGTTTGTACTATTAGGTTCGAATGTCAGCTCTTTTGTGGCTGCTCAGTAGGTCTGGTCTTGTGCAATTTCAATAGATACCAGTCATTGTATTATATGTAAGAACCAATCTGTGCGTGGAACACTAAAACCCAAATCCAAAGGTGACCTGGGTAAAAACCAGAAACAATGGCTGAGCGGTATTAGAATGCCACTGATAACCAACCCAAGCGCAACTTCCGCTCTGCCTCTGACATTTTCCTCTTCCTCGGTCACCTCCTCGCACTCCCACCTTCAAGACTTCTCCCGTGCCTCCCCACTTCTCTGGAATGCACTTCCCCTCTCAATCCGCCACTCTCCATCACTCCAAGTCTTTAAAAGTGCAATCAACTCACTTCTTCAGACAGGGCATATAATCTGGCAACTCCTATAACCTTCAAACGGCACATGCTGCCCAACTCAAGCTCTACCACTTGTGATCCCTACCTTTTGTCTCCACCCCCATCCTTTAGACTGTAAGCTCGCAAGGGCAGGGCTCTCTTTCATATTGTCTCCTGTGCTCACAACACGGGGAGGCCGATTCATTAATAGCGGCAGGTAGCGACAGTTGAGCGACTGAGCGGTGAAACTTTTTGAACTTTTTGGACCTTTTCTAAACCTTTTGGATGTATTCTGACCTTTAACTCATTGCCAACTGGAATGCCTTTTCATTTTTACTCTCTCATTGAACTACTTGTGGTGACCGTCTGATTCCTGGATTGGTGAGACAGATTATGTGCAGTGACAGCTCTGCACGTACCCATCACTGTAGCATTGTGGTGGCTTTGGCTGCCCAGGAGCGGGGGGCCCCCAATGCCGCCGATAGCTTCTATGCCAGCTTCTATGCCTATAACTTCTATGCCAGCCCGTCAGACCAAAGACTGAAAATACTCCCGAACCAGACCATAACCCAAAGGTTGGTGGAGGCCCCCTTTGCAGGATAAGTGGTGGAGGCCCTGGGGCTCGCGCCCCTTTTGCCCCCTGACCTGTCACTCAAGGTCCCAGCTTCAGCCTCCGTGCTGATTGCTTGCACACCAGTGGGTTGTTCTGTAAACTGGACCAAGAGCCTGGCACAGTTGGAAAAGAAAGTTAGGGGCCATTTTGGAGCTTCCACTCCCAGCAAACCAACTGGGCTCAGCACAGGAGGGAGGAGTGTTACAAAATGCTTGCACTTCCTCTTTAAAGTGAAATTCTACTTTTGATTGCGTTTTTAAAAGTTGCTCTCAATGTGCTGAAATGATTAATTTTCGTTTTTTTTGGTTTGCCACTGTTAAAAAAAGTTTTCTGTAGCAGCAATGTGTTTAGATTAGCGACATACACGAAAGTGGTCTCTTGGAGTATATATAAGAGTCTTCCAGACTCTGTATAACTAATCATCTGATTAGCTAAGGCACAGACTACAGGCTTAACCCCCTGTACTCTAATTCACACTCACAGTCTCACAGAGGATAACAGTCTTGTGTTCCAGTAGCTACAGGTTAACTGGCAGTGTTCACAACTGGGGCGGAATTTACGGCTGTGTGATTTAGCCAAAGCTGCTGATTAGCTCACCTGTTACATTGGAGGGATGCTGGGACTTGTAGTCCTTAGTTTTTACTCAAGACTGCTCCTACTAGGATCACAGCTGGTTGCATTGAAAGCTTATCTCCAATTATACTTTAAAAGGTAACACCTTATTTCTTCTATTTAAACTACCTTTAGAGGGTAGTTCCACATTTGATGGCATTTCTAAAAAATCGTGTCCCAAAATGAGCTTATCTGTTATTTTTTTGCAACTCTGTTTTCTGTTTCTCTAGCAAAAATGTGTTGACGTTAGCAACGTACACCAAAGTGGTGTGTTTGTGTACAGAGCAGAGACTTCTGGACTGTTAATCACCTGATTGGCAAAACATCCTGTTCAGATGGTGGGGCTCACAATTTGGTGTTCAAGTAGCTAAAGGGTTACTGGCAGCAGTCTCACCTAGTGTTATTACTTCTGCCTGATTTTTCTGCTATGTGGGGTGGGAGCTCATCCTTGTCAGTGGAAGGATTCTGGGATTTGTAGTAAGCAGCTAAACTAAAGGGCTTTGTCTCAAGACCAGAAAAGCCACTCCTACTTTAGTAATACAGAGCCACAAGGATTAAGAAAACATGCATGCTGATAAGTAAATCACAGGCATGGTGGTGAAATCCTATAAATAAATGTTTATTTGTCATTTCAAAAGAAGAAAACAATAAAGGAGAGCACCAGAAACCCAACAAAAAGAGGTTATTCTTTTAAAAAAGAACTTGATGATGCCAGTGATCAGCTATGCAGTTTGGTTCCTAGACGGGTATTGTACTGACATCTAGTGGAGACATGTGAGAATGCAGAATATCAGGAGATCTTTGTAACTCCAGTTAGCACTAGTCTTGCTGCAAAGAAAGCTCCCCAAACCCCTCTAACCACTTTGAAGGCATAAGTGGATGCATACCCTGCAAGTCTGCTTTAACCTCCCTTTATTTGGCAGCCCTCTGTCTAGCATCAACATAAAGAGTTGAAGCCACAGGAATTTAAATTCTTTCAGACCACTTAATAGAATCCCTGGGGGGGGGGGGGGGGGGGGGAATCCTGATTGGTATGACCCTCCTGTGACAGGTGGAAACTATGGGCAACACTCCAAGTAGGAACCATTACAGCCCTGTCACAGGAATAGGCCCCTGATGATGGAGTGATAGAAACCTTAAATAGTTTAGATAGAAACCTGTTAGATGCATCTCTTAGGGTCATTGCATCATGAAACCACATGATGGCAGTGTTGCCTAAGGAATGGACCTAACCAATACTTTAATGGTCTGGCGTTCCCCTTTAGTTTGGTAAATAGAGACTTAGCGAGGTGGCATTGGCAACATTACCTGCCCTGCCATTGGTTGAGTCTCGCAACTAAGTTGGAGTAGCAACAATACAGAGGTTATATAAGGGAGAACCCAACCCTTCTAGAGTGTTCTGTTCTGTTCGGAGTTTGGAGCTTGTCATGAGGGGAAGCGTTTCAATGTAGTGGAGGAGCTGAGAGACAGCCATGGAGGAAACCAATGGAATGTACTGTTTGCTGTAACCTTTGGATTATGCCTGTACTGAATTTTGCTGTTTTACCATGGATGGAAGCCTTTCAATAAAGACCATGTTGAGTTCACCTAAGAGTGTCATCAATGGAGACCAGCAACGACTGAAGCCAGTAAGTGCACCTCCACCCACACATGTCACACCAACATGGGATGCCCTACCATAGGTCCAAGAACCTCCCTCACTCCCCAGAGCGTGGGCCCACTGCCAGGCACACACCCGCTACACACCTACCTCTGGGATCAAGCAAGGAGAATGTGGCAAAAAGCAGCTGGATGTAGAGTCAGCTCATCTCCATTTCTTCCTCTCTGCATGTCTGGCAAACCTGCCTTGTTGGCAGCAGCCATGTGCACAGAGACAAAGCAGGGGTGTTGTTTGCCACATTTCATTACTGATGCTGGATCCCGGGAGTATTTTAGCCTGATCTTGCGCTTTCTGCTTAGTTTTAACCTGCGGCATCTCCTGATTTACACTCTATCCTGAACTCTGCTGCTCGCCTCATCCATCTCTCCTCTCGCTCCTCCAGTTCTGCGCCTCTCTGCCAATCCCTACACTGGCTGCCAATCCCACAGCGAATCCTGTTCAAAACTCTAACTCTCGCCTACAAAGCTCTGTCCAACCAGGCACCTCCATACATCTCATCTCTAATCCAACAATATCAACCTAGACGCAGTTTTCGCTCTGCTGCTGACCTTCTCCTGTCCTCCACCCTAATCACCTTCTCTCACGCCCGCCTCCAGGACTTCTCACGTGCAACTCCAATCTTCTGGAATGCCCTCCCCCACCCAATCCGCCACTCCACAATACTCAAAACCTTCAAAGGCGCCCTTAAAACTCACTTATTCAGAAAGCATATAATCCGGCTTAAGCGATTCTCTAAAGGGCATATGCCACAAAGCTCAATACTGACTGTTTGTGATCCTTCCCCCTCGTCTTCCCCCCTCTTCTTTTAGACAGTAAGCTTGCAAGGGCAGGGCTCTCTCCCCTATTGTATCTTGTACTCAGAATATCCACTGTCAAATCTGTAATACTGCATTTGAAATAGTATATGTATCGTATGTTTCTACCCTGTCTGTAATTACTACTTTGTAAAGCGCTACGGAAGATGATGGCGCTATATAAATAAACAATAATAATAATAATAATACTAAGGTAATAGAGCAGCCCAACATTAAGTTATATATTAAATTATTTTAAGAGCACACTAGACAAACAATATACATACACTGAATAGATGCAATACAGGTCAGAAGGGCAATTACAAATGAGTGAGTTAACATCAGAAGCCACAAAGGGGCAAGTGGGGGAGGTTCCTGGTCCTTGTTCTTGTGGTTCTTCCATCACGACCTCTGGAGCTCACAGCAGTGGCTTCCTGATGGTCAGGCTTTCCCAGCCTTAGGTGTAAACTGAATCAGTATGTGTTCTTTCATCAGCTGAGGTCTTTCCTGAGTTTAGGCATTTTAAATGAGTTCTTTGTTTAATGACAATACCTGGGACCGTCATATGTGAAATTATGAGCAGTTCTTGATAACTGGGTTGTCAGAGGGCATTCCTGTATAATTCACAGGCCCTATATCTGCCATGTGTAATATTTTATGGCCAAACCTCACTAGTGTGTGCCCAGTAAGAGTTGTATGGACTTCTTAGTGGTAGTTGTGCCTATGTGCATCAATTATAAATAGTGCTACCAGCCGCATAGCATAGACTCCATGTCTTTTTCCCATTCACAAAGAGCAATAATTCACTAAAATTCTTACAGTCAACATAGGGGCATCACTTTTTTCCATCACTATAGTATTTCCATCACTATAGTATTTTACCCATTGGCGCTTTGCTGCTTATTTATAAGTATTTCATTTTGGTTTTCATAGTTAGTTTACAAAGCTCAGGTTTTAAGAGAAGTACAGGTACAGAAGGAAAATCTAGGCTGTCCCTGGTGTCATGGTGCGGAGCAGGGCAGACAGTTTAAGTACTCTTGAAAGTAGAACAGGGATCAGGCTAGTGTATATACCATATTTTTCATACCATAAAATGTGCATGCACCTTATGGGGCGAATGTAAAAAAAAAAAAAAAACTGTCTACAGGAATGAGAGGGGGGAATGCCACACTGCCTATGAGGAATGGGAGGGGGCAATACCCCACTGCCTATGGGGAATGGGAGGGGGGAATGCCACACTGCTTATGGGGAATGGGAGGGGGAATGCCACACTGCCTATGGGGAATGGGAGGGGGGAATGCCACACTGCCTATGGGGAATGGGAGGGGGGAATGCCACACTGCTTATGGGGAATGGGAGGGGGAATGCCACACTGCCTATATGGGGAATGGGAGGGGGGAATGCCACACTGCCTATGGGGAATGGGAGGGGGGAATGCCACACTGCCTATGGGGAATGGGAGGGGGAATGCCACAGTGCCTATATGGGGAAATGTGAGGGGGATTCCACACTGCCTATTTAGGAATGGGTTGGGGAAATGCCACACTGCCTATATGGGGGAATGGGAGGGGGATTCCACACTGCCTATATGAGGGAATGGGTTGGGGAAATGCCACACTGCCTATATGGGGATTGGGAGGGGGAAATGCCACACTGCCTATATAGGAATGAGTTGGGGAAATGCCACACTGCCTATATGGGGGAATGGGATGGGGAAATGTCACACTGCCTATATGGGGAATGGGAGGGGGGAATGCCACACTGCCTATGGGGAATGGGAGGGGGGATGGCACACTGCCTATGAGGAATGGGAGGGGGGAATGCCACACTGCCTATGGGGAATGGGAGGGGGAATGCCACACTGCCTATGGGGAATGGGATGGGGAAATGCCACACTGCCTATATGAGGAATGGGATGGGAGGGGGAATGCCACACTGCCTATATGGGGAATGGGAGGGGGGAATGCTACACTGCCTATGGGGAATGGGAGGGGGAATGCCACACTGCCTATGGGGAATGGGAGGGGGAATGCCACACTGCCTATATGGGGAATGGGAGGGGGGAATGCTACACTGCCTATGGGGAATGGGAGGGGGAATGCCACACTGCCTATGGGGAATGGGAGGGGGAATGCCACACTGCCTATATGGGGAATGGGAGGGGGGAATGCCACACTGCCTATATGGGGAATGGGAGGGGGGAATGCCACACTGCCTATATGGGGAATGGGAGGGGGAATGCCAAACTGCCTATGGGGAATGGGAGGGGGAATGCCACACTGCCAATATGGGGAATTGGAGGGGGGAATGCCACACTGCCTATGGGAAATGGGAGGGGGGAATGCCACACTGCCTATATGGGGAATGGGAGGGGGAATGCCACACTGCCTATGGGGAATGGGTGGGGGGAATGCCACACTGCCTATGGGGATTAGGAAGGGGGAATGCCACACTGCCTATGAGGAATGGGAGGGGGGAATGCCACACTGCTTATGGGGAATGGGAGGGGGGAATGCCACACTGCCTATGGGGAATGGGAGGGGGGAATGCCACACTGCCTATGAGGAATGGGAGGGGGGATGCCACACTGCTTATGGGGAATGGGAGGGGGGAATGCCACACTGCCTATGGGGAATGGGAGGGGGGAATGCCACACTGCCTATGGGAAATGGGAGGGGGGAATGCCACACTGCCTATGGGGAATGGGAGGGGGAATGCCACACTGCCTATGGGGAATGGGATGGGGAAATGCCACACTGCCTATATGAGGAATGGAATGGGAGGGGGAATGCCACACTGCCTATATGGGGAATGGGAGGGGGGAATGCTACACTGCCTATGGGGAATGGGAGGGGGAATGCCACACTGCCTATGGGGAATGGGAGGGGGAATGCCACACTGCCTATATGGGGAATGGGAGGGGGGAATGCTACACTGCCTATGGGGAATGGGAGGGGGAATGCCACACTGCCTATGGGGAATGGGAGGGGGAATGCCACACTGCCTATATGGGGAATGGGAGGGGGGAATGCCACACTGCCTATATGGGGAATGGGAGGGGGGAATGCCACACTGCCTATATGGGGAATGGGAGGGGGAATGCCAAACTGCCTATGGGGAATGGGAGGGGGAATGCCACACTGCCTATATGGGGAATGGGAGGGGGAATGCCACACTGCCTATGGGGAATGGGTGGGGGGAATGCCACACTGCCTATGGGGATTAGGAAGGGGGAATGCCACACTGCCTATGAGGAATGGGAGGGGGGAATGCCACACTGCTTATGGGGAATGGGAGGGGGGAATGCCACACTGCCTATGGGGAATGGGAGGGGGGAATGCCACACTGCCTATGAGGAATGGGAGGGGGGATGCCACACTGCTTATGGGGAATGGGAGGGGGGAATGCCACACTGCCTATGGGGAATGGGAGGGGGGAATGCCACACTGCCTATGGGAAATGGGAGGGGGGAATGCCACACTGCCTATATGGGGAATGGGAGGGGGAATGCCACACTGCCTATGGGGAATGGGTGGGGGGAATGCCACACTGCCTATGGGGATTAGGAAGGGGGAATGCCACACTGCCTATGAGGAATGGGAGGGGGGAATGCCACACTGCTTATGGGGAATGGGAGGGGGGAATGCCACACTGCCTATGGGGAATGGGAGGGGGGAATGCCACACTGCTTATGGGGAATGGGAGGGGGGAATGCCACACTGCCTATGGGGAATGGGAGGGGGAATGCCACAGTGCCTATATGGGGAAATGTGAGGGGGATTCCACACTGCCTATTTAGGAATGGGTTGGGGAAATGCCACACTGCCTATATGGGGGAATGGGAGGGGGATTCCACACTGCCTATATGAGGGAATGGGTTGGGGAAATGCCACACTGCCTATATGGGGATTGGGAGGGGGAAATGCCACACTGCCTATATAGGAATGAGTTGGGGAAATGCCACACTGCCTATATGGGGGAATGGGATGGGGAAATGTCACACTGCCTATATGGGGAATGGGAGGGGGGAATGCCACACTGCCTATGGGGAATGGGAGGGGGGATGGCACACTGTCTATGAGGAATGGGAGGGGGGAATGCCACACTGCCTATGGGGAATGGGAGGGGGAATGCCACACTGCCTATGGGGAATGGGATGGGGAAATGCCACACTGCCTATATGAGGAATGGGATGGGAGGGGGAATGCCACACTGCCTATATGGGGAATGAGAGGGGGGAATGCTACACTGCCTATGGGGAATGGGAGGGGGAATGCCACACTGCCTATGGGGAATGGGAGGGGGAATGCCACACTGCCTATATGGGGAATGGGAGGGGGGAATGCTACACTGCCTATGGGGAATGGGAGGGGGAATGCCACACTGCCTATGGGGAATGGGAGGGGGAATGCCACACTGCCTATATGGGGAATGGGAGGGGGGAATGCCACACTGCCTATATGGGGAATGGGAGGGGGGAATGCCACACTGCCTATATGGGGAATGGGAGGGGGAATGCCAAACTGCCTATGGGGAATGGGAGGGGGAATGCCACACTGCCAATATGGGGAATTGGAGGGGGGAATGCCACACTGCCTATGGGAAATGGGAGGGGGGAATGCCACACTGCCTATATGGGGAATGGGAGGGGGAATGCCACACTGCCTATGGGGAATGGGTGGGGGGAATGCCACACTGCCTATGGGGATTAGGAAGGGGGAATGCCACACTGCCTATGAGGAATGGGAGGGGGGAATGCCACACTGCTTATGGGGAATGGGAGGGGGGAATGCCACACTGCCTATGGGGAATGGGAGGGGGGAATGCCACACTGCCTATGAGGAATGGGAGGGGGGATGCCACACTGCTTATGGGGAATGGGAGGGGGGAATGCCACACTGCCTATGGGGAATGGGAGGGGGGAATGCCACACTGCCTATGGGAAATGGGAGGGGGGAATGCCACACTGCCTATATGGGGAATGGGAGGGGGAATGCCACACTGCCTATGGGGAATGGGTGGGGGGAATGCCACACTGCCTATGGGGATTAGGAAGGGGGAATGCCACACTGCCTATGAGGAATGGGAGGGGGGAATGCCACACTGCTTATGGGGAATGGGAGGGGAAATGCCACACTGCCTATGAGGAATGGGAGGGGGGAATGCCACACTGCCTATATGGGGAATGGGAGGGGGAATGCCACACTGCCTATGGGGAATGGGAGGGGGGAATGCCACACTGCTTATGGGGAATGGGAGGGGGGAATGCCACACTGCCTGTAATTGGGGGATTTGGCACCCTGCCTATTATTTGGTTCACAATATTACTTTTCTTATTTTCTTCCTCCAAATCCTAGGTGCGTCTTATATGGTGAAAATACGGTAACCTCCACCCTCAATATTTATGCGCTTACATATGTACATCTGAAGACCACTTCCCTCAGTTGTTAAGGGCAAGATCACAGTTTAGTAAAGTTTTAAAACACTATTCACAAACAGGCATCTTGTTTAAAAGCATGGTACAGGTAAGTACAGGTAGTGTCCTGTTCCCATTACATGTATTCCCAGAATCTACAGGCAATCCAACACCCTCCTATAGTCAATAAGGAGACCAGTTTGAAGCCTGTAGCTTTAATAGCCAGGTCGTAAGGATGGGGTAAAACTGGGAAGAAAACAACACAATCCAGCATAAATATACATGAATTACAGTGGTATATATAACAAAGCCTAAGCGATAGTCAGGCATTTGCAGCATGGCTGTTATCTAATTGTCGAGAATAATTATAAACAAATGGGTCCAGCACTCCATCAAGTGATTATACCACTTCAATTAAAAATCTGGAAAAGGGTGCAATTAACTCCGACCAGTGTACCACCCTGGTCAGTAAGTATATAGGAAAAACAAAGGAGGAGTAATGCACACCACACTTTAGAAGTAAATTGATTCAAAAAGTTTATGTTTGCCAAAAGGTGATCTACAACAATGTTACAACCTCAGACGCCAATGGGCTGATAAATTGTGAGTACAACAGTATATGTAGTCTGATCACAACTCTGTGTTGACTGTTAAATCTATCACAAATGCTCCACCATGTCTTGGAAAAAGTGTTGGATTCAACTGTGTAAATGAATAATGAAAGACAGAGATAACTTCTCTCTGTTAAATGAGCATAAGAAACAGGAATCCTTCAGTTTCCAAGTATGGTGTCAGTAGCACACAGTACAATGCTGCCCTCTAGCTATGTGCAAGGCTAATTACATTCCAATAGATCAGACCTATAATGTAAATGACAGGCAGAAAACACTAGTGTGAACGAACACTTATCTCAAATCCATAGCAATATATACATATATACAATAATCCTCTGTTAAAACAGTTATGCAAAAACCGGCAAAAAATAACAATGAGTGTACAACACCATGTGCTGAAGTAATCCCAATTGCACACAAGAGAACTAGGGATGAGCGAATCGATCCGGACGAACCCGGATTCGATCCGAATTTCAGGAAAAATTCGATTCGGATCGAATCCGAATTTCCCCGCGATTCGATCACTCGAAGTTTTCCTTTAACATCCATTCATTTACATTTACAGGCATTCTAAGATGGCGGACGGGACATGTCTGGACATCTATCCCGCGCCAGTGCAAGCTGGGGCAGTCACATGCAGCCTATCAGCAGCCAGCAAGCCCGGTGACGTCACACAGCGGTATTTAACGGCGGCCATCTTGCTTTTCCTCATTTCTCTATTGCATTCGTGAGAGACAGAACGCTGTGTAGCTGAGGGACAGACAGGGACAGGCTGGAGACAGGCAGGGACAGACAGGGACAGGCTGGAGACAGGCAGGAGACAGACAGGAGACAGACAGAAAGTCAGCAAAAAACAGGGAAAGGAAGGGAAAATCGGAGGCTGTCAGTTTTTTTTTTTTTTTCATCCAGCCTGACAGGCTTTGTTAGCGTTTTCAGGCTGCTTATACTAACTGTGCATATATACTGAACTGATCTTAAGTCTGCTGTGAGGCATCCCATTCTGTGACTAAAGCAGCCTCTGTTTAAGACCATATAAGCATTTGCTCTTATCATATTTGAAATTAGCCTGATAAAGACACTTTTGCTGGGCAAAGCACTACTGGACCCTGCCAGGTCCATTCCTGCCCAGGGCATCCCATTCTGTGACTACAGCAGCCTCTGTTTAAGACCATATAAGCATTTGCTCTTATCATATTTGAAATTAGCCTGATAAAGACACTTTTGCTGGGCAAAGCACTACTGGACCCTGCCAGGTCCATTCCTGCCCAGGGCATCCCATTCTGTGACTAAAGCAGCCTCTGTTTAAGACCATATAAGCATTTGCTCTTATCATATTTGAAATTAGCCTGATAAAGACACTTTTGCTGGGCAAAGCACTACTGGACCCTGCCAGGTCCATTCCTGCCCAGGGCATCCCATTCTGTGACTAAAGCAGCCTCTGTTTAAGACCATATAAGCATTTGCTCTTATATTTGAAATTAGCCTGATAAAGACACTTTTGCTGGGCAAAGCACTACTGGACCCTGCCAGGTCCATTCCTGCCCAGGGCATCCCATTCTGTGACTAAAGCAGCCTCTGTTTAAGACCATATAAGCATTTGCTCTTATCATATTTGAAATTAGCCTGATAAAGACACTTTTGCTGGGCAAAGCACTACTGGACCCTGCCAGGTCCATTCCTGCCCAGGGCATCCCATTCTGTGACTAAAGCAGCCTCTGTTTAAGACCATATAAGCATTTGCTCTTATATTTGAAATTAGCCTGATAAAGACACTTTTGCTGGGCAAAGCACTACTGGACCCTGCCAGGTCCATTCCTGCCCAGGGCATCCCATTCTGTGACTAAAGAAGCCTCTGTTTAAGACCATATAAGCATTTGCTCTTATCATATTTGAAATTAGCCTGATAAAGACACTTTTGCTGGGCAAAGCACTACTGGACCCTGCCAGGTCCATTCCTGCCCAGGGCATCCCATTCTGTGACTAAAGCAGCCTCTGTTTAAGACCATATAAGCATTTGCTCTTATATTTGAAATTAGCCTGATAAAGACACTTTTGCTGGGCAAAGCACTACTGGACCCTGCCAGGTCCATTCCTGCCCAGGGCATCCCATTCTGTGACTAAAGCAGCCTCTGTTTAAGACCATATAAGCATTTGCTCTTATATTTGAAATTAGCCTGATAAAGACACTTTTGCTGGGCAAAGCACTACTGGACCCTGCCAGGTCCATTCCTGCCCAGGGCATCCCATTCTGTGACTAAAGCAGCCTCTGTTTAAGACCATATAAGCATTTGCTCTTATCATATTTGAAATTAGCCTGATAAAGACACTTTTGCTGGGCAAAGCACTACTGGACCCTGCCAGGTGCACTCCTATTTGGGGCATCCCATTCTGTGACTACAGCAGCCTCTGTTTAAGACCATATAAGCATTTGCTCTTATATTTGAAATTAGCCTGATAAAGACACTTTTGCTGGGCAAAGCACTACTGGACCCTGCCAGGTCCATTCCTGCCCAGGGCATCCCATTCTGTGACTACAGCAGCCTCTGTTTAAGACCATATAAGCATTTGCTCTTATCATATTTGAAATTAGCCTGATAAAGACACTTTTGCTGGGCAAAGCACTACTGGACCCTGCCAGGTCCATTCCTGCCCAGGGCATCCCATTCTGTGACTAAAGCAGCCTCTGTTTAAGACCATATAAGCATTTGCTCTTATCATATTTGAAATTAGCCTGATAAAGACACTTTTGCTGGGCAAAGCACTACTGGACCCTGCCAGGTGCACTCCTATTTGGGGCATCCCATTCTGTGACTACAGCAGCCTCTGTTTAAGACCATATAAGCATTTGCTCTTATATTTGAAATTAGCCTGATAAAGACACTTTTGCTGGGCAAAGCACTACTGGACCCTGCCAGGTCCATTCCTGCCCAGGGCATCCCATTCTGTGACTACAGCAGCCTCTGTTTAAGGCCATATAAGCATTTGCTCTTATCATATTTGAAATTAGCCTGATAAAGACACTTTTGCTGGGCAAAGCACTACTGGACCCTGCCAGGTGCACTCCTATTTGGGGCATCCCATTCTGTGACTACAGCAGCCTCTGTTTAAGACCATATAAGCATTTGCTCTTATATTTGAAATTAGCCTGATAAAGACACTTTTGCTGGGCAAAGCACTACTGGACCCTGCCAGGTCCATTCCTGCCCAGGGCATCCCATTCTGTGACTAAAGCAGCCTCTGTTTAAGACCATATAAGCATTTGCTCTTATCATATTTGAAATTAGCCTGATAAAGACACTTTTGCTGGGCAAAGCACTACTGGACCCTGCCAGGTGCACTCCTATTTGGGGCATCCCATTCTGTGACTACAGCAGCCTCTGTTTAAGACCATATAAGCATTTGCTCTTATATTTGAAATTAGCCTGATAAAGACACTTTTGCTGGGCAAAGCACTACTGGACCCTGCCAGGTCCATTCCTGCCCAGGGCATCCCATTCTGTGACTACAGCAGCCTCTGTTTAAGACCATATAAGCATTTGCTCTTATCATATTTGAAATTAGCCTGATAAAGACACTTTTGCTGGGCAAAGCACTACTGGACCCTGCCAGGTCCATTCCTGCCCAGGGCATCCCATTCTGTGACTAAAGCAGCCTCTGTTTAAGACCATATAAGCATTTGCTCTTATCATATTTGAAATTAGCCTGATAAAGACACTTTTGCTGGGCAAAGCACTACTGGACCCTGCCAGGTGCACTCCTATTTGGGGCATCCCATTCTGTGACTACAGCAGCCTCTGTTTAAGACCATATAAGCATTTGCTCTTATATTTGAAATTAGCCTGATAAAGACACTTTTGCTGGGCAAAGCACTACTGGACCCTGCCAGGTCCATTCCTGCCCAGGGCATCCCATTCTGTGACTACAGCAGCCTCTGTTTAAGGCCATATAAGCATTTGCTCTTATCATATTTGAAATTAGCCTGATAAAGACACTTTTGCTGGGCAAAGCACTACTGGACCCTGCCAGGTCCATTCCTGCCCAGGGCATCCCATTCTGTGACTAAAGCAGCCTCTGTTTAAGACCATATAAGCATTTGCTCTTATCATATTTGAAATTAGCCTGATAAAGACACTTTTGCTGGGCAAAGCACTACTGGACCCTGCCAGGTCCATTCCTGCCCAGGGCATCCCATTCTGTGACTAAAGCAGCCTCTGTTTAAGACCATATAAGCATTTGCTCTTATATTTGAAATTAGCCTGATAAAGACACTTTTGCTGGGCAAAGCACTACTGGACCCTGCCAGGTCCATTCCTGCCCAGGGCATCCCATTCTGTGACTAAAGAAGCCTCTGTTTAAGACCATATAAGCATTTGCTCTTATCATATTTGAAATTAGCCTGATAAAGACACTTTTGCTGGGCAAAGCACTACTGGACCCTGCCAGGTCCATTCCTGCCCAGGGCATCCCATTCTGTGACTAAAGCAGCCTCTGTTTAAGACCATATAAGCATTTGCTCTTATATTTGAAATTAGCCTGATAAAGACACTTTTGCTGGGCAAAGCACTACTGGACCCTGCCAGGTCCATTCCTGCCCAGGGCATCCCATTCTGTGACTAAAGCAGCCTCTGTTTAAGACCATATAAGCATTTGCTCTTATATTTGAAATTAGCCTGATAAAGACACTTTTGCTGGGCAAAGCACTACTGGACCCTGCCAGGTCCATTCCTGCCCAGGGCATCCCATTCTGTGACTAAAGCAGCCTCTGTTTAAGACCATATAAGCATTTGCTCTTATCATATTTGAAATTAGCCTGATAAAGACACTTTTGCTGGGCAAAGCACTACTGGACCCTGCCAGGTGCACTCCTATTTGGGGCATCCCATTCTGTGACTACAGCAGCCTCTGTTTAAGACCATATAAGCATTTGCTCTTATATTTGAAATTAGCCTGATAAAGACACTTTTGCTGGGCAAAGCACTACTGGACCCTGCCAGGTCCATTCCTGCCCAGGGCATCCCATTCTGTGACTACAGCAGCCTCTGTTTAAGACCATATAAGCATTTGCTCTTATCATATTTGAAATTAGCCTGATAAAGACACTTTTGCTGGGCAAAGCACTACTGGACCCTGCCAGGTCCATTCCTGCCCAGGGCATCCCATTCTGTGACTAAAGCAGCCTCTGTTTAAGACCATATAAGCATTTGCTCTTATCATATTTGAAATTAGCCTGATAAAGACACTTTTGCTGGGCAAAGCACTACTGGACCCTGCCAGGTGCACTCCTATTTGGGGCATCCCATTCTGTGACTACAGCAGCCTCTGTTTAAGACCATATAAGCATTTGCTCTTATATTTGAAATTAGCCTGATAAAGACACTTTTGCTGGGCAAAGCACTACTGGACCCTGCCAGGTCCATTCCTGCCCAGGGCATCCCATTCTGTGACTACAGCAGCCTCTGTTTAAGACCATATAAGCATTTGCTCTTATATTTGAAATTAGCCTGATAAAGACACTTTTGCTGGGCAAAGCACTACTGGACCCTGCCAGGTCCATTCCTGCCCAGGGCATCCCATTCTGTGACTACAGCAGCCTCTGTTTAAGACCATATAAGCATTTGCTCTTATCATATTTGAAATTAGCCTGATAAAGACACTTTTGCTGGGCAAAGCACTACTGGACCCTGCCAGGTCCATTCCTGCCCAGGGCATCCCATTCTGTGACTAAAGCAGCCTCTGTTTAAGACCATATAAGCATTTGCTCTTATCATATTTGAAATTAGCCTGATAAAGACACTTTTGCTGGGCAAAGCACTACTGGACCCTGCCAGGTGCACTCCTATTTGGGGCATCCCATTCTGTGACTACAGCAGCCTCTGTTTAAGACCATATAAGCATTTGCTCTTATATTTGAAATTAGCCTGATAAAGACACTTTTGCTGGGCAAAGCACTACTGGACCCTGCCAGGTCCATTCCTGCCCAGGGCATCCCATTCTGTGACTACAGCAGCCTCTGTTTAAGGCCATATAAGCATTTGCTCTTATCATATTTGAAATTAGCCTGATAAAGACACTTTTGCTGGGCAAAGCACTACTGGACCCTGCCAGGTGCACTCCTATTTGGGGCATCCCATTCTGTGACTACAGCAGCCTCTGTTTAAGACCATATAAGCATTTGCTCTTATATTTGAAATTAGCCTGATAAAGACACTTTTGCTGGGCAAAGCACTACTGGACCCTGCCAGGTCCATTCCTGCCCAGGGCATCCCATTCTGTGACTAAAGCAGTCTCTGTTTAAGACCATATAAGCATTTGCTCTTATCATATTTGAAATTAGCCTGATAAAGACACTTTTGCTGGGCAAAGCACTACTGGACCCTGCCAGGTGCACTCCTATTTGGGGCATCCCATTCTGTGACTACAGCAGCCTCTGTTTAAGACCATATAAGCATTTGCTCTTATCATATTTGAAATTAGCCTGATAAAGACACTTTTGCTGGGCAAAGCACTACTGGACCCTGCCAGGTCCATTCCTGCCCAGGGCATCCCATTCTGTGACTACAGCAGCCTCTGTTTAAGACCATATAAGCATTTGCTCTTATCATATTTGAAATTAGCCTGATAAAGACACTTTTGCTGGGCAAAGCACTACTGGACCCTGCCAGGTGCACTCCTATTTGGGGCATCCCATTCTGTGACTACAGCAGCCTCTGTTTAAGACCATATAAGCATTTGCTCTTATATTTGAAATTAGCCTGATAAAGACACTTTTGCTGGGCAAAGCACTACTGGACCCTGCCAGGTCCATTCCTGCCCAGGGCATCCCATTCTGTGACTAAAGCAGCCTCTGTTTAAGACCATATAAGCATTTGCTCTTATCATATTTGAAATTAGCCTGATAAAGACACTTTTGCTGGGCAAAGCACTACTGGACCCTGCCAGGTGCACTCCTATTTGGGGCATCCCATTCTGTGACTACAGCAGCCTCTGTTTAAGACCATATAAGCATTTGCTCTTATCATATTTGAAATTAGCCTGATAAAGACACTTTTGCTGGGCAAAGCACTACTGGACCCTGCCAGGTCCATTCCTGCCCAGGGCATCCCATTCTGTGACTACAGCAGCCTCTGTTTAAGACCATATAAGCATTTGCTCTTATCATATTTGAAATTAGCCTGATAAAGACACTTTTGCTGGGCAAAGCACTACTGGACCCTGCCAGGTGCACTCCTATTTGGGGCATCCCATTCTGTGACTACAGCAGCCTCTGTTTAAGACCATATAAGCATTTGCTCTTATATTTGAAATTAGCCTGATAAAGACACTTTTGCTGGGCAAAGCACTACTGGACCCTGCCAGGTCCATTCCTGCCCAGGGCATCCCATTCTGTGACTAAAGCAGCCTCTGTTTAAGACCATATAAGCATTTGCTCTTATCATATTTGAAATTAGCCTGATAAAGACACTTTTGCTGGGCAAAGCACTACTGGACCCTGCCAGGTGCACTCCTATTTGGGGCATCCCATTCTGTGACTACAGCAGCCTCTGTTTAAGACCATATAAGCATTTGCTCTTATATTTGAAATTAGCCTGATAAAGACACTTTTGCTGGGCAAAGCACTACTGGACCCTGCCAGGTCCATTCCTGCCCAGGGCATCCCATTCTGTGACTAAAGCAGCCTCTGTTTAAGACCATATAAGCATTTGCTCTTATATTTGAAATTAGCCTGATAAAGACACTTTTGCTGGGCAAAGCACTACTGGACCCTGCCAGGTGCACTCCTATTTGGGGCATCCCATTCTGTGACTACAGCAGCCTCTGTTTAAGACCATATAAGCATTTGCTCTTATCATATTTGAAATTAGGCCTGATAAAGACACTTTTGCTGGGCAAAGCACTACTGGACCCTGCCAGGTCCATTCCTGTTGGGGCATCCCATTCTGTGACTAAAGCAGCCTCTGTTTAAGACCTTATAAGCATTTGCTCTTATCATATTTGAAATTAGGCCTGATAAAGACACTTTTGCTGGGCATAGTACTACTGGATCTTTTTTGGGGGCATCCCATTCTGTGACTAAAGCAGCCTCTGTTTAAGACCATATAAGCATTTGCTCTTATTATATTTATATTATAAGACACTTTTGCTGGGCATAGGCTTACTGCTGCCTGCCAGGTGCACTTCTGTTGAGGCATCCCATTCTGTAACATAGCATACCCCTCTTTATTTACACTAAGCAGCTCTCTTATTTACACTAAGCAGGCCTGTTGGAGGCTGAGTGTTACTGCTCACTTTTGGTGTGCATTATATTCTGTTTCATATAGACCCACCGCTGCCCGGGGTTTTTTTAAATATCACCTACTACCACGCCAGTTAGACTATGTCGGGCAGACAAGTGCCTGGAAGTGAAAAGAGGAGTGGCAGAGGCCAAGATTCCGCAGGCAGAGCTCGCATCAGACTGGGGGCCAGTAGCAGCAGGGACGCTGAGAGACCTAATCTGCCAGTATCTGCTAGCGGTCGGGTCTCCACCAGTAACGCATCTGCCGTGGTAGATTGGCTGACGCGCTCATCAACAACATCATCACAACTTACATCTGAGACCCCCAGTCTAGGGTCGGTAGGTTCCTCTGACACAACCCTGAGTTGGCATGCCCCGAGAGCAGTCCCTGTCCTCCCATTGCCTCTGGCCTACGCCGTTCCCTCCCCCAGCGACGTATCCTATGCTTTGGGTTCAGCTCCACTCTTTAGTGAGGAGGACGATCAGATACAGGAGGACAGTCAGCAGCTACTGCCCAGCCAAGAAATGGAGGTGGCTTCTTTAGCTAGGCAGACAAATAGTGATGTGGACAGTGTCGTGGGTGCTGCGAGCGTTCCAGCTCCTGCGCCAGACACTGTTGACGAATCCACGAACATCAGTGACGTACAGCCACAACTCGGTGATGATGATGATGATGACGATGAAGCCGATCGCACTTGGGAGCCGGGTGATGAAGGGGCTTCATCGTCATCATCAGGAGAAGAGGGGCGCAGGTTGCCCCGGAGTCAGCAGCTGAGGCAGCAAGGTGGTAGCAGTCAGCATGGGGGCACAATTCCAAAGGCTGGAGCCGGCCGGGGCCGGGGCCGGGGTAGAGCACCTGCTGTGCGGCAGTCTACCTTATCGGGAGGTAGTGGAGCAGGGGTTCCTGGAGTTGGCAACAGCAGCAGTGAATCAGTGAGGCCAGGGGGTGGGAAAAGTAGCTACTCGGCAGTGTGGCAGTTTTTCCTGAGGCATCCGCAGGAGGGTAACATGGCCACATGCAAGATATGTAGGCAAAAGGTGAAGCGTGGCCAGGGTCCAAATGTTGGCACCACGGCCCTGCGTCAACATATGATGCGTCACCATAAAACGACCTGGGAGAACCGAGGCTCCCAAGGGGTGGTCCAGTCTGCTTCTTCACCAAGTGAGCTCCCAATTTCTGCCAGCCAAGGCTCCAGCACCTCAGCCGAAGGCAGCTGTGCGTCATACCCATCCTCTGTCGCTCCTGCTCCTCCTCCTCCTCCTCCAAGTCATGCATCCCGCCAGCAATCCATCAGCGAAGCCATGTCCAAGAGACAGCAGTATGCGCCCACTCATCCTACGGCGCAGAAGCTGAATGTGCTCCTGTCCAAGTTGCTGGTGCTGCAGTCGCTCCCTTTTCAGGTGGTGGAATCTGCACCTTTCAGAGAACTGATGGCTTGTGCCGAGCCGAGGTGGAGAGTCCCAAGCCGTCATTTCTTTGCCAAGAAGGCAGTACCAGCGCTGCACACTTTTGTTGAACAGAAGGTGGGCCAGTCCTTGAGCCTGTCGGTGTGTAGCAAAATACATGGCAGCGCCGACATCTGGAGCTGTAACTACGGTCAGGGGCAGTACATGTCGTTTACGGCCCACTGGGTGAATGTGGTCCCTTTGCAGCAGCAACTTGGACAGGTCACGCCGCTTCGGCCTCCGCGCTCTCTGCCCATTGGGCCTGTGACACCGTGCGACTCGGCCTCCTCATCCTCCGCCATCTCCTCACCCTCCACTGTAGGCTCAAGTCTCAGTGCCCCTCCAGTCTACCATGTGTGCAGGGCACGGAGGTGTCACGCAGTGCTTCACATGGTTTGTCTTGGCGAACGGAGTCACACAGGGGAGGAACTGCTTAAACGTATTCATCAGGAAATCCAAACATGGCTTACTCCGAGAAAACTTAAAATGGGAATCATGGTTACCGACAATGGGAAGAACATTTTGTCTGCGCTGCGCCAAGGAAGCCTGACCCATGCCCCCTGCATGGCTCACGTCTTCAATCTGGTTGTCAAGCGGTTTCTGAAGTGTTCCCCCCATCTGCAGGACATCCTAACAACTTCAAGGAAACTTTGCATGCACTTCAGCCACTCCTACACCGCCAAACACACCCTTCTTGAGCTACAGCGTCAGAATGGTATCCCCCAACATAGTCTGATTTGCGATGTTTCCACCCGTTGGAATTCCACCCTTCACATGTTGGACCGATTATATGAACAGAGAAAAGCCATCACGGATTTCCTGATGATCCAAGCAGATAGGGGGACTCCCCTGTGTAACTTCAATGTCAACCAGTGGCAGCTCATACGTGACACCTGCCGTTTGCTCAGGCCCTTTGAGGATGCCACTTTATTTGTCAGTCGGCAGGATTACGGGATGAACGACGTGATTCCACTGCTTCATGTACTACAGCACATGTTGGAAACCATGGCTGGTCAGGGCACTGGAGACATGGCGTTTACATCTTACGGCCACATGAACCCCTCTGGAGCTGAACTGGAGGAGGAGGAAGAGGAGGAGGAGGAGTTGCCCAGCGAAACACAGTTTAGGCTTGGCGAAATGGCTGGTTTATCTAGTCAGCGGACAGGAGAGGAGGAGCAGGAGCAGCCAGAGGAGCTAGAGGTTTTTGAGGAAGGCGAGACAGAGGACCCGGGCACACCGTGGCAGTATGCAGTGGAGATGGAGACAGGTAGTCCATCCGAGTCACTTGCGCAAATGGCACGAAGCATGCTCACGTGCTTGCGTAGTGACCCCAGAATTGTTTCCATCTGTCGGCGGGATGACTTCTGGCTGTCCACCTTATTGGACCCTCGCTTCCGGCACAAAATGGGGGCATTTTTTAAACCCACCGAGAGGGAGGACAAACTCAACTACTACAAAGACATTCTACGTAGGCAGTTGGCCGATGCCTATCTGCGCCATGGTCCATACTCTCGCAGGTCTGACTCGAGGGGACCTCTGCGCTCACCTTCCACTGCCATGGCCGCTGGGGGGGTTGGCAGCAGCAGCAGCAGAAGCTCCATCAGCAGCAGCAGCCTCAGTCTTCAGTCGCTAATGAGTAGCTTTCTACACCCGCATAGTGAGGCTACTCATGAGCAGCAGGAAGACCTGGAGCAGGACCTGAACCAGCAGGTCATGTCATACTTTGACATGACCATGCCAACACACCTTGAGGATCCGCTGGACTTCTGGGCAGCCAAACTTGATTTGTGGCCGCAACTAGCAGAGTTTGCCCTGGAAAAGCTGTCCTGCCCGGCAAGTAGCGTGCCATCTGAGCGGGTGTTTAGTGCGGCGGGGGCCATAGTTACGGCGAGGAGAACTCGTCTGTCAACTAAAAATGTGGAGAGACTCACCTTTGTCAAAATGAATCAGGGATGGATCAGCCAGGATTTCCACCCACCAATGCCTGATGCATGCGACTAGATTCAGCATGGTGCCACGTTTTACACTTTCCAAATGGTGCAAAACATATTTATGTCTTTAGGCCATTTTTTGGGCTCCTGCTGCTGCTACTGTCAACTCCTGCCAACTCCAGGGTGTGATTCATCCAATTTTTGGGCTCCTGAAGCCAACTCCAGTGTATATTTGGGCTCCTGCTGCTGCTGCTGCCAACTTCTGCCAACTCCAGGGTGTGATTCATCCAATTTTTGGGCTCCTGAGGCCAACTCCAGTGTATATTTGGGCTCCTGCTGCTGCTACTGTCAACTCCTGCCAACTCCAGGGTGTGATTCATCCAATTTTTGGGCTCCTGAGGCCAACTCCAGTGTATATTTGGGCTCCTGCTGCTGCTGCTGCCAACTTCTGCCAACTCCAGGGTGTGATTCATCCAATTTTTGGGCTCCTGAAGCCAACTCCAGTGTATATTTGGGCTCCTGCTGCTGCTACTGTCAACTCCTGCCAACTCCAGGGTGTGATTCATCCAATTTTTGGGCTCCTGAGGCCAACTCCAGTGTATATTTGGGCTCCTGCTGCTGCTGCTGCCAACTTCTGCCAACTCCAGGGTGTGATTCATCCAATTTTTGGGCTCCTGAAGCCAACTCCAGTGTATATTTGGGCTCCTGCTGCTGCTGCTGCCAACTTCTGCCAACTCCAGGGTGTGATTCATCCAATTTTTGGGCTCCTGAAGCCAACTCCAGTGTATATTTGGGCTCCTGCTGCTGCTACTGTCAACTCCTGCCAACTCCAGGGTGTGATTCATCCAATTTTTGGGCTCCTGAGGCCAACTCCAGTGTATATTTGGGCTCCTGCTGCTGCTGCTGCCAACTTCTGCCAACTCCAGGGTGTGATTCATCCAATTTTTGGGCTCCTGAAGCCAACTCCAGTGTATATTTGGGCTCCTGCTGCTGCTGCTGCCAACTTCTGCCAACTCCAGGGTGTGATTCATCCAATTTTTGGGCTCCTGAAGCCAACTCCAGTGTATATTTGGGCTCCTGCTGCTGCTGCTGCCAACTTCTGCCAACTCCAGGGTGTGATTCATCCAATTTTTGGGCTCCTGAAGCCAACTCCAGTGTATATTTGGGCTCCTTCTGCCCCTCATAGTGATGCCACTTCAACTCTCTGCAATTGTGCCGCTCTGCGATTCTATTAGCGATGCCTCTGATCTGCATGTGATATTTCTTCAAAGTATTATTTAACTAACCCAGCACGCATCCTGTGCGTGTTACAGCAAGGCTGAATGGTTTACAACCCTATTGAGGCTCTAGGAGGCTCAGAAATAGCCGTTTTTAATAGCGATTCGTCGCGAATTTATTCGGGTCGAAACGATTTTTGTCGGAAAATTCGGCGAATCAGTCGAATCGAATTTTTCAAAAGTTCGCTCATCTCTAAAGAGAACATATACTAAGCATACAAAGCATGGGAACGTTTCGGGACGTAGTCCCTTCCTCAGCTGAGCTCAGCTGAGGAAGGGACTACGTCCCGAAACGTTCCCATTGAGCGATCCACTACCTGGTAAACATAAGAACCAAATGGTCAATTGTTTATGTGATGTCTCTTGTGTAGATCTTGGGACTATTTCATTGTATAGCGCTGTATGCTTTGTATGCTTAGTATATGTTCTCTTGTGTGCAATTGGGATTACTTCAGCACATGGTGTTGTACACTCATTGTTATTTTTTGCCGGTTTTTGCATAACTGTTTTAACAGAGGATTATTGCATATATGTATATATTGCTATGGATTTGAGATAAGTGTTCGTTCACACTAGCGTTTTCTGCCTGTCATTTACATTATAGGTCTGATCTATTGGAATGTAATTAGCCTTGCACATAGCTAGAGGGCAGCATTGTACTGTGTGCTACTGACACCATACTTGGAAACTGAAGGATTCCTGTTTCTTATGCTCATTTAACAGAGAGAAGTTATCTCTGTCTTTCATTATTCATTTACACAGTTGAATCCAACACTTTTTCCAAGACATGGTGGAGCATTTGTGATAGATTTAACAGTCAACACAGAGTTGTGATCAGACTACATATACTGTTGTACTCAAAATTTATCAGCCCATTGGCGTCTGAGGTTGTAACATTGTTGTAGATCACCTTTTGGCAAACATAAACTTTTTGAATCAATTTACTTCTAAAGTGTGGTGTGCATTACTCCTCCTTTGTTTTTCCTGTTATCTAATTGTCACCTTACAATGTGCATAGCTATCAAAGGCAATATTCTATGCACATGCTATCCCTTCATAAATAAGGCCCTGAGTCTCTTACCCGCAATGCTCTATACAAGGCAAGACTGAGGTGGATAGTCGCTGCAGCCTCATGTAGAAAATCAGTCAATGGACCCCTTCCCATAAGTCTCTGCTCAGCGTATCACAATTTGTTTTTATACCAGGGCTGGCCTTGCTTGATTTTGTTCCACTTTAACTGCCAAAAACACCTGGAGGCTGACCCATATAACCATAACTGCATATTTCTAAATGACTTTTCTCAACCCAATGTGTACTGACCCATCTATACCAAACCTGCAACCCAAACATTCAAGGCCCAAACCAAATGATAAGATGCTGAAGAAATAGAAAATGGCAATGGCTCCATCTTGGCTGCCATTTATAGCAACAAAACGTTGACCAGTAGTAGACGCTGTAAGCGGGTATCAAGTGCTGTAAGAGAGCACTTCAGTCGCTCTAGTAACCTGGCCCGCATTGATGATACTATACACAATGGAAATTGAGGTTGTGATTCACTACCAGTTACATCATGTTTTGAAACCCACAGGCCAGTTTGAGTCCTACAAAAGGCAGAACACTAATGCAAACATGCTGAGACCAAGGCCTTATTTGAAAAAAAAAAAAGAAAAATAATAATAATAAAAGCAAAGGTACTAACTATGCATTAGTAGATGTGTGCATATTCTGCAGTTTCGAAGGCTCAGATTTTGTGACAGGTGCACTCAGGCTGTATTTAGGGTTCACACCACCCTAAGTTTGAGGGTGATGGTCGTGGTAGGGGTGTGTTTTAGCTTGTGGCCTAATTATGGTTCCCATGCTCTAGGAATATTTGGACCATAAAAGATGTTGGTGATGGAGCCAATGCTCAGAAGTCCATGCATTATACTGCCATCATTCAGCCAAACAGTCAGAGCAGTTGTAAACCAAACAGACATCCAACATTCTGCATTAGGTGGGACCGTCTTCCTGATGTCAGCAAAGTGGGACATTTAGGTGTTTTCAGAGTATGCGGACAGTGGGCCTCAAAGTGGGACTGTCCCACTAAAAGTAGGACATCTGGTCAGTTTAACTTTAAACCAAGCAAATCCATTATTCACCAGACCAACACTATTGCACATAATGGTCTGCTGTGTACTTATTACGAGTAGGAGCCATCCTGATCCCTGATGCCCCCCCCCCCCCCAAATCCCTGTTTTATTAGACTTTTCTCTTCCCTTCCTTGGTGAAGCCAAGGCTCAGCAAATGACCTGCCAGCGGTCACATGGTCTGCAGTTCTCTTCCGGGATTTCAGCCTCCAGTGAACTGCAGACCATGTGACTGCTGGCAGCCATTCGAAGGCTGGTTTTGTAAAAAAAAATGGAGCTTGCAGCGGGGGGGGGGGGGGGGATGTTGGGGGGGCACAAGTGGACACAAAGAATCGGGATGCTTCCTGAACTAGTTATCCAGTGTACCAACAATAAAAAAAAACTGGTACTGGTTTCTCCCATGTCACAGTAATTGAATAGAAACTCAAGGTCTGGCAAATGCTTTGATTCTGATCAGCCTGTGCTGTTTGTGACATCATCACGTATATAGCCTTATTACAACACTTAGGGTGTGGTCTCTCTGTGTTTAGTTTGAGATATAGCTGCAGTGCAATTTTTGTGACTTCTGGTAAATGACAGCAGCCACACTGTTCTGCAAAAAAGGGATAGCGCCGCTGGATCCCAGGCAAGGTAAGGAGTTTTTTCTTTTGTTGTTAACCTCTCCTCCACTAACCTCACCAGTGTTCCCACTCTTCTGTGTCCTGCATCTGATCTTCCTGCTGCAGTCAGCTGGAACCTGGGCTGTGGGAAGACGATTAGATGCAGGAGAACAGTCAGCGACACGGGAGTGCCAGTGAGGTGAGTTACATTTACTCCATAAGATGCACCAACCTCCCCCCAATCATGAAATCTCTCTAATCTAATCTCCCCAATCACCTAAACCAGACAGTGTGACATAATCCCCCCAATCCCCCTATAACAAGCAGTGTGGCAGAATCCATCCAATCCCCTATAACAGTTTGGCAGAATTATCCTAATCCCTCTAAAACAAGCACCATGGCAGAATCCGCCTCCATTCCCCCTATAACAGGCAGTGTGGCAACTTTCCCTCGAAATCCCCCTATAACAGGCACTGTGGTAAAATCACCCCAGTCCCCCTAAAACAGGAATGTGGCAGAATCTATCCAATCCCCTATAACAAGTAGTTTGGAAGAATCCCCCTAATCCCCTATAACCAGCAATGTGCAGAATCCCCACAATCCCACTGTAACAGGCAGCATACAGAATCCCCCTATAACAAGCAGTGTGGCAGACCCCCCCCCCTCCCTGTACCCCTACAACAAGCAGTTTGCAGAATCCCCCCAATACCCCTATAACAAGCAGTCTGCAGAATAATCCCAATCTCAGTATAACAAGCAGTGTGCGGAATTCCCCCAATCCCCCCTAGACCAAGCAGTGTGTGGAATCCCCCCAATACCCCTATAAATGACAGTTTGCAGAATCCCCCCATTCCCTACAACAGTGTGCAAAATCCCCCAATCCTTCTATAACAAGCATTGTGCAGAATCCCCTCAATCCCCTATAACAAGCAGTGGGCCAGAATCCCCTCAATTCCCCTTTAACAGGTAGCGTGCAAATGCTCCCATAACAAGCATTGTGCAGAATTCCCCCAATCCCCTATAACAAGCAGTGTGTAGAATCCCCTATAACAGGCAACGTACAGAACCCCCCAAATCCTTCTATAACAGGCATTGTGGCAGAATCACCACGCTCCTTACCTCTCCCATGACCCATCGATGCAAGCAACGCATGGGCGGCGGTACAGGCAGTGCACAGAGTGGCTTCCCCTGTGCTCATGCTGCACACCCTCCCATTCAAGTGCATGAATAAATGAGCAAGGGAAGCCGTACTGTGCAGCAAATCAAAGATGGTGCTGCTAATTTACAGGCGTGGTAAAGAGTTTTTTCTTTTGTTGTAACCCCCTGCCCTGTCCCCGTTTCCGCTGTGTCCTGCATCTGATCGTCCTGCTGCAGTCAACTGGAACTTGGGCTGCGGAAGGGTGATGAAATGCAGGAGGACAATCAGCCGGTAAGGTGAGTAGACTTTTCCTTACATATACACCATAATACCCATCAACACCCCCTCCCAAAAATGGGCAGCCTTGCTTCATACCACCTGATAGGAGCTTAGCCATACACAGACCCTTCCCAACCATGGTAAAAGCTTCCAGATGGGAAAGGGGGTTTTGTTATATTGGCCAAGGCGCTGCAGGATCAAAGCCTGATTTTACAGATTCTGCCCTAAATGTCACTTGTCTAGATGCAGATTCTCCAGAAAATCCCTAAAACCTGCTCGGAGGAACTGGATTTCTATTGCATTATTCACACCGGCAATGCTCAGCCCAGTCAGGGGGGATTGTATATGGCTGGCCTATGGTGGCTTTAAAGCATGTGTACTGATATATTTCCACCTGAAACATTATGTTTTTTGTTTGCATATGGCACAATCCCCTTTATGACTGTTTTGTGCAGTTCCTGGTGTTCTTAGGCATATTACCAGCAGGTGGTGGTATAACCCCATTCAACCTACATGACTGAGCTAGCGTTCCAAATGCCCTGCATCATACCCCTCCCACCACCAAAATAACAAGTCCGGACCACCATGTCTTTGGAAAGATTCAATTTAATCGGCCACAGCCCAACATATATAACAAAATCTGCAAGCAGAAAAGAGTCCCCCCTATTGTTCCGGGTCTGAGAAGCCTAGGATCCCAAAGAATGAAGGGAAGGGGAGGGAACAAACTTAACATCCCGACCCCCCACCAAGCGGAAGCATCCCTCCTAGGCCAGAGAGTTTAATCGGGCTAACAGCCAGTGGGCAAAAATTCCCCTTCCCTACTTGAACCACCAAAATCGTCCTGGCCGGTTTCCATGGAAACAGCCGCATACCCTACCCATGGAAATGCTACCTCAGACCCGAAACCCGAGAGGAGACCTGCCAAAGCCAAGCAGCGCTGAAACCTTAGAGCTGCTTGGCCCGCCAAAACTCCAACGCCATTTCGATCCGTCCTTCAATGACATGTTAAACAAGTTGTTTCCCATGTCATTCAAGTGGACCCCATTGGATCGATAGAACCCCCTCATCCCCTCCACCTCAATGTGGTGCACGCTCAAACCCCTGTTCAGCCTCACAAACCGCACTTGTTGACCTTGACCCGAACCTTCTCGATGGCCAACAAGTCTCTAGCGTGCCGCCAAGCAAAACGGGGAACAATTTGAGACCAACACCACCCCCGGAAATACTCCCAGAAAAAACAAGTCCTGCGTTATGGACTTGATCAGGTGCCGCATCGGCACCTTCCCTAAATCATTCCCCCCTGCATGAATGACCAAATCCCCCGGTGGCCCCTTCCTCGCCGCCACACGCATAGTGTGCTCCCTCATGTCCTCCCAGCACAGCCTCTCACACTGGCTCAGCTCAACCGAGCACGATCTTCCGGTATGCCCAGCTGCATTCCGTTCCTCCAAACCACTGCTCGCCGAGCCGACCAGTAAATATATGAATGCCCGCCGATCACGACCGAGCACGCCGATTCTAAAATAAAAAAATAAGGAAAGGGAAGGGGAGGGAGGTAGGAAGATGTTATCGACCGATCCACACATTTACCTGTACAACCGATCAATCCTGTCCGGCCGAATGTACCGCCGAAACCGCGCCGATTCCCACCTTCCCAGCCTCTTTACTATATCATCTGGAAGCCCCAACCTCGCAGCCTCCGTCGCGCCCCCTATTCGAAATGAATGGGTACCGTACTCACCGCTTGCCAGCCCCAATTCTTTCTAAAGACTGCCAAAAACTGGAACCGCGATAGGAAGGAACCATCCTCGTGCATGAGCAGCGGACCATGCCCACGCGGCCTAACCTCCAGGAACTCCTCAACGGCGGAAGCCGGACATGTAGTACTGTGCCTCAACCTACCCAAAAAGACACTGACCCCCCGTCCCCTTTGATCCGTCTTTGACCTTCTTATGTGCATCACCACCCCCTCACCTGACGTCACAGCATCATCAAAACACAATCCCCCGGGTACCTGCTTGTTAGGGCTCACCAGCTCCCCCACCCACAGGGCTCCAAAAAATGCCAGCAAAAATGCCGCCCTAAACATACGTACCTCAAAACCTTACGTGCAAACCCGGGCAAAACACTGATTAACCCCCCCAACAAACCCCACGAGACTGGCCACCTGCTATCAGCCGTCCTATACTCTTTCCTCCAACCCTTCAGTGCCTGGCGTACCCAAAACGTTTTCGTCATATCCGCCCAGCCCTCCAGTCGACACAGGAACGCCAAAGCCGACATCTTTTTGACAACCAAAGCTGGGGTCTCGCCTCCTGCCAACAACTCGCTCACGTACCAAAGTAACAACCCTTGCCTATCGTCCTCCGTTGCCGGCACCCAAAACTCCTCCACTAAGGCCCACCACTGCTGCCACGTCTTTACATACGACCTCCAAGTAGACGGTGCGACCGACTTTTGAATAAAGCTAAAAAGGCGTCTTACAGAATCTCCGGCAGCCAACTGGGGCACGACTCGCCGACCTCCTCGCCTCGGGTGCCAATTTCCTGAAGCGCTCCCATTGTGAACGAGAAAGAGCGTCAGCTATCCCGTTCTCCACCCCGGGCACATGCGCCGCCCTGCACCACACGTTGTACTGCAGACAACCCAACACCAGCTGCCGGAGCAGCACCACGACCGGTAAAGAAGACGAAGTCTGTGTTAACCGCCGCAACACACCGCCTTGTTCCTCAGCACCTCTCCCCATAGGGTCACCACCACCAGTGGAAACAATTCCAAAAAGGCCAAATTCCTCACTAGAGCCGATTCCCTCCATCACCCTGGCCAGGTGCCCGCACACCATCTCCCCCCCAAATAGGCCCCAAAATCGACTGAGCCCGCCGCATTGGTGAAGAGTTCAAGCTCCTCATTCGCCCTCACCGGTTCCAGCCAGTACGCCAGCCCGTCAAAGGACTCCAGGAAAGTGATCCACATCCTGATGTCCTCCTTCATTGCTGCCGTCAACCTGATGAAATGATGCGGCTCCCGAACCCCCGCCGTCGCTAGTGATCGACGCCTGGTAAACACCCGACCCATAGGTCAATCAGGTTCAAAACCCGGCACGCGAAATTAAACTTCCCGAGTACCGACTGAAGCTGCACTAACGTGACCTTTTTCGCCCCCAGGGCCCCCTCCAACCACCCAACCAAATCCTCAGTTTTATCCCTCGGAAGCCTACATACCCTTTTCCCCGTATTGATCTCGATCCCCAGGAATTTTATCACGGTTGCAGGACCTTCCGTCTTGTCGTGCGCAACCGGCACCCCAAAAGCCCCAAACACGTTTAGCATGGTTGCCAACAACAAATCGCATACTCTAGTGCCCGCCGGCCCTACGCACAAAAAATCGTCTAAGTAGTGGGTGACGGACCCCATGCCCGCTCTCTCCTTCACCACCCACTCCAAGAACGAGCTAAAGGCTTCAAAGTAGGCGCACGAAATTGAGCACCCCATCGGGAGACACCGATCCACGTAATACCCCCCTTCGAAAAAACACCCCAAAAGATACAAGCTATCCGGATGCACTGGAAGCAGCCGAAATGCGGATTCAATGTCGGTTTTTGCCATCAATGCCCCGGGGCCTGCCTCCCTTACCATATCCAAAGCGAAGTCAAACGACGTATAAGACACCGATGACAGCTCTTTGTCTATACCGTCATTCACCGACCCACCCTTCAGGAAAGACAGGTGGTGTATGAGACAAAATTTTCCTTGCTCCTTCTTGGGCACAACCCCCAACGGGGAAACCACCAGATCCTTCAGAGGGGGGTCGCTGAATGGCCCCGCCATCCTCCCCAAGGAAACTTGCTTCCCCAACTTTTCCCTTAGCACCTCAGGCCGCTCCCGAGCCGATTTCAGATTCTTAAGCGAGCGCACCTTGGGAGGCGCTGCGCATGGAATCCAAAAACCCAACTCGAAACCATCACCCAGCAATCGAGCCACCCCTTTATCAGGGTACCTATTTAACCAGGGGCGCATCTCCGCCCCTCTCACCGGGGATGCCCCTTTTTCCAGGACCCTCGGCCCCTCTACGCCCCCCCCCCCCGACCCTTCTTAAAACATCTCCCAACTGAGTGGCTCCCGCCGCAGCCCGAACATTCATGCCGGAATTTGCACGTGGGCCCCCATCTGCAGAAGGAGTCATTGAAGGCCCAGCACAAACCACGTCTGGCCAAATCCGCCCCTCCCGACCCCATTGAAGTGGCGGCCCCCTGAAAGGGAGAGGAACCCCCGGCAGTTGGGTATACTCCCCCCCTCGCATTCATCACCCTCAGCCACAGCCCGATATCCCTATGATCCTACCCCAACCCCTCACTTATCGACATCCGTTGCCGGAACTGCTCATCGTACCTAAGCCAGGCCAAGCCCCCGTACACCCGGTGGGCCTCCCAAATGGTGTCAAAGTAACAAAAAAGCGGCAAGCAGTGTTCCGGGTTCTTTTCCCCAATAACGCTTGCGAGTATAGCAAACTCCTGCAGCCAATTCCCGAAAGTTCTCAGGATCAACCAAAAGCGCCTCCTATCCTCATCCTCCTCCTTCTGGTACTCCTTCCCCATTTCCCACCCCTCAACCCCAAAACGCTCCAAGGGCAGTAACGTGAAGATGTAACGTACTCCCTTCGCCATATTTTTTCCCTCACCTCTTGTTTTAAGTGCCCCCCCAGCGGACCCTCGAAATACACATAGGTGTGCCCCTTGGCTGAATCCGAAATCGGTAGGGACCTATCGCCCCCCCCCCCAACTCACCCAAAAACCCGGATCTTCCGAATTTTCCCCCTCCCTGCTATCCATCTGCGCTGCCCCTTGCTGCACCCCCCCCCCCCCGGTGCCATTCGTTACCACCGGCACCCTTGGCGCCCACACCCCCACCGGTCCTGGTGGCGCCCCTTTGGACCCCCCCGCTCGCTAATGACTCCCACCTGGCTAACAACTCCCTCACCCCCGCCATGAAACCTGCCACCCCCGAGCCATTACCCCCAGACGCACCACCCCCATCAAATGTGGCTCACCCTGCCGAACGATCATGCCGCTTGGTCCTCTTGCGCGCTGTTCCAATTCCTGAGTCGCCGAGAGACCCGCTTTCCAACAGATGTCCTGGCGCCACCGCCGATCCTGGTGTCGCCGCCACACTGCCGGAAGACGATGGCGGCCCGCCGCCGCCCGCCGCCACGAACTGGCCACTTGCCCGACTGCCGCTGTCTTCCATCCACCAACCTGGTGCCTCGACCGCCGCGCCGCTCAACACCGTATCTTGGTCAACCACCGCCTGCGGGGAAAAAAGGAGAGGCAAGCAGCTGGTACTGGCCGGGAAGCCGAGTCCCCGGCCGCATTCGCGCATGTCCACAGAGCCTGGACCTAATTGCAAATGGGCAGGGGAGGACGCCATGTGCACCAGCTCACCAGGCTGGGGGGCCACCAGGACAAAGGTCCATGCGCTCAAGGACGCGGGGGTGAGCCACACCGGGAGAGGCGGCGGGGGAGGGGGGCATCCCGCGTAGCCGGGGGGGAGGGCGGCAACACGGGGGTCAATGCCGTGGAAAAACGGCCGTGGGGGAGCTGGGATAATACTCCCGCAGGGGGCCCCCCGCTGTCAGGGTGGAGGGGTCGAGGGTCATGGGTGGAGGGGGGTAAATGTCGTGTGCTGTTTGGGGGCCTGCACCAGCGTCGAGTGGGAAGCCGGGGGCCCCACTACTGTACCTGGGGGGGTGGTTCCCCAGGCCCACACTCTGCTCTGTCCAGAGCAGAGCCTTGACTCCCGTGGAGGACCCCTGATGGCGCCTGAGCTGGGGAAAGGGGCCCCCTCCGCCGGCTTGTACGCGGGGAGGGGGTGGGGGGAGCAAGATCCTGGGCTGCAGCGCGCAGTGAGCGCGCTGCGCCCACATAGTCCCCCCCACACTGCTGCGGGGGGTGATAACCTCGCTGCCGCTCCCTGCCCTCGGGAACAGCGGGGAGCGGCGGCTCTCGAGTGGCCCGAGCTCACATGCTCGGGCCGCTATCTGTGGCGAGGAGGAGGCAGGGGCGGAGCTCGTCTCGCTCCGACTGCTCGTCCATCCATGCCGGGGTCAAAGAGGAAGGAGAAGGGGACGGACGTCCCGCTTTATACTCCCCCTCCCCCGTGAGGTCACTTCCCCCAGTGACCACTTCTGGTCTGCCTCCGGACAGGAACGCAGGCCAGTCATGTGGGCTTCCCACCTTAAAGGGACGGCTCTTTCTTTACAAGCGCTACTTTATGAATTGCATGCCTTTTCAAACAGGTGTCAGAGGCCAATTTGGAGGTGACACCAGGTGATTGCTGTACACAAAATGAAGTAAGGAAAGCACTCAAAACAATAACAGAAAAAATAAAGAAATACATACTAAAATAAATTAAAAACAAATCAAATTAAGTATTAATTTTTTCACAGGTGTCAGACTCAGAGGCCAGTTTGGGGGTAACACTGGGATGATTGCTCTGCACAAAATGGGGTAGGGAAAGTACTCAAAATAATAACAGAAAACCCCAAAAAATTAAAAAAATACATACATAAATACATTTTAAAAAAATGCATTTTTTTCACAGGTGTCAGGGGCCCAGGGGGAGGGATGGCCTTGCCAGAAAAGTACCGTCGGCTGGGAATGGCACATTGTGGAACAGCTTCTGACATCAGATCGTTAAAAATGTCCGTCTCCACCAGGCACACTGGGAGCATTTCAAAGGCCAGCAATTTGGAATTGCTCGCACTCAGGGCCAGAGCTCCTGAGTGAGATGGATAAAACTTTCGCTTTCTCTCCAAAGTTTGGTGGTGGTGCTCTCGTATCCTCCCTTTGGGGGGGACAGGTGGCCTTGTCGTTGGGGAAACGGTGGTAGAGTCCACCGAAGCAGCAGAGGGAGCCTTGGGTGTTTTTAGGTGTTTTTGCCACTGCAGCTTATGTTTGGATTGCAGGTGCCTGGTTATGGACATTGGTGCAGGGAATATTAAGGCTTTTCCCTCGCTTCAGGGACTGGTGGCACAGCATACAAATAATCCGTCGTGGCGTGGCGTCTGTGCACTGCTTGAAAAAATGCCATGCTGGGGACATCCTTTGTTTAAGCTTTGGCGTGCTTAGTCTCTGGTATCATCTTCCACCCCAGTCCTCCACGCTACCCTTCTTCTCAGCCTCCACATTGCAGAAAGCCATAGGCAGTCGCCACTAGGGTTTCATCATCATTGTAAGTGTCCTGCGATGGTCTACTGGCCACATCCTCATCCTTCAACACAATTTGTTGGGCCTCTAGGAACCCTAGGTCTGCAATTGGAGCAAGGGTGGTGGATGCCAACTAAGAGCGTCGTCATAGACCATTAGTGACTCCACGGCCTGTGGCTCGGATGGTCTTGCTGATTTTAAGGGGGGTGAGGTGAAGGGCTCTGCACTATCGGCAGAAGTGGGGTGGGTGGAAGACAGTCCCATGGAACTAGTAGCACTGTGTACCATATAATCTAGGACTGCCTCAACTTGTTCTGGCCTCACCACTCTGGCAGTGGTACTGGGGCCTACAAAAAGAATGCTGCAAACCCTGGCTCCTGCTTGCACCAGAGGAAGGTATAGCAGGCACAGATGAGACATGTCTTCTCCCTGCAGCACCAGCTTCATCACCATCACCAGCAGCAGCATTCTTATCCCTTATCTGCGGCTTTCTGCATTGGTGGACACAGTGTAATGGCAGCCTGTCTAAGTAAATACAATAAAATAGAAGAAAGATCAAATAACTAACTGTAGAATGTAGATCAGAAGTGGTACACAATACCCACTGATTGTATAATATGTGTAGATTAAATGTGGTGGGTGTACAATTCCCATTAACTGTAGGATGTAGATCAAATATGGTATACAAATATGGTATACACTGACTGTACAATGTAGATCAAATGAGGTATACAATTCCCACTGACTGTAGAATGTAGATCTAATGTGGCATACAATTCCCACTTACTGTACAATGTAGATGTGGTATACAATTTCCACTGACTGTACAATGTAGATCAAATGTGGTATATAATTCCCACTGGTTATAGAATGTAGATCAAATGTGGTATACAATTCCCACTGACTGAACAATGTAGATCAAATTCTGTATAAACCTGCCCCTTGACTTCAGCAGCCTCCTCTGCCCACCTATTTATGTCCAGCAGCCCGAATTCCTCACCTGTTCCCAGCTACCTGATTTCCCCATCCTTATGTCCTGAAAAGGACAATTGTTTTTAAGCTTTCCTTTAAACGGTCAATCTGACCCTCACTCAGCAGCAGCTGCAACCTCTCCCTAACTAACTGAGCATAAGTATGGTGTAGGACACATGACCCTGTCTTTTATAAATGTGTCACATGTCCCACCTGGCCAGTCATTTCTGATTTCTAGTTGTAAAAAAGCAATTCTGTGAGTACTCCCCTGTAGAATTGTTTTTGTTCTTGCATGGCATGGCCTGCTTCAGTATTCATAACAGTTGGGTTATTCCACCACAAGGTGGCGCAGTGGTACTGCAGAAAGCTGTGGCATCTCCCAGCCCCCTATAAAAACTGGATCAACCATAGAGTTCCCAGCGTAGACAAGCAGTGAGACAAGAATCCAGGAGAGAATGAATGTAAAAAATATAAAAAAGGGTAAATAACCCCAATAAACTTGGAACAATCACCATAAAGAGGCAACCAAGAATAACGATAACAAGGGGTGATCGAAGCAGGCCGTGCCATGCAAGAACAAAAACAATTCTACAGGTGAGTACTCACAGATTAGCTTTTTTCTTTATTGCATGGCACGGCCTGCTTCGGTATTTATAACAGTTGGGACATCCAAAAGCAGTGTCCAAAAGTAGGGTGGGATCCCCAAACAGTAACAGCCGGCAGTTCAAGTCACTACCGCCTGAAGCACCTTGCGGCCAAAAGCAGCATCCGCTGAGGCCTTAACATCAACCTTGTAAAACTTGGAAAAAGTATGAACAGAACACCAAGTAGCGGCCTTGTAAACTTGTTCAACAGAAGCTTGGTGCTGAAAAGCCCAAAAAGCTCCAATAGCATGAGTGGTATGAGCAGTAATTCTAAAGGGAGGTTCCTTCCCCTTAGCAGAATAGGCTTGAACCACCACCTGACGGATCCACTTGCTGATAGTGGATTTAGCCGGAGGCAAACCCTGACGGTTGATGTAGGCAACCGCCGTCTGGTTGTCTGAGCGGATCTGAACAGCCCGACCCTGAAGGTGAGTGGTTAGGCGAGAAAGAACCAACTTGATCGCCCTCAGTTCCAGGACGTTGATGGAAGCATGGGCCTCTTGTGGGCCCCACCGACCCTGGAACGTCAGGGATTTCCAGAAGCCTCCCCAACCGGTCAGACTGGCATCTGTGGTGACCGTCTCCCAGCACGGGGGCAGGAAGGTCCTGCCCCCCAGAAGGTTCCTTGAGTCCAGCCACCATGAGAGGGACTGTCTGGCCAGAGGAGACAGAGCAAATTCCTGATCCAGGGACACAGGGTCCCGATCCCAAACTGACAAGAGGTGCAACTGAAGAGGTCTCATGTGAAACTAAAGCAAAGGGGACTGCCTTGAAGCAGGACACCATCAAGCCCACCAACTGCATCCCCTGACGGATGGAGGGATGAGGACACGATAGCAGAGCCCGAGCCTGCATCTGAAGACCCCCCCACCTTCTGCTGAGGAAGGAACACCTTGACCTGAGAGGTAGCCAGAGTCATGCCCAGAAAGGACCTCACCAAGGACGGGGACAGAGAAGACTTGGGATAGTTGATCACCCAGCCGAAGGATTCTAGAGTGGATGTCACCATCTGAGTGTCTTGCTCGGCCTGAGGAAAGGACTTGGCCACAATCAGGATGTCGTCCAGGTAAGGAATGATGTGTATGCTCTGGTTCCTTAGCAGAGCCATCACCCCGCCAGTACCTTGATGAACACCCGAGGCGCCGAGGTGATACCGAAGGGTAGAGCCACAAACTGGTAATGCTGATCCTGCAGCTCGAACCTTAGAAATCTCTGATGACCTGGGAAGATAGGCACATGAAGATAAGCATCCTTGATGTCCACAGTGGTCATGAAGTCTCCAGGGCGAAGGGTACTGACAGCAGAGCGTAGCGTCTCCATGCGAAAATGCTTGAATCTGACAAATTTGTTGAGGCCCTTCAGGTCCAGAATGGGCCTCAGAGAGCCGTCCTTTTTGGGGACCGTGAAAAGATTGGAATAGTACCCCTGACCTCGTTCTTGATGGGGCACCTGACAAATGACTCCTGACTCTAACAGGCATGGAACCTCCAGAAGCAACCCTTGAGCAGACAGGGGGTTTAAAGACATCCGGGATCTGATGAATCTTGGGGGCGGCAAGGTTGCAAACTCTATCTTGTAACCGGAGGACACTACTTCCTGAATCCACCGGTCTGAGACGTGCAGCCTCCAGACGTAAGCAAAGAGCTGAAGCCGCCCCCCCACCCAGATGGGTGAGGGCACCCCTTCATGCCTGAGGGGGCTTGGGAGGTGGTTTGGGCTTGGAACTCCAGGAGAGACCGGGGCGACCACGAGATCTGCCACGGCCCCAAGAATCTCTGCGGCCACTAGAGAGGAGGGAGCCACGGCCTCCTCTGGGAGCACGAAAGGAAGGGAGGGGGACGGAGGACCCCCGAAAGGGCCGAGACTGCCTCCTACGCTGAGGTAGCCTGCCATCCTTGGCTAGAACATCAAGACGCTCCCCAAATAGCCGCAGCCCCGCAAAGGGGAGTCCAGTGAGAGCTTTCTTAGCAGCAGCGTCAGCCGCCCACTGACGTAACCAAACAGAGCGATGCATAGCCACCAAGAGAGCAGAGGCCCTACTGCTCAGCCGCACAGCATCGTCCATAGCAGTAAGGCTAAAGGCCACAAAATCAGAGCAAACCAAGAGAGTCCTATACCCCCCCCCGCTACGATCCGTAGCTCCATCAAGGAGATGCTTGAGTAGTTTCTTAAGGGCAATAGCTGTAATGGCAGCCGCACAGGCCGGGTGCAATCCAGCCCCCACACAGGTAAAGGCATGGCAGGCCAACTGATTCATGCGCCGGTCCTCACTGTCCCTCAGAGTGGTAGTGTCAGGTGAAGGCATGACCGAAGTATTGGACAAGCCTAGCACGGGAGCGTCCACTTCAGGGGGAAATGACCACTTTTTAACAAGATCAGCAGGAAAGGGATACCTCTTATCCAAACCCTTGGGCACAGTGGGCAGCCTGTTAGGACGTTCCCATTCTTTAAGCACCATAGTGGTGAAATGTCCCTGCTCAGGGAACTCCAGACGCTGTTCACTAGGACGAAACAGCTCACCCTGTTTCCTTTTAGCCTCCACAGGGGCAGCAATGTGTAAAATTTCAAAAATGTGAGGCAGCAAATTATCAGTGTCCTCAGGATACCATGAATCCTCCCCAGATTCAGGGTCACTATCACAACCCTCCTGCTGGTCCCCAGAGGAGTCAGAGTCCTGGAGCAGTTCCCCTTTCTCTAGGGAATAACGTCCAGTAGTGACATCAAATTCCTCACACTCCTCTGTATAGCGTGAGGGAGTGGAAGTCAGGTGCCGCTTCTTGCCAGAGGCCTTCCTAGGAATAGCCCCAGCAAGCTGCTTCTCAATGTTGGCCTTACGAAGTGCCCCTCACTGGGAGTTAATTGCAGCAGTGGGGGGTAGGTGATGCCGAAGGGGACGCAGAGCTGGGAAGCGATGCAGGCAAACCAAGCTGGAGCACAAGGACACTTTGAGCGCACGGCACGCACACCATGACATTATTGCTGATAGGGGATACCCTGCACATGGAACACAGCCGGGATTGCCCCGAAGGACCCCCAAGCACGCTATCCCCAGAAGCCTCCATATGGTGATTAACACAGGTGCAATAGGCCAGCGCTGGGTAAAGGCTAATACAAAAGCCACCCGGGATGCCTTCCCACGGGATGCCCCTAGATCAGCAAAAATGGGTGGGGGGATGAGGGGGAGGAATGAGTAGAGCCGGGAGAAACCACAACCCACTGGTATCCCGCCTGAAAGACATAAGTAAAAACGACATGAGCATCCCGCAGCACATGCCCCACGAGACCAATAAAAAACCCCTCAAGGGGGACTCACGGACCAAGGACACCGCAGGGTCACCAAGGCACAGACCGCAGGATAAAGCGTCACACCGGAGGAAACAGCGCTGCAGCCCAGAAGGGAGAAATCCAGATGCGCAGATAATCCAAAATGGCGCCGGCAGAGGTACCTCAAAGGGCGGGCTCCCCGGGCCCCTCCCCCCCGAAGAGCGCGAAAACGGCGCCCACGTGACCCCGCTGTCACCATGACAAAGCAAAAACGCCACAGGTTATAGCGCCCACAGCCGCGGAGCACAGTACAAAACGGCGCGGCGGCCAAAAAACACCAAAAAAACACACTGTAAAGGGCCAAAACACCACAAGTAATACCACTCACCCCTGCCACCCGCCCCCCCGAACAAAGTTAGAGAGGGGGGGAGAGAGACGAGAAGGCAGCGGCGAGTAACCAGGCCAGAAGGGGTGGGCCCCCTGAAGGAAAAGAAGGGGACACAGTCCCCAAAACACTTACCCCCTCAGAAGCCAGGACAGGAACTCCGCATCCCTAGTAGACTCACCATAAAGCCTATGGCCGGCTACCCTTTGTGGTACAGGGTCTGCGGCTTGGAGCAGCGCTCCAGAAGCACTTGACCCTAGTGCTCTTCTACCGTCACCCGATCTGTCAGCCAGAGCTGGGAGGCAGTGAGGGTGCAGAAACGGGTGGAAATAGACTTGCAGGGCCGCCAGCTTAGTTGCCTCGCTCACCTGCGCAAGAGAGAAAGCCATCTTCCAACTTCGCAGTTCCACTGCAGAGGAAATACTGGGAACTCTATGGTTGATCCAGTTTTTATAGGGGGCCGGGAGATGCCACAGCTTTCTGCAGTACACTGCGCCACCTTGTGGCGGAATAACCCAACTGTTATGAATACCGAAGCAGGCCGTGCCATGCAATAAAGAAAAAGCTGGTTGATTATCTGCTCAGCAGCTTTTCAGGTTTGGCCGGGAGTCGAACTTGAGCATGGACTTTTTGCTTAAAGTGGACCAACACCCAGGATTTTCACTATCCTGGGTGTTGGTCCACTTCCGCGGGGCACCTCGATCGCTGTGTGAAACCCCCCAGAAAGCCCCTAAAATCTTACCTTATCGGCGACGGACAAGCGACGGATAAGCCACCGCCGCCGCCGCCTCCGCCTCTCGCGGGGGGAGGCGGCGGCGGCTTATCCGTCGCCGAAAAGGTAAGATTTTAGGGGCTTTCTGGGGGGTTTCACATGATTTCTGATGCCCCGCGGGGAGGGAGCTGATCGGCCCGGGAATCTTATAGATTCCCGGGCCGATCAGGGGTGGGTGTTGGTCCACTTTAAGTCCGTGCTCAGGTTCAGGGGTTTGAGCTCGCAAAGTATAAAGTCGGAAAATAAAAAGAGCGGAAGCAAACATGCTCAAGGTTTCTGTGAAAGACTTGAACCAATTTCACAAAAATATTCCTCATGTCAAAATTATATGCCACCATCTACATAATATTATCAAATGATCAAATAAAAAAATATTATCAAAATAAAAAAAAAATCAGGAGAAATCCATGTGAACACATGATATTTAAGCTTGTGACCTACAGCCCCTCTGATGGCTGCTGTAAAAACAGGCCTGAATTGGTAATACAAATCACTTCATAGCCCTCAGAAATACTTTCAGAAATCGTTGTCTGTGAACAGTTTTTGCTGTGTATTCCACAAATGCAAGTAAAACCTGTATCATGTAAATTAGAAGACATATTTCAACACATCAAACACATCACATCAAATGGTAAATTGTTCTGGAGTCAAATGGATCACAAATTTGAACTGTTTATGAAATACATGGGCACTGTGTCCTGTTGACCCAAGGGGAGAAGGTAATCAGGGGTGTACCTGGCCTCCCTGCTGCCTGAGGTGAATTATAGAAAGGCACCCCCACTAATCAGCCGCTATACATACCTATACATAACTCACCAGCATTCCCATGGTGCAGTCGTGGCCTTTCTCCAATCAACTTCTCCGGTTGTGCATATTAATGTGTGGCTGGAAAAGCTAGCCACATTAGTCATCAGCATGCAGCACCCCTGCATCTCTAGGCTGTACATGGCCACCCAGCCATTCAGTTTTGGCAGATGCCGCCGTGCACAGCCCAAAAAGGTGGAAGAGATGCTGCCCCTGGCTGTGCATGCATTAACTGTAGAATGTAGACCTAAATGTGGTATACAATTCCCACTGACTGTAGAATGTAGACCTAAATGTGGTATACAATTCTCACTAACTGTACTATGTAGATCAAAATCCCACTAACTGTAGAATGTAAATCAAATATGGTATACAATTCCCACTAACTGTAGGATGTAGATCAAATGTGGTATACAATTCCCCCTGACTGTACAATGTAGATCAAATGTGGTATACAATTCCCACTGACTGTAGAATGTAGATCAAATGTGGTATACATAACCCACTGATTGTAGAATGTAGATCAAATGGGGTATACAATTCCCACTAACTGTAGAATGTAGACCTAAATGTGGTATACAATTCCCACTGATTGTGGAATGTAGACCTAAATGTGGTATACAATTCCCACTGACTGTAGAATGTAGACCTAAATGTGGTATACAATTCTCACTAACTGTACTATGTAGATCAAAATCCCACTAACTGTAGAATATAAATCAAATATGGTATACAATTCCCACTAACTGTAGGATGTAGATCAAATGTGGTATACAATTCCCACTGACTGTGGAATGTAGACCTAAATGTGGTATACAATTCCCACTGACTGTAGAATGTAGACCTAAATATGGTATACAATTCTCAATAACTGTACTATGTAGATCAAAATCCCACTAACTATAGAATGTAAATCAAATGCGGTATACAATTCCCACTAACTGTAGGATGTAGATAAAATGTGGTATACAATTCCCCCTGACTGTACAATGTAGATCAAATGTGGTATACAATTCCCACTGACTGTAGAATGTAGATCAAATGTGGTATACATAACCCACTGATTGTAGAATGTAGATCAAATGGGGTATACAATTCCCACTAACTGTAGAATGTAGACCTAAATGTAGTATACAATTCCCACTGATTGTAGAATGTAGACCTCAATGTGGTATACAATTCCCACTGACTGTAGAATGTAGACCTAAATGTGGTATACAATTCTCACTAACTGTACTATGTAGATCAAAATCCCACTAACTGTAGAATGTAAGTCAAATATTCCCACTGACTGTAGAATGTAGACCTAAACGTGGTATACAATTCCCACTGACTGTAGGATGTAGATCAAATGTGGTATACGGAGTCTAAACTAATCTAGATCCTCATGATTTTGGATGCCCCTGTAAAGCAGACCAAAACTCAGGGGTGGAATTGCTTGCATAGTGTTTATGCCAGCGATCCCAGGGGGTTTCACACAGTAGGGTATCACAGATTGGGATGCTCCAGGTATAGGAAATAAGCTGGGGTTGGCAACTTAAAAGCAGAACAAAACCCAGCACTTCCTCCCCTGGAATCTAAATAGAGATGCCCTGTTGTGTGGAACCCCACTATTCGGGGAGAATTTGGGCACCAGCTGTGGCGGTGCCTTCCTATTCCACCACCAGTCAAGCGCCATTGCACACCCCAATGGCTGGCTCTGTCAGTGGGCCTCCAGAGAGTGCCCAGCCTTGCCGGGTGCTGACGCCGGCCCTGGTTAGGACGACACAACAATCCCTACCCCATCTTCAGCTGAAAGAGCAGTGACAATACTTAATGGCAGCCACTAAAGTCCTCTGCTTCTCGAGTAGCCTTCCTCTGGGCTCCTGTGTCCTGCCCCTTGTCTAACTATCATACTCAGCTCTGATTGCCCCGCCCCTTAGCTTCTCCCTCTGCCCAATCACATGCTGTCTGTGCTGCAGAAAAGAGTTAGTGTAAACATTGCAGCCCTGCTTGCACATACCCGGACCACCATTGCGCTGGTGCAGACCCGAAGCAAGCTGACTCCTAACCATGCTGCTGCCCTGTAGATCGCTCCGCCCACATCCCCACCTCATCTCACCTCATTACAGCTGCCTCCCTGAAGGTAGTCCAGCTTTTTATCAGTGTGTAGTTCTAAACCCAGCATCTCTGATGGTATGGGTTACATAGTGCCTATGTCATAGTAGCTTACACATCCTGAAAGGCACTATAATCATATTGTACAGGTTTTAGAACAACACATGCTCCCGTCCAGACATCACTTTCATTGAAGGCCTTGCATATTTCAGCAAGACAATGCTAAACTACCTACTGCATACATCACAAAAACAGGGCTTCATTGAAGAGCTGGCCTGTCTGCAGTCCAGACCTATACCACTAGAAAACATTACCGTGTTGTTAAAATCTTAAAACTCCGGCACTTGGTTTTCTCATATCCCACATGTTTACAGTAAAAAGAAGAGGGGCTCCTATACAGTGGTAAGCAATGCCTTGTCCAAAATATTTGAGATGTGTTGCTGCCATCAATTTAATTCAATTTAATACATGAAATGAAATATGTCTAAATTTCATTTTCTGATATGTGTCCCATGTCTTATTGTGAACACAATGTGAGATTTCCAAATCATTGTGTTATTTGTTAGTTGTTAACTTGTTGTTTTGCAAAGTACCCTAAGTTTTTAGTATTTGGAGCATTCGATTTTGGGGAACCATGGCAGACCACCTGTTCTGTAAAGTGGTGTTTGTCAATGGAACATTTAGGGTCTGTCGGGGAGCCTACTTTTTTCCTAACTCCAGCTCTTGTGTATTACTTTAGCAGCGAAGCGGTATTGGTCCTCTTATTTTTCAAAGCAAATCAGGTGAGTATGCAACCAGAAAATCTTAACATGAAAAAATGAAAAATGGTTTACTTAAAAACATACAAACATTAAATTGTAAATAAATAATGTAATAAAACTGCTACTACTGCTGTAGAAATGAACACGTTGAAAAAGCAGGCCCATAGGCACGTGAAACACGCCTGTGTCTAAAAGATATGTAATATTCTTGTGAAATATCAAAAACATCAATGAAATATTACAAATAGCCTCTAAGATTGTTTAAAGCTAAAAGTAACCACTAGATGGTGCAGTGGTAATATAAGAAATCACTGTGTGTTTTTGTGATTAATTTGAATGTATTTATGTATTGGAATACTGTATAATGTATTTTAACATGTATTTAAATAAATAAAATAGAATTGTTATTATGTAAATTATGTAAATAATTAATGTTGGGTGAATATATATTTACAAGGGGAAAAGAGGAGGCATTTTGTGGAAAGTACCCCAGAGAAGGGAGAACCTCCACTTGTTTCTATTTAGATTTATTTGATATGAGTATGAGCATATCAGTAAGTTTTCTTATGTATTGTTTTTGCACAGCACTTTATGGATAGAGAATCAGTTTATAATTTGACCAATAGAGCAATTGTTTTTTTAATTCATTTTGACTAATTGTTTTTTGCGTTGCTGCTATGCAGTTATTTTACAATAGTGATAGCTGTATATATTCAAGCTGGGTTGTTCCATTCCTGCTGTCCTTTATTCCACATATCCTCTGTCACCACAGGTGCCCACCCTTTTCTTTTCCACATCCTCCCCTTTTTGACTTTTATCTGTTTTACATTTCTTTAATTTTTTCCATCTGTTTTTTAGTTTAATCTGTTTTTATTGGTGATCAAAAGAAAATACATACACGATGCAGTACATAGAACAGCGTTACATCCATCAAACAGAACATATTAGATATAATGCAACACGATGTGACAGTAACCATAATAAAAGAAACAAGGTAACAAACCTATAAACAGGAGAGGGAAAAAGAACGAGGGGGAGAGAGGAGGGGAAGGAAAAAAGGGGGGGGGGAGTACCCTAAGCTGGACCAGAAGTACCGATCCTTCCGTCGCAGTAGCCTCAGTGCGACTAGGGAACAGCATGTTGCACCATAGCGTCCACATTGTATCATTCTATTCGTGCTCTGAAACGATCTGAGTCCCGGAAGTCAAACCAACAGGCCCAAGTTATGATGTATTTTCCTATCGCCCAGGATGAGTTCCTCCATTCGACTAATATGTTCAAGCTCCACTACCCACTCAGCCAAGGAAGGGGGCCCCCCGTGTCTTGCAGTGTCTGGGTATAACAGCTCGCGCTGCCGATAAAAAGTGCCGGTAAAAAGTAGACCCTTTTTGTGTTGAGATATGGAGACCTCTACAAGAGAGAGGAGGTTTAATTGAGGTGAGTTGTTTACCTTCCTGCCCGTTGTCCCAGCGTATATATCCAAGACCTTTTCCCAGAAAGTCCATCTGTTTTTTGTTTTTTCCACCCTCTCTCTGTCTTTCTCTGTTCTTAACATTTCTTTCTACTTAACCTCTCATCTCCACATCCCCACCATCTCTTTTCCACGTTCCATCTCTCTTTTTCCATTTTGCCCTCTGCGTTTGTCCCTTCAACTCTTAATCATTTTCCCTCCATCCCACTTTTCATTCTCTTTATCTGTCTTTATCAATGTATGGTGTAAATATATGGATGTGTTTTAGGGCACTATCCTAATCTTGCCTGGGCAGCTCTTACCTTAAGTCAGCCCTGAATGTGGATGCTTTTACCCATCCTTCAATGCTTTGGGCAAATATTAAAGTCGGCCTCCTCACCTAACATGATGCCCAAACCTGATTGTGCCAATCTCTGACTTTCACAGGCATATTTTAGCCAACCAATCACTGCAGCAGCAGCAACTTCTTTTAAGCCCTGCTGCTCTACTTGGAAGATGGAAAGGGAGCATTCAGTGCTACACTTCCAGTCCTCATTAGCAGTGGATTATGGCATGCAGGTACATTTTGTTTTCTTTTAATGCCCATACTGGGCCCATATCAGACATACTCCCCCCCTTCCCAAATGGACAACTCATTTTCTTTAAAGGTTTCTCTCCAAAGGTTTTTGAAGGACCCACATCACTAAACCCACTGTATCTGACCCACTGGAATAACAGCACAACTATAAACCCCCAATGCCTAGTTCATACTAGTTAATAAGAAAAAAACAAGAAAGCACAGCGCTGAGTCAAAAGAATCCTTAAACCAATAATCTTAATGATGCTCTAACGTGTAAGAATACTGTCCACTCCACCAGTAAATACATACAAATGATATATATATGACACAGAGCAAAAATGTTCTTTCACACAACAGTCCTTTAAACTGTATCAATAAAAAAGGAATCCCACGGTGTATATATCAAACATGAAGAAAACGTGATTCAAATCCTCCACCATCCAAAATGGGTGCTTACCAGATATATCTAGAAAACAGGCATTTAGGGCAATTTATATCCTCCAGCTCTCCCGTTGTTTTGTTGGTCACGATCCCTCTTTTTTTTGGCTGTATAGACCCTTTTAAGTATGGATAACAGGGATGCCTTGTCCAGATATTTTACCGTATGTGGGAAAACAAGAAGCTGAGGTGACAGGGCAGGTATTTTCCCAACACTCTTGGTTGAACTTGGAAATATGTCTTTTTTCAACCGTATTAACTGTTGCTGTAATGGAAATAGAAGGGTGGCCCATGCCAGTGGCCTAGTCTCTGCATGGGCCACCCTTCTATTTGGTGGAGGATTTGAATCACGTTTTCTTCATGTTTGATATATACACCGTGGGATTCCTTTTTTATTGATACAGTTTAAAGGACTGTTTTGTGAAAGAACATTTTTGCTCTGTGTTATATATATATCAATACTAGTTAATAGTTTTATTCTTCAGATAAGACGCCACTCCCCTAGGTTTTATCATTTTACCAATCTTTTATGGAAAAGGTCAGAATAGCCTATTAATTCCAATAGGGGGGCATCTGATTCTGCATGCAGGCTGGCTTAGGAAGCTGCTTTCCAAAAGCCTCCCCCCCCCCCAAAAGGTTTTGTTCCATGCTCTGCTGTGTGGAACCCCCCAGATTGCTCATAGTAACTCTTCCCAGTCCAATGGCACATGCCTGTCCAGTCCAATCAGAGCTGTATGCTGCGTTTATTTTAAACGGCTTTAATTGGCTTAGATGGGGAGCGCAAGCAGCCAAATCTTCAGTGGTTCACGCCCCTGCCCCAGCCTGAATGGCTAGGGAAGGAGTGCACGCACAGCCCCAGGATGCAGGGGATGCGACATCAAGGCTAACGGCAAATCAGCGCATGTACTAGGGAAAAGGTGAGTGAATTCCGGCACCCGGGGGGCTTCACACAGTGGGGTATCCCTATTCGGGATGCCCTGGGGAAGTCCAGTGGCCGTCCCTGGAATCTTTTAGATCCCAGCGCTTGTTTTGCTTTAAGTAAAATGCTCCTTTTCCAATCTTTAGTATTGCATTGCAGCATTTAGCTGATTGTACAGATCAGATTAATTGTATTGTATGTCAAAATACTGTGCAGTAGCCGGGGTCAGTGCTGCATTGAGCTGCGAAGAAGCCTGTGACTCATGATTTTGGCAGAGCGTTGTGTTCTTCCGTAATGCAAGTGACTGGAGCCAACCATATGCCATTTGTCTTTTAGTCTACGCTTTGTCAGTCATCTTTATTGCAATGTCATAATTTGCTGCATCCCATTGTGCATCAAAATGAAGATGACTGTCCCTGAGTCTAATGCTTGGTTCCTGCTAGACATCTGTCTGATCAACTGAAAGCTCTTGGCCTGAAAAAAAGAGACAATGTTGCTTTAATAAATGAATCAAAACAGACTTGGAAAAAGCAGGTAAAATGCTTAATTTTTACTAACAAAACAGTCATTCATCTATAAATAAAAGCAGAGCCAATGAATGAAATAAAAACGATAGAAGCCCCTTTTAAGTCCTTATCCAATACAAAAAACAAACATTTTACTTAAAGCAGAACTACAGCTAAAAAGCCACCCCCCGCCCTGCCTTCTTACCCTGGCGCTGAGGTAGGAACGGGGGTTAGAAAGAAAAATACCCCTTACCTTATCCTGGGGCCCGCGCCTCTATCCCGGCGCTTCGGATCCTGGGCACCTCCATCTTACATTAAAGCCACATCTGCCGGCTCCGTGCTCGCTCCTGCCCACCCATTCAATTAAATGAGCGTCGGGAGTGCGCGTGTACCCAGGGGATGCGACTTTGTGCTTTCTCTGCGACTGCCGCACAGAGACCAGGGGAGCGGTGCTGGCCCAAGATCACATGAACAAACTCACCTTTTCCGGGTCCTGCGGTGCATGTGCGTCCGCTCGGCCAATCAGTGCACTCAGATCCACTCCCACCCTTTCGTCTAAGGTGAGCGGATCCGAACGCGCTGGGGGCCTCATCCCTCGCTATCCTTTAACAGTGCCGGCCAGTCACAAATGCCTTGTACAGGCACGCGCCCTTCTAGAGGGATAGCGGGGATGCAACCGCTGCTCGCACATGCGCTGTTGGACTGGGATAGAAGGTAAGTGTATGGGCAAGCTGAGGGGTCTCACACAGCAGGGCATCCTGATTCTGGATGCCCCGGGGGGGAGGGAATCAATCTTATAGATTCTTGGGCCAATCTCCGTGGCTTTGGCCCTTACAAGAAACAGTGCTTATAGGCAACCCTCCCCAGAGCAATTCAGCTTACTGCACATAACAATTCATATACCTTTTTGTAACTCCTGCTGTGGTCAGTGATTTGTTATCCTGCAAGCAGATGGGGCAAGGGAGTTATATTTTTCATCTGTGCCAGGCTGTGTTTCTAGCTTACCAGACTGGTGCTGCTTACAGGGACTGTCCAGGCAAAATGTAAAAAACATGATTCAGCAGCTTACTTCCCTCCTCATATTTGCCCTCTCCCTTTCTGTAAACTCACAGCGGCACCTATAGGCAGAAACCTGGCTCTGACGTCTGGCACTAGCCCTGATTCCAAGCAGTAGACCACCAGTCAAAGGGTTCAACGGGTGCTCTATAACTCTGCCCCCATTCAAAGATGAATGAAATCTTCAATCAAAAACAAGGGACATTAGGCACCTTAGAGCTATGTGATTATGGGGGTTATTTAAGAAGGGATAGCGCCAAGTTGCAGCAGGCAGCGTCTGGTGAACGCTGGGCGCTGTACACAAAACCACATTTATGAAAGCGAATCTGGTGAGCGCTTCTAACAATACCATGTAGCCTCACATGTATTAATCCAGGCGGCTTAGTGTATAGCGCCGGCGCTCTAGGCTCAGGAGCATCATGTAGTACCTGTCGCTCTGTAGCGCTCTCCCATACATTTCAATGGGCTTTCATTAGTTAAATGTAATGTAATAAATAGCATGTTTGGCAATTTATTTATTTTTTGCTCAAATCATTGTGTGACCTCTCCTGACTGCAAACAAACACCTTTAGAAACTTTTTTTGTTTTTAATATTTTTATGCAGAATTGTCATTACAGGTCTGCCACTAAAGTGTTAATGTCACAGTGTTAAAACAATGTCATTCCATGTGTTTTCTCTTTGTTACAGATGTGTTCAAAAACAGACTTTAATCACACAGCGTCTGGCGCTCTATGCTACAGCGCCCAGCTTTAAAGTGTCGGCGCACTGAGCTGGCGCTAACTCTTGCTCGCTGCAGCACTGTACTTTTGTTACAGCGCCCAACACACATCATATTCATCAATGCCGGCCAGGTTAATACAGTGACCGAAATGCTCAGTTACAGCGCCCCATACCCACTTACAGCGCCTACTAGCGGTCGCTCTAAGCGCCACTATACAGACGCTCATCTGCCGATACCTGCCGTTAGTAGCCTCTATATTGCATTATCTATGTCTCTGACAATTCCTTTAAAGGGAACTCTATTCCACTCTATTCCAATTATTTTGTTCCCTGCAAATACATCATAAAAATAGTGCTTAAACCGGACCTTCACCCTGAATAAGAGTCTATCTTATAGGTTTCCCCCACCCCTTACATACAGATTGCTCACATTAAAAATCATCCTACCTGCATCTACTGTATTTTCTGAGCCTTTAAACATCCAAGATGGCAGCACATGGTATCTCAGGCTGCCTGCAAACAGGAAGTGTCTTCTGACTGTGCTGCTCTGCATTCTGGGATTGCTGTCCTTTTCCTGACCCCAGCTCTGCTCTGTCTGTGCAAAGGACAGCTATAACCCGCCCCCCTGTACTTTTGCCCCCCTCTCCTCTCTTCAGTATGTGATGCTTCTCAGATAAGATGGCGGCATCCGTATCCTAGAGTCCTGAACAGTGTTGCAGCCCAGCGGGGGAAAAAATAAAGTGACTAAACATGTAAAATATATTAATCTTAGATGCTGGGGAATAGTTTTGTAAGGGTTTTATCTTTTTAATAAATGATGCTGAAGGCCCGTTTAACCAGTAATAAAACGAACACGTATTTGTGAATAGACTGTAATAACAAGGCAATGATTTAAAAAATGATCCCTATACCAGTTCAAAGTTGAGTTTACCAGTGACCCTGGGGGTTTCACACATCCCGCTATACGATGCCCTGGGGGCAGGGTAGGGTTAGATTCCAGAACTGGCTTAGGTTTTCCATCTGCTTTATGGGTAGCACCCAGCACCTCTATTCAGCTTTACTATGGTAAGCGTCTTTGCCAGTTTGATTCCCCTGCCCTGATACCAACTCAATTCCGGGATAGCTTCTACTGACCGCCATATTGCGTCCCAGTGGGTGGTGGCTGAGCAGGTGCACACACAGCACTGTGCCGGTACTAACGTGGGGCTGCAAAGCTCGGTGAGAACACGGTCATTAAGGTCAGTAAGATGGGGCCCCCCCTCACCTCACAGCTTGTGCCCTATCCCCCTCCACACTCACTATTGGTATTTCTGTGGCTCAGGGAACTCTTGACGGGTTATTACAGCACTGCAACAATCTTTATTTATTACTACAGCAATAACACTTCACAGCTCCTGCTTCAGGTGACTGCCCTAGGCACAGGCCTAGAGTGGCCTAATAGGAAATTCGGCCATGGCCATAATACTACCCTGCAGAAAAGCAGTGACATTGATGGCAGGCCGGTTCATTATCCTCTGTGGGACCACAAAAAGCCAGTCCAGTTGTCACAAGCAAAATGGACTTCAGCTTTCCATAGCCAGCTTTAGGCTAAATACTGTCCCCAAGCATTCTGTAGATCCTGATTCTGTAGATTCTGTAAAAAGTAAAGAAATCAATTTGATCTGCCTGCCAGTAAGGCACTTTCATTATTTCATGGTGCTGCTACCTTTGTAAAGTTGACTATTATGATGATCTAAATACATTTATTATTTTCCTGGCAGACATACTGTGAATTTCTTGCCTTTTTTCTGGCAATGTCAGTATACCGCAATGCTTGTTAATGGAATATTGCCTCTAGAATGGACGGAAAGCCAAAAGCTACTTCTAGACAGGGGCTGAATTTCACTAATAAAAAGAAAACAAATCTGCAGTTAAAATTCAAGAGTTTTCTTAAAGGGCTTCTGCAGGATTAAGGCAAAGTCCACCTTCGATGCAATTTTTTGTGCCAAAAAGTGCTGAGTTTATCTAGTATTTTTAAATTTTAAAAAAAATCTTAGTTGCTGCTTGTTTTTAGAAGCAGTTTTCCCTACCTAGTCTGTTACTATTGGCAACTGTACACGGGGAGGCCGATTCATTAATAGCGCCAGGTAGCGACAGATGAGCGACAGTAGCGTTATTTTCACAGCGCCCGCTAGTATTCGCTGTGCTTGGCCGTTGTTCGGTTGTTGACAGCGACCCCGTCGGTGTGCGGTAATGTTGAATACCGGGTTAGGAGTCGCTGTTTGACAGGTTCCGCGCTGTATGGGAGCGCATGACAGCGAATGGCCATAGCGAACGGCTCCCAGCATATTCATTAACAAATCACGCTCAAAAAATTCTTGCGCTGTGAAATGCTTGTTCAAACCCCAGAGCGCTGGCGCCGATGGGTTAAAAGTCGTTTTTTAACCCCCAAACAACCCTATTTTTTTGAAAAGTTTTTCAAAACATTTTGTAATATGAATACATTAATATCAGACCTGCAATATCAATTCTGCACAAATTTTTTTTTTTAACCTTAAAAAAAATATCTAACATTGCAGAAGTGGTCACAGAATTTTTGACATTTCAAAAAAAAAAAAAAAAACATTAATAGCAATTAATTATAAATATTTAAAGATTGCTCCATTGAAATGCATTGGAGAGCGCCAGGTAGCGAGAGGTCATACCTGTCGCTGTTCAAGGTCGGACGCTGGCGCTGTGGGGTGAGGCTGGAATAATGATGAATGATTCGCTATCTGGCGCTATCTCAGTCGCTAAGCAGGATCGGCTTGATAAATGTGTGATTGCGGAGGGGAGCCGGCGTTCTCGTGGCGGTGACCGTCATTACCGTTCGCTCACCATTCGCTACCTGGCGCTATCCCTTGTTAAATAAGGGCCAAAGTCTGTACACCAAGATCAACAAGCAGAGATAAATGAGCCCTGTACACACACAGAACACTACTGCTATGGCCTCTGCTGATGTGAGGGAGCTCACTCAACCTTACACATGGCCAGCATCAGTGTCCTATGTGTACAGGTATTACCTGTCGCTCTCCCATACATTTCAATGGACAGTCCTTTTCTTCTGTTTAAACAGGGTTTTTTGTTTTTATTTTTTTTTCTCTCAAATAATTGTGTGACCTCTCCTGGCCTAGAAAGTCATTTTAGATTACTTTTTTTTTCAGAATTGCCATTAAAGGTCTGGCATTAAAGTATTAATGTCACAATGTTACAACAACAATGTCGTTCCATGTGTTTTCGCTTTGTTACTGATGGATATGTGTTCAAAAACAGACTTTAATCACACAGCGTCTGGCGCTCTATGCTATAGTGACCAGATCCAGAGCGCCTAAGCCTAGGGGGGTGCATAAGCCCCCGTGGCCCATGAGGGCCATGTGGGATGGTAACCTTCAGGATCGGGGGGGGGCAGCTGCTCAGCCTCCGCTCCCTGGTCTGGTTTTGCTGGGTAGGGGGGACCCCACGCCATTTTCTTTTAACTTTTAAGGGTTTAACCCCTAATAATTTAAATTAGCGCCAATTAAAAAAAAAAAAACTCTTGATAGTGTGCATAGTAGTTGCATTTTATTTGAAAATGTCAAAGTTTGGGAGGGGGGGGTCTCCTGGCTAGTGGTATAGTTGTAATCAGGAGGAATGGGACTGCGCAATATGGTTTTCTTGAAAAAAATTACAATTTGTATTAAAAAAAACGTGGTTTAAAAATAACATTTATTAAACATTTTTTACCAAAAATATTATGAAAGCGCTAAAAAGAATTATAAACAAGACATCTAACGTTAAAGCCTAAACTCTGACAAGAAAAACAACAAATAATTTTCCTGGAAATTCCAGCAAAAATCACAGTTAGGCATACATAGCGCAAAATGGTAAAAAAAGGTTTGGTAACAGAAGGTGACAAAATGCCAAGGCTAGCAGTTAAAAGAACCTACACATTTTTCTGCTGTTCGAGGAACCTTGTGGTTTCAGATTTGGCTTGTTTTTTCCTGTTTGCATATTGATATTTTAGGAAAATTTGGTTTTAATTCAGCTTTTTTATTAAGTTTTTAGGGAAACTGTGCATCAAGTGAATTCCTCGAGTGTCTGCATCCAGTAAACTGCCCCTCACAACAAACCTGGTATGCCTAGAAAGCTTGAGGTGTGTACTTTGAGTGAATATTTAGTTTGTGGGAGGTATTTCAAATGTAAAGTGCAAACTGCAAGGTGTGCATACTAGTTATATTTTCTTGGTAAATCTCCAAAGTTCTCCTTTCAGTTTGAGGGATTCTCCTGGGCAAGAAAGGGTGTCTACCAATACATATGTGGTACTGTTGCAATCGGGAAGAAAGGTGCTCCTACACACAATACAATTTTCTTGAAAAACCTTTTTTTTATAAAAAAAAAAGTAAAAATAGCATTTTTAAATTATATTTTCCACATATTGTACCCAAAAGTATTAAGTAAGTACTGAAAAATGACATGTCTTGTTAAAGCTCAAACAATATATACTTTTTCCTGGGAAATTCCTGTACATTCCTTCAAAAATCACAGTTAAACATGTATAGTGCAAAATGGCGAACATGGTCTGGCAACAGAGCGTGACAAAATATCTGGTAGGCTGGCAGTGAAAGGGTTAACTGTGCAGAAAAGCTAAAAATCCACATATGTGTACTGAATGGCAATGCAAAGGTTTTATTGGAGGAAAGGAAAATTTGGGGTAACAGGTTTAGAATGTACCATTTTACTTTTTCAAGGCAAAAACTGTTCCACTATAGAATACTAGAATAACAATTTATGGCTATTACCGTTTTTACTGATGTGTGTGTAGATGTTTTTACCCATCATGCAGGGTTTTGGGCAAAAATTAGAGTGGTTATTTTAACTGTTCTTCACAGAACAGGATTGGTACAGTTAAAAACCTGTCACCAGGGGCATGCTGGCCATAGGGCATACAGGGCCAAATCCCAGTAGGCCAGCACCAGGGAAGGCCAAGACCGGTGAACGACAGATGCGGGAGGGTGGGTGTCGGCACATGCGGGAGGAGGGGTGGCAGCTGGTGAGCAATGGAGTTGGTGGCGGCCGGTCTGCCCATCATTGTTCACACACACACATTCATGCTTACCAACAACTGGTTGTGGTCGGTGGGGGTGCCCCACATGTCTGGCGTCCAATGAAAACAATGGAGATCACCCATAGACACAGGTCACGCCCTCCGACCATCGGGAACCGCAGGTTAGCGTGAGTGTTTGTGTGAGCGGCGGGGAGAACAGCAGGTGGGCAGGCATGAATTGGTTACCCTGCCCATCTGCTGCCTTATTATTGTCCAGCGTTGGGGAGAGGGAGTGGGGGATGGCGCTCACTGGCTATAATGAGGGATGCCCCTCTCTGTTATATATATATATATATATATATATATATATATAGTGACATTAAGATACTATACTGGGGCCGGAAGACTATGTGCCTCAAAAAGTCCCGGCCTGTTTTTTAGTCCCAGTCCACCCCTGCTTTTTTTCAATTGGGGATTTTAAGTAACTCCTTCTCTCCCTCCCTCCCTCTAGATTTTTAATATTAATTTCATGTTCCTTTAAAATGAAAATGCTGCATGAGAATTATTATGCTGTTGATTGTTTATTAAATTGCTTTACTAGAGGGTCATGTGTGCAAATTTTAAGGCCCTTTTCCTGAATGAAGGCCATGGAATATGAAAGCACTTGCCAATTATACGCTGCCCCATTATTATATTTCTGTCCAGCGGTCCCTCTAAATAGTCCTGCGGTTTTGTCAAAAAAAGAAAACCATTATGCAAATTCCTATAAAGTAAGATGATAGCTTGTGTGTTTGCTTTCTAGATATAAACTATATGGCCAAACTAATAAATTATAGAGGATCAGTCTAAAATTAGTCTCAAGTAAACCTTTTAATGGAGTTTCCATTCCAGACATGTTCCAGGGTCCTAAAAAATAACCCCCAGCATAATGGTTATTGGTCCGGTGCCATGCACCTGGTATTTTAAAGACACGACGAACATTTCAGACAGCCTCTGTGGCAGGCGGAAGCATTTGTTGAGTTGTAAACAATCTGGCTGACTAAGTTTATTTTAGTTGCTGAGGATTGCCTCTTACATTATTAGCAGGGGCGGACTGGCCATAGGGTGTACCTGGTAGAATCCCTGTCGCCCGCTCCGCTAGGGGCCGGTTCCTTTATGTCATGATGGGCCACCCCGGGTCCAGCTCTGTGTTTCATGTGCGAGCTGGGTGAATGAAGGGCAGGCGCTGGCCATCCGTGGCTTTCGGCGACCTGTGCTGCAGCCTATGACAGCTGGCGCTGCAACACAGAGAAGAGCTTACGTTCCGGCTGCTTGCAGCTCTCAGCATCTGTCTGTGCTGAACGCACGCAGTTGTGGACGTCTGTCTGTGCTGAACGCACGCAGTTGCGGACGTCTGTCTGTGCTGAACACATGCGGTTGCGGACGTCTGTCTGTGCTGAACACATGCGGTTGCAGACGTCTGTCTGTGCTGAACACATGCGGTTGCGGACGTCTGTCTGTGCTGAACGCACGCAGTTGCGGACGTCTGTCTGTGCTGAGCACATGCAGTTGCGGACGTCTGTCTGTGCTGAACACACGCAGTTGCGGACGTCTGTCTGTGCTGAACACACGCAGTTGCGGACGTCTGTCTGTGCTGAACACATGCAGTTGCGGACGTCTGTCTGTGCTGAACACACGCAGTTGCGGACGTCTGTCTGTGCTGAACACACGCTGTTGCGGACGTCTGTCTGTGCTGAACACACGCTGTTGCGGACGTCTGTCTGTGCTGAACGCACACAGTTGCGGACGTCTGTCTGTGCTGAACGCACGCAGTTGTGGACGTCTGTCTGTGCTGAACACACGCAGATGCGGACGTCTGTCTGTGCTGAGCACATGCAGTTGCGGACGTCTGTCTGTGCTGAACGCACGCAGTTGCGGACGTCTGTCTGTACTGAACACACGCAGATGCGGACGTCTGTCTGTGCTGAACACATGCAGTTGCGGACGTCTGTCTGTGCTGAACACACGCAGTTGCGGACGTCTGTCTGTGCTGAACACACGCTGTTGCGGACGTCTGTCTGTGCTGAACGCACGCAGTTGCGGACGTCTGTCTGTACTGAACACACGCAGATGCGGACGTCTGTCTGTGCTGAACACATGCAGTTGCGGACGTCTGTCTGTGCTGAACACACGCAGTTGCGGACGTCTGTCTGTGCTGAACACACGCTGTTGCGGACGTCTGTCTGTGCTGAACGCACGCAGTTGCGGACGTCTGTCTGTGCTGAACGCACGCGGTTGCGGACGTCTGTCTGTACTGAACACACGCAGTTGCGGACGTCTGTCTGTGCTGAACACATGCAGTTGCGGACGTCTGTCTGTGCTGAACGCACGCAGTTGCGGACGTCTGTCTGTGCTGGACGCACGCAGTTGCGGACGTCTGTCTGTGCTGAACACATGCAGTTGCGGACGTCTGTCTGTGCTGAACGCTCGCAGTTGCGGACGTCTGTCAGTGCTGAACGCACGCGGTTGCGGACGTCTGTGCTGAACGCACGCGGTTGCGGACGTCTGTCTGTGCTGAACGTACGCAGTTGCGGACGTCTGTCTGTGCTGAACGCACGCAAATGCAGAACTCAAGCTCTTTTCTGTGTTACCTTTCCTTAAACTGGGCGGTAAATTAGTTCCCAGGCCCTGAATAATAATAATAATAATAATAATAATAATTTTGTATAAATAATAGTGATTGAGCTGCTCCCACCCCCCTTTATTCGTTTACCCTCCTTTCACCCAGCAGCCAGCCCGCACGTGGAACACACAGCCGGATCAGGGGCGTCTGTCCCAGCAGCTCTGCATGTCCTCTCCAGCAGGCGGCGCTGTTACATCCCAGGATGATCACTGCAGTTGTTTCGTGCCTTTCTCTGTGGATTTGTAAGCTGTCCATTCACTTTATTGAGAGGGGGAGGCTAGGGTGAAAAATTTACGATTTAAAGTCGGCCAAAACCAAACCTAGTATCTGGGTGAATCTCCCCAAGTAGTGCGATATGCCTACCTACAAGCCCATGGCACACGTGTGGTTGGCGGCTAGGGTTTCATCCAGCTTCTCCAGCCACACATTAATATGAGTGCCCAGAGAAGCTAATTGGAGGACAGCCACACCTGCACTGGGGGCTCATTGGAGAGGTAAGAAGAGCAGACCACTGGCAGAGTTTCATGCAGCAGGGCATCCCAAATTTTCTCTTTCTTGTGTTTTTTGTTCCTCCTGGTGGGGGCATTGTGATTTGGGATGCCTGCTGTGCGTGTGTCATGTGATTGCCAGTAAAATTGTGTGTGTTTTATAGGGTGATTGGGGATATTGTGTTGTCAGGGTTTTTTTGTGAGGGGGGGTTCTTCACACTGCTTGCTATTAGGTTCTTGGTGGAGGGAGTATTTTAGCACACCATTTGGTTCCAAATATGTTTTATTTCTTATTTTGCTCCTCTAAACCCCAGGTGCGTCTTGTGGTCCAGTGGGTATTATAGTGCGGAAACTATGGTATATATAGACATGTGACATAACATAATATACCGAGAAGTTGTGACAGAAAAAGTGCCAGTCCATTTTTCCAATCCATGTCCGCCCCGACTATTAGTCATGTTAACGTTAATTTTACTTAATTCATGAGTAAACGTTTCTAAACATAAAATGTTCAGGGGACAGCACAGACTACCGAAGTAGTATGTGAGGACAGGAATGGACTGGCCATAGACAGACCTAGGAGAATTCCCACTGGTCCACTCTGCATTTGGACTGCTTCTATTAACACCCCCATACAATCATTGCCTCCCCCAATCACCCCCCCAAGCCCCCTGTACTCGCCCTACTGTACCCCCCAGCCAATGTTCCGCCATTGCAATGCCTCAGCATTTTGGCTGTGATGGTGGGGGGGATATACCCATCCCTGCCACATTACCTTGTCTTTACAATACTAAAACACCATCACTTTGGCCATATCAACCCCTGCCCATGATCTTTCTCTGCTATGCCATAGCCACAGTTTGTAACAGGGTGGTGGGCTAATCGCAACCCATGTTAAAAGGTTTTAATAAAATGATTAGATAAGTGGGTAGCATCACCCCCCAGAAGGCCTGCGATTACCTGTACCTTTCCCTCAATCCTCGGCTAGGCATGGCGCCCCGTGATCGGCAGTGTGTCCACCGGCAGGCCCTTTCGGCAGCTGGAACTGAGGAAATGATCCGGCAGCCAATCCCGACTGAGGATCAAGGGACAAGTAAGAATTGTGGGCGTTCTGGAGGGCGATGCATGGGAAGGCGAATGGGTGTTGGTCCGATTTAATCTAGGTACAAACTACAGAACTGCTCACTCTAGTGCTGATTGGTTTCTGAGGCTATATAATAGTCTCAGGAAGTCTGAGAACAAGAGTGCTATGCAAATGCTGAGAGGGTTGTAGACCAAGCTCTGGTAGATATCCTCTTGGAAGACTGCTCACCTGCGGATCCTGGAGGTCAGGACAGAGGAGTACCTGTGCCTGTTGCCTTGAGGGGCAAACAGGCCATGATGGACTGTAGACCTGGTGAGGGCCAGGTCTGATGAAAAATGAAAAGGTATTTTTGCATTGTGGCACTGAGTGAGTACTCTCATCGTCTGCTCCCAAGCCCTGGAGCGTGACTCCATGTCCAGGGGCCCCTTCCCAGACATTCCTTTAAGCCTACCCTAATGCTGAAGGGCAAGTATTCTGCCTGATCAGGCTTCTTGTTGGGGTTAAATATGCACTTGGATTATTGACTTTAAAGGGTGTCTGTGAACTAAAAAATATGCTCAGCTTGCCTCATTGTACCAGGTTTTGGTTTTTAATCATTTAAAATATTCTGCTCTGGGCTCCACATGGCCCTCAAGGCTCTGCTTATAGCAAGCCTCCTGCCAGAGTCAACTTCATTGGAACAAGTTGGTAGGCATGTAGAAAGAAAACTATACTTTCCTTTGCTCCCCCACTAGCTATCTAGGATACCAGGGTCTATAGCTTCACATGTGCAAACTCTGTAAACATCACACGAAGAATTGGTGCATATGCTTGGGGATGCCCAACTAAAAAGGGTTAAAGTTTTTCAAATTGGGCGCAGGGGGATGGCCAGGGATGGGGTATAGTTCTCATGATTCTCCAGAGTACAGCGGAGACCGTAAAGCAGACAGTTCTCTTTATGGGATGCCTCTTTATTAAAAGCTTCTCAATCTTCAGCACGTTCTTGTTAATCATGGTTCAACAAAAAACACGGTTTCTTCCCCAGTACCTCTCAAAGGGGTCTCCTCCTGTACCCTCTCCTTTCCATGGAATTCCCTCCTCGATGTCCCAAGCTGGCTTCCCTGCGTCTTCCTGTGAAGACTCAACAAGGGCACCAGACACTAGGGCCTAAGTTCTCTTCCATCCCACTCCCAGGGATATAACCAATCTGCACCCAGGGCCTCCTCTTCTGACCCTCTCCAAGGTCCCAAGATCTCTTCTCTTCCTCGCCTGTAACTCTGCAGGGATCCTAGACACTAGGGCCTATCTCACTGAGCATCCATCTCCAGCAGCTACATATCAGGGGCGCACTTTACCTGCCCCTCGCCTTCTCACTGGTGCAGCTGGACCTTGGCACACCACGGATCAGGAACTTAGCTTCACATGGTGACTCCTCTGCAGGGCTCTATTCCCTGCAGAGATTTTTGGGAACTCTCTAGAATCTCCTCGGCTCCGTCTTATTTAGCCTCTCCCTCTACTGCCTTCTAATGGCAAGACCTAGGTAACTACACTACACTACTTATTCTACTTCTTATCCTATGGGGGCCTCTAGTGGCCTAACTAAGTATTTACATCTGAGCTATACACTCCCAATTCTAACACAATCCACCCCACCCTGGGTATCCCCCATTCTCCGAGGGGCTTCCCTCCCAAATAGAAAGAGCAGACAGAATCTTCTATGCCCCCCTACACACAGTGATGGGAGCTGGGACATTGGTAGGGGACAGTTTGCTATGAGCAGTCAGCTAGCCCATGTGTAGAACCTAAAGTTGAATCTCCTGGATTGGTTTGAGAGAACTGAACCAGGTGTGGGAGATGTAAGGTGAATATAGTAGGCTTATTTGTAGCCTAGATGCCCTTTAAAGAGTAACCATACTCTGGAATGTTATGCTCACTGGTGTTTTAAGGAAGATACTAAGAGGCAGGAGTTACATGTAGCTTCACACCTCCTCAGGTTCCCATACCGTGGAGAGGCAGAGCATATTTATAGACTGTAAAACAAGAAACCCTGTTTTCCTATTACATGAAATTATATCTCTTCACAGGAATTTCCTACCACTTTGGAACATATGTCCTTACAATATAGCCCTGGGGCATGATTGAGGAACCCTGGCTGCTGCTCTGTACAAACGGTTCTAATATGCTTAATGCTGGGTTTACACAATGCAATTATCAAGCAAGAAATTGCTAAAGTGACCGCAATTTAGCAATAATCGCTCCGTGGAAGCAGCTGCTGGGATAAAGAGTTGAACGTGTATTGGTTAATCAGTCGGCGGTCATATCATTTTGGCTGACCAAAAATTTCTCATTCATCAATTGATGGTTAAATGTGTAAACAGAAGTCGCCCTCAATACAATGTATTTTGCTATGAGAACAAGCAACCAATTGACCAACAAATCTTCAGCGCTCGAACATAGTCGCTTAGTCGCAGATTTGTATGGTCGGTCGCTGAGCGAACAGCTAATTGTTCTTACTCCTCCTTATCTAATAAAAGTGCTTTCATTGAGCAATTATGGCATCCAAAGAACTACACTAAATGTCCAACTTTCTGCTAAGTGTAAAGCACAAGGGAGTTACACATCACCATGTTATTACTTGAAAAGTACTCATTTTTTAAAGACAATTGTTTGTAAAAGCTCTGGTTGATTTTCATAACCTGGAAATTTTATCAACCCCACTCCTGGTCATGCTACTGTTGCAGACCTTCCATAGTGATCTGAACTGCTCACTGTATTCATTGAGATATCAGCAGGGAACACTGTTCCAGCTATATGCCTACCAATTGCAGAGGGTGCTTGTACAGAAGGGGTGCATGCATGTTGGGGTTGGTACAGTCGGTAGAGTTATGTTTTGCTTTAGCTTTCAGTATCAGAACTTTTTAACCTCACTTGAGGAACACCACCTAATGCCCAATCAAGTGCAAAAAAAAAATATTTACATTTTATCCTCAAAGACAGATGATACCCAAGATATCCTCATGGTTATTTTTGGGGGGGTTGCCCAAGATTTTTTAAGAATTGTCACCCTTTTCTTTGACTAGCCCATGCCTTATGTGCCCTTTTACCTATTACACTTGAAGGGTGACATATGAATGTGGCTGCTGGAATTAGGAGGATAAAAGCTGGCTCTTATGCCCAGGCAAATAACATAGCTGGGCATTCAAGGTGTGTACTCAGAGCCGTAATTCACCCATTCAGGCTCTGCGTAGTCTCTTGGTGGTCACAGACTTGGGAAGGTGAAACACAGGGCAGACGTACACAAGACACGATAAGCAGAACTGGGCCCCAGCGCAGGCCTGCAGCAGAGCTGGGCCCCAACACAGGCTACGACACTGACAATATAGGGCTGTAGGCCCAATACACACACAGCTAAGACACTGGAAGGCCTAATACAGACATAGGCCCAGCACAGACAAAGACACAAACTATGAAAGATTATAAGCCCCAGCATAGACAAAGACACCAACTATGAAGGACCATAAGCCCAATATAAAAAAAACAGGAAGGCCCCCACATAGACTAAGAGGTGTCGGGGGGGGGGGGGTTGGAGATTGTGGTTAGGCCTTAAGAAGACAATGCAATGATCTAACACATGGGCGGGGCCAGACACATGCCTTTATAGAAAACCCAAAAGTATGATTAACGCCAGGTGAGGTTAAACAATGCGGCTCTAGGACCCAGGGAAGAACCACACCACTTCAGCAGACAAACAGCAATACCACCAAAGCAGAGCACAATGGATAGAGCAACGGACTTGAAGCAATGACAGATGGCAGATTGCTGGTTCACAACCCCGTAAATGCCAGTCCTCACACAGGCTAAGGAGGGTCATTTCCACAAGTCCACTTCCCTGTAATGGTGCCTGGGGTCTCTGGTGGACTATATCAGAAAATGCCACTACAAGCCATCCCCTTGATGTAGTACAATCCTTTTTTCCTTTTACTGTTGCCTGAAAGTGGACCTCTAGTAAAAGATGACTGGAGGTCTGCCCACACCTGACCCTCAGTGCATCCTGCCATTTAAAAGTTAAAAGGAATCGCATGTGACCATATTTAGCCAATAGAGTATTGTTTGAACTGGGCAATCAGCCCAAAGATCACAGTGGCACCAATCATGTCCCTCTCTCCCACCAATCATGTCAGCCCCCATTAAATAAAGGATTCTCCCTCACACTGGTTCGTTGCCCATGATAGCGTGCTGCTGGGTGTGTTTTGTCTGAGTCTACTGAACCTTTTCTGTTAATGATCTTGCTGTGTATTTGACCATCCCGTGATTGCCGCCTGGACCGACCATTGCCTGTTCCTGACTACGGTTTCGTCTTATCCCTTTGTACTGCGTATCCGTGACCTCCCGGCTTGACCTCTGGCTCGATTTTGACTCTTCTTCTGTCTCCTCCTTGGTGCTGCGCTAGTTTGGACTGATCACCCGTGTATGACCCCTGCTTTCCCGACGTTGCCCTGTCTCGTTCTGGGTTCATCGGCCTTTCCCCCTTTGTGCTACGAAGTCCTGGGGGCAACCGTGCCCCGTGAGGTGTATAAAGCATCCCGGCAGACGGGGGCTTGTCTATAGGTGAAGCTAGCAGCGGAGATTGGGGGTTGTGGACTTACCTAGAAGGCAGGGGTCCAACGAGACCTGACACTCCCATGCAGCACACAAATATAAAATTTCCTGAAGGACTTTAAGTCCATAATCATTAATACAGCCAACTATGGACCTTGTAAGGTGGTCACTGGTCAGAGATGACAGAATCCATGTTTTTTTGAACTACGGCTTTTTTTACAAATTGCTTTTTTAGATAGTTCTTTTTTACCCTTTACATCTAAAATTACCACACTCAGGCCATGAACTTTGACTTCCTGTTTTTAGTATAGAAATGTCAAGAAAAAGAAAATGGAAAACATGTTTTGCTCTGTTGACCCTGCTTTGTTGCCCATCTGTTTTAACTTATTATCTATTGGTTATGGAATTTTAATATTTTGTATGACTGATTGGAAGGACCACACACAGTTCGAGTAATAATAATATATCTGTGGCTATGTGGCTAAATGTTTTCATCTCTCAACAGTGTCTCTAGAATATTTACCGATCAGCTTTCTACTTTGCTTGTGTCCAGCAATGGGACAATATATAACCTAAACTTGGGAAGACCAAGAGGACTAACCCATACTAATGATGTAACTATGCAATGAGGTCCAAAAACATAGTAAAGAGGAAGTTCACTCAAAATAGCCTGAACTTCCACAGCACTTTGCAGCATGGGTGCATCCTGTTTCAGTATGCCCCACTGTGTACCCGTAAAAGTCAAACCCAAACCCACTGGGCAGCCAACACACACACACACACACACACACACACACACACACACACAGAATGTAGCTGCTCATGCTGTGGTGTAGGCACCAGATATTATTATATTCATTTTAGGTATTCTACTTTGGAGACTTTCCCGCAGATCCAAAATCAGAGATGCCATAGGGGGCATAAGCCTCCCTGCTTACTTTACACTTGCTTCCACAATGCTAATTGGTTTCCCACAGCCCCAATATGACTTGGTGGAGGTGTAGCAGGCAAGGTCACCACTGTGAGAATTAGGAGCCTCAGTCTCTCCTTGTACAGATGCCACATCCACCTGCCGTCCGGAACTTGGAAGGGCAGCTGCTGTCCTGTCACATACAGGATGGCTGTGAGAGAGCAATCAGTGGCACAGAAACAAGCGTAAGGTAAGCAGGAATCCTCGTGCTTCCCCCCTCCCCCTACAGAACTGAGGTCTGAAACACACCCAGGATTTTGGCTATTCCAGGTTTTGACCCAGGGACATGCGGAATTTGAATGCCCCGGTATGTGAAACCCCCCAGAATGCCAATACAAACTCACTCTTCCCCTGATCCTACAGCACATGTATGGGCTCGGCAACTGGCTCTGTTTGTATGTAGAGCTTCATCAAGGCTCAAAAAGAGTGCTGTTACACCATCAGGGGGCATTTGATTGCTGGATGCCCCACACCACATACTGGCCTGGGGATGCCCATTGCTCACCCTTTTAATTCACCTCCTTCCAGGTTGTCACTCTGTAAAGTGACCCCACTGGCAGCCAGTGAAGTTCACTGGGAGGGCATGCACAGTGTTGTGCATGGTCCACTGGTCGCCGGCAGTCACAAGCCTTCGCGATCTGGCATCTGGCATCTGACAGGAGCATTTGCAGAAGTAGGTAAGTATATGGGGCGGATCATGCTACACAGGCTAGTATGCAGAGCGGGGCATCCCGCAATCAAACACCCTACCTCTACTCATTTATGTGCCGCTTTGCATTCTGGGATTGCTGTCCTTTTACTGACCCCCTGTACAAAGCACAGCTATAACCCCGCCTCTTCTGCATTTTCCCCCCGCTACTCCCCTCAGCATGTAATGCTTCAGAGGCAAGATGGCAGCGCCCGTATCCTAGAGTGCTAAACTGAGTTGCAGCTCAATGGGGGAAAGAATAATAAGTAAGTGACTAAAACGTAAAATATAATAATTGTAGATGCTGGGCTTTTCATTAAATGATGCTGAAGGTCTGGTTTAAGGTAGTCATCTATTTAACTGTACTTATTCTTTCCACATGTAGTCACTTGGGAAGTATATGATTATTATGCCATTTTATCCCCAACCTCCTGTACATCTCAACTGAAGATGTCTTCATATTGTGGCCTCTGTAGAAAGTCTGAAAATAGGGTAAAATACTCACCCTTTCACATTTCTGGCTGGTCAGCAGTTGCACTGGCAATTATGAGCCATGTGGGTGGGCAATATAACCCGATTTTGTTCATTCTATCGGCCAGTTTATAGACAGGCATACCCACTTGGGATGCTTAGGGCACATAGCGGATGCAGCAACCTCAAACATCACTGCAGAGTGTTGGTCACTTATTAATCCAAGCATGACTGAACACATTCCGACATCTACTGCTGCTTGAAACATGAAACTGCCAGAGCTGCTGATTTGTAAAACAGGAGGGAACTTTAGAGTTGAATTTCTACTTCATGCCGTTATTTCAGGGAGCAGACCTGTCAACTGCAAATGAAATGACAGCTACTTGGAAGTCAAGGATCTAAAAATAGGTTTTCTAGTACATTATTTTTATGGAAAACCTCAACACATTTATATGCACACACTGCACTGAAGGTTTTTGTACATCAGCTTGGAGGAGATTTAAACCATTCCTCCATGAAAAACTGCTTCAACTGTGTTATTTTGTTGAGTTTGTAAAATAATATAAAAGATTCCAGGGCTGGCCCCTGGCCTTCCCCTGGGGCATCCAAAATCAGCATGCCCTGCTCTGAGAAACCCCTCCGGGTCCGAGCAAAATTCACCTCCTCCTTGGCTGTAAATATCCGCGTCCACATTCCCGTCATGTTTGTGCTGTGCGCACGCTCACACCCCCAGCCATTCTGATGGGCTGAGGACAAGAACACGCCCATTGGGAATGTGAACGCTTCCAATCACAATAGCCATTAACAGAGCTGCAGGGCCAGGGAAAGGCAAGTTTGTATGGGTGATGTGGGGGGATTCTCACAGCAGGGTATTCCAAATCAGGATGTGGCCAGGGCAAGAAGCAAAACCCTGGATAGTCAAAATCCTGGGTTTTGTGTCTAAATATTTTTATTAATTTTTATTATTTTTATTTTTATTAATAATACAGCAATCTCAGTCGTTCTATATTTACGGAAACAAAGACATATATATTATATCATCCAAAATTAACATTCATGTTGCAAAAATTCACTTTAACTCCACTTCTCTTGTGTTTTACATCACTAGTAATGAAAACCATATCTAGTGATGTCTCTATTCCTACTAAGTCGCCCTTGTAATTCTCTAATCCATTAAAAATACAACCTTTGCAGTTTTAACCTAGTCGTCATCCTAGAAATGTATCATCACATTTTTCCTGTTCCTGACTTAAGGAACCCTGTGAGGGGTCTACAAACTTAATAAATGAATAAAAACTGACCAAGTAATAGAAAAAAAGAAAGAAAAGACAGAGAGGAAAAATAAAAGGAAAAGAGAGAAAAAGGGTGAAGGAACACACCTCCGATCCTTCATCCCTCTCCATCTCTCCTCCCCACCATCTCCAGCACACACACAGTACTATTTGTGTAGGTTATCCTGGAATTGATCTTGATGGATTAGCAATGTACTGGTGGCCAGTCTCTCATTGGCCATGATCCAATTCAATTTTTAATTAAAATAGTTCATAGGGATATATTCTACTCTCCAGGCTTTGGCCAGGGTCATCAGGGAGATGCCCCCAGGTAAACAATAATTCTCATAATCTGTCCATCCCCCTTTTTCTAAGCCGATATGGGCAATAGAATTGGAAAACTGTAAGATTTGGATAGCTCTGAATTCCTCGCTTTTAGGCAGAGCATAAAGCTCTCTCAAGTCCTTTAAATTTAGTTGGTTCTTCTTTGGAAAAAAAGTTTGCCACCATCCAAATCCCTTAATAGACTCCTTGATTTAAACTTAGATTGCCTAAAATAGGGCACAGGGACTCTTTTCTAGATTTCAATTGAGACAGTTTGCTCACTTTATCCTATATTCTCATCATCTCAGTCAGGGCTGAACATAGAGACTTAGGTATCTTTTTTTGGTCACTAACAACAGATTTAATGGGAAGTTCTGACAGGCTTGCTGTTCCACAATTGTCCATAGAGGTCTTTATACGTTTCTAAATATATCTGAGATCTGAGCTATTCTGGCTTCCAGGTAGTAACATTTCAAATGGGGGACTCCCAGTCCACCCTGTTCCTTTGGAGCCAGCAAGACATTCTTACCCAATCTCCCTCTCCTCCCATTCCATATGAACTCAATTATTGCTTTTTGCAGATATAGATATTAGACCGCACTAGCAGTAAACATGTAGCAGGTGTGCACACAAGGGGATAGGTAAACATACAATGGATAAGCCGTCCCTAACCCCGCTAGTAAAATACTGTACCCACTATCTAATCACATATGAGGTAATAATCCATTTATATACATATATATATGTGCATATTTAATCAAAAAGTGCTAATGTGCTAAAGTGCTAATACAAATAATAAGGACCAACCTGGTAGGGAGGAAGCAATACGACACAATAACAAAGAAATCTCACATGTCCATAATTATGGTGGAAGCTAGCAGTACACACCCCCTGCTCGCTGCTGACGCATTTCGTGACGTCACAGCGTCACTTCATCAGGGCGAATAGGCACACAATGGGTCCCCAAAATTACCCTTTATATACTCACCCGCCCCGCGTCGAGCTGTGAAACAAGCCGCCGAACGCACTCCGGCCGGAAGAGGCCCGTCAGAGGCCCGATCTGCGCTCTAAAAGGCAGAAGTGCGCCGCGCAGCCCAGATACACTGGGCAGGCACGTGCACCACTTAAGAGGGTCAAGCGTGGCAAGCGTGGGACAGAGGAGCGAGGACAGGTGGGTACACCAAGGCATCGGGCACTGATAAACAATAAACGATTCAAAACAAAAAACAATCAGCGTGACTACCTATACTACACAGTGAATTACTACTATTTATAATACCAAACCTGAATTATTAAACCAAATTTACCTAAGAGTAGCTATATCTATCTCTGCTGTAACTATCATGATTCTTGCTATAACTGTCACAGCTACTGGGCTATCACTTAGAGCATAATATTACAACCATAAGGAACCACATACATATTTACAAGTGAAAGTCTGCATGTAAAAATTGTGAATCATATCCCTATATTATAAGCGGCACCTGTTGCTATTCTTAACTTGCCAACTGGACATGTAACAGCATACAAGTTATTGTCAATATAAGACAATGCAAGGTCACATTAATGTTTGCCAGGTGCTAATACACTACACATAAGGTCCAAACAGGCCAGACACCCATAGGCTGTCTAAATGGGTTGCAAAACTCCCTCCTATAATGCACATACCGGAAAAGAAATACAAATATTAACTAAAGAACAGAAATTAATGAAGCCTATACCACAAAATAGTAGTATGGCAAACACTAAAAAAAAAAATAATAATAATATGTTGTTGTCAAATGTTGTTTAGAGAGCTTTCTTCATCTGTAAAGGGCTCTACGTGATCGGTGTCGTCTTGATCCACATCGGGTTCCATGTTGATTTCACCCCTGCTCCATCTCACATTGGCTAAATTGACAGATCCCCGACGCATACTTCAGATTGTGGTCCGGCCTTAATAACATCCACCATAGCTATATGTGGTGCTATGAACTAAAACAAATCTGCATAAGTACCATCCAGTGAATTATACCATAACGTGACCATGTGCAAACCCCACATAAAAATCACTCAGTGCAAAAATCTTATATAATATTTAACTCTTACTTATTTGTGAACCCAATATAAATTCAAAAAAAGAAAAAAGTGAAAAAAACACTATATACCCATAAAATAAATTAATATGAATATATAAATCAAGTGCCAAAAAAAGATGTAAAGGCCAGATCCTCATTAAGTCCGACGGGGACCTGGGAATCTAGATTAAAGATTCACCGCAGCTATTTTTGTTGCAGAGTCTTCTTGACGTCACCACCACGTGGAACAATACTCACCTTTTCCACACCAGTAACCCTTAAGTTACTCAAATTACTGTGATGTATCTGCAAGAAATGTGGGCCACAGGAGGAACTATTTTGCCCTGTTGTACATTTCTTGCCGCCAGGCGGATGCTGAATATGTGTGCCTGTACCCTGGCCTTAAGACTATTACGAGTTTCCCCCACGTACATCTTAGGGCATCCGCACATGAGTGCATAGACAACCCCTGTGGTCCTACAATTAATAAATTGTCGAATGATAAACTTCTTGCCTGTATGTAAATTGCTAATAAATTTGTTCTTAATCATATGTGGGCATACCGAACAACCACCGCATGGGTGATTTCTGCCAACCTCACTTCGATCCCGTAGCCAATTAGAGGGTGCACTAAAATGGCTAGAACACACTCTATCCCGCATATTTGGGGCCAGCTGCGCTGCCATCCGGGGCCCACCTTGAACCCATTTAGCAAGATATGGGTCAGCCTTTAAGATATGCCAGTGACTCTTGAGGATGTGTCTAAGTTTGTGCCAATCGCTATTGTAGCGTGTCGTAAACCTTACCTCGGAGATGTTTCATACTTTGTTCTTTGGAATAAGGAGTCTTTCCCTGGGGGTAGCTTTGGCCCATTCCAAGGCCCTGTTGACCACTTGCTTGGGATACCCCCTCCTGCGAAACCGGTGTGAGAGGTCTTTGGCCTGTTGTAAGAATTCCTCATCATTGGAGCAGTTCCTGCGATTTATCAGAAACTGCCCCATTGGTATACCCCGCTTCAGGCTGGCCAAGTGAAAACTCCCATAATGTAATAAAGAATTGACTGAGGTTTCCTTACGATATTAACCAGTATGTAGCATCCCGTCATCCATAATGGAGATAGTCAAGTCCAGGAAAGTGACCTGTTTTTCTGAAACATGGGCAGTAAGAAAAATATTTAGATGATTCAAAAACTCATTAAAGCATTCCTCCGATCCTTGCCACAATATCAGCATATCATCTATGTATCTATGCCACCCCAACACGTAATCCGCAAGATCCTCATGGAATACCACCTCCCTCACCCACCACCCCAGGAATTGGTTGGCCACCAAGGGTGCACATCATGCCCCCATGGCGACCCCACAGACCTGGCGGTAGTATGATCCATCGAAGAGGAAAAAATTGTGCGTCAGCACAAAATCAAGTAACCCAAGCACAAAATCTTGTAGGGGAAGAGGATCTTGATTGATATTGAGAAAATATCGGCATGTGTGGGTGGCATACCTATGTGAGATACTGGTATAGAGGGCTTCAACGTCCAAAGTGATAAGTAGGACATTATCCGGCACACATAGAGAGTCCAAGCGATTCAACAAACCCATTGAATCGCATTCATAAGAATCCAGAGAGGTCACAAATGGTTGCAAATGTCTGTAAATCAGTAAGCAAGCCTTCTCCGTTAAACACTCGATACCTGCCACAATAGGTCTCCCTGGCAGGCATCAGGGGTTCTTGTGTATCTTGGGGAGCATGTAGAATGTGACTACCACCGGAAATTCCACTGTAAAAAAAACAAACATTCTACGATTGATAATGCCCCCAGACCAGGCCTCCTCGATCAGTCTGTCATACTCACCCTTCTACAGTGTCAGCAGATTACCATATAGTTTTTCATAATTACATGGGTTCTGTAGCTGCCTGAGGGCCTCCGTGCAATAGTATTCCAGTGACATAGTAACGATTTTTTTCCAGCCTTTATCGGCATCTTTGATTAATATGTCTACAGAGGCTAGAGATGGCAGCTAGTTCCCCTTGTGACAGGTTATGAGACCTCTGAGAAATTGGTAGTTTTTGTATCTTATCGCTGACCACTTTAAAGAAAGTATGTACAGCCAGACTAAGGGACCAGGGCGGCATATATTTTGATGGTTTATATAGCTATATTCCTCCAATAAGGTGGTTAAGTCATCCAAGGCCTCTCCTTCCTCCCATGATAATCCAGCCGTCAGTTGTGAGGGAACCTTAAATAGTTTTTTCAACAGAAGCCTTCTACAAAATAGATAAAGATCCTTAATAGCCAGGAACTTATCAAGCCTATTGTTAGGTGCAAACGTAAGGTCTTTTTGTAATACTGACCTCTCCTCAGTGGTCAGTGTGACTTCCGATAAATTGATGACAGAAAGTTCCTGGTTAGAGGGATCATGGGTAGTGTGTTCTTGTGAAGGGGATGGAGCAATGCCTAAGAGCTGGGGTCTGTCCTGGACAGTTTTTGCGATGATGGACGTAGTCTGCGGTGATCCCACCGCCCATTTAGACCGGTTTGATCTGTGTCTCTTCTCGCCCCCCCCCCCCCCCCGGCGTGTCCTCTTGCCCTGCCTTCGCCTAAAAAATGATGTGTGCTACTACTATCATCTGAGGATCTGCTGGACATGGAGATCCTATGGCTGGGAGGACGACAGATGCAACAGATGAAGCAGCACGGCTATGAGAGCTCACCTCCAATTGGCACAGTCCCAGAGTGTAAAGTAAAGCCAGCCGACATCCGGAATCCCATAAAAATATCCAGTTTTATTTGAAGTCTCAATTAAAATGCTCAATTCCAGCAGCGGTACATACAGGCATAAAAACTGTAGTATTGCGTCAACGCATTTCGGGCAGCACGCCCTTGATCATGACAAATAGTGGGGGACAACCCCTTGGTATATATACAGACATGGGATCCAATTAAGTAATCAAAAATACACATTAAACAAATTAAACACAAGCAATGACTTACATGCTCGCCATTCGCAGCGCGCGCGTGTGTCCGCCGCCGTAATGTGAGTCCATCGTCTCGCCCCATCTAAATGAAAACCAAGACTCGGCCAATGACAGATCAGAGGATGACGTTACCGCCTCCTATTGGTCTAAGGGTCAGTGCATCAAAGTAATGGCAGAAAGAGTATCCATGTGCAGGACAAAAGGGTGGAAACCACCAGACTTTATCAACAATGACAAATGCCGATCGTAGCCGCTAATAGGCAAATTCTATTCATATATACAAATAAATGAATGCCTAAAAAGCCCAAAGCTGCGGATGGCGGTACATAGAGGGGAAAAGCCCTTCAGGCACTTTCTGAGGAGAACACACATATAATTGCACATAACAGATGACTAGAAATAAAGCTCACCAGCATGCAAGAATATCTAAAGAGAGGGATCTATAGGCCTCATATATACATCTTTGTATCAGTCTGGATGATAGACATAAATTAATTAGATTCAAAGAAAAGATGGGTGCTACCATGAAAAGCCATTAGAATACCTCATAGAGGGCCCATGATGTTATAAAAGGAAAATACCTCATAGGAAACCTATGGTTTTGTAAACAGGGGGTAAACATGGGTAGTACAAGGAGGGATAGTATACCTAATAAGAGATAGCATTACCCATGAGAGTAGAGTTTAAACTTGAATCTTGATTATAATTTTCAATGATAGATTTAAGCATGGATTTTAATGCTGAAGTAAAGCAAAAGACAAAATATAAACTCTAAATTATAAAAAGCAGGGAAAGTACCAAGGATGGAAGGACACTTAAAAATCAGGCCAACCCATCTCAATCCCGCAGGAAAAGATCCACATCCCATCTGGCATTAAGACCAGACGGGATGCGGGTCTGTAGCCTAAAAATAAAAAAAACTCCCTCTGGAAGATTTTGGCCTGCAGATTGCCCCCCCTTGGTCCTAATGACACCTTTTCAATTGCTACACAGGTAAAATTAGATAACTCCCCCGCATGTTCATTATGAAAATGGCGACCAACATTTGAAGATGTATTAACGCGATCCCCATGGGAGGCGGCTATATGTTCCGCTATGCTTCTTTTAAATAACCTGGTAGTACACCCCACATACTGTAAGTTACAGGCCGTACATGTAATTAAATATATCAAATTCATGGTATTACAATTCATAAAATCCTTAATCTGAAATTTTTCTCCTGTCACAGAAGATGTCGATTCATTTCCCTGATGTACATATTACATCTGTTTCCCCCACACTTAAAGAAACCTCTACATTCCAGCCATGTCGATGACACTTGTGGCCGTTTCTTAAATAAACTGGGTGATAGTTTTTGGCCTAGGGTCGGTGGTTTTCTGCTTACAATTTTCACTCCCTGTTTAAGTATATTCTTCAAATGTGGGTCGCAATTTAGCATAGGAAGATGTTTTAAAATGATATCCTTCACCTTTGAGAACTCCTCACTATACGTTGTGACCATCGTCACAGCATTTTTACTCCTGCGTGCAGGGGGTACCCTAGAGCTCGATCTTCCCAGCTTTGGACCTGAGCCTATCATGGAATTCCTATGTTTAGACTTCGCTATTTGTCTGGCTCGTTCAAGGAGGTCTAAAGGGTATCCCCTCTGTATTAACCTATTTTGGATAGTGTCCGATTCTTGTTCAAAGGCCACGTCCTCCGAGCAATTACGTCAGGCTCTAATCATTTCTCCGACAGGAATAGCCCTGATATTATGGGCCGGATGACAACTTTCTACCCTCAAAGTTGTATTCCCTGAGGTCTGTTTCCTATACGTTCTCATTTCTATCCTATTTCCATCCTTGGAGATCTGAAGAGAGAGATCCAAGAAAGAGATTGTATCTGAATGACACTCAAATGTAAATTTTAAATTTAACTCATTATTATTGAGATAAAAGACAAACCCATCGATAGAATCTCGTTGACCTTACCAAATAATAATCAGATCATCACTATATCTGCCATAATATTTAATGTTATGCAGAAAGGGGTTATCCTGGTTGTATATCCTCGCCCTCTCCCACCAGCCCATATACAGGTTGGCGAGAGAGGGTGAGAAAGGAGCCCCCATGGAGGCCCCACATCGCTGCAGATAGTATTTCCCCGAGAACAGGAAAAAATTGTGTCTCAAAAGATATTCCAATGACAGAATCAAAAATTCCACCAGTTCCCCTGGGTAGGCAGAATAATTACTTAAATGGAAGAAGATTGCCTGGAGTGCTAGGTCGTGGGGTATTACCGAATAAAGGGAGGCCACATCACAAGTAAGCCACAAATAACTTTCCTTCCATTGGATCTCATTGAGTTGTCTGATGACATCCCTGGAGTCCTGAAGGAAACCCGGGAGTCTCCGGACAAGGGGGGGAAGATGTGAGTCCACCCACTGCCCCAGCCTCTCATTCAAACCCCCAATCCCAGCCACAATGGGCCTGCCCACAGGTGGGCATTGTTGTTTGTGGATCTTAGGGAGGTGATGAAAGACCGGGGCAATGGGTGAAGCCACATCCAATGCCTCCACATATCCATCATTTAAGACCCCCAGGGCCCTGCCCTCCAGCAAAAGACTCTTCAAATCAGATTTAAACAGGGGTGTGGGATCCCCATCAAGCCTCATATAGGTATCCACATCCTCTAATTGCCTCAGTGCCTCCCTTTCATAATCTACACTGTCTAACACTACTACACAACCCCCCTTATCCGCCGAGCGGATAACAATTGCATCGTTGTTAATAAGGTTACCCAAGGCCTTTCCTTCCTTACCTGACAAGTTTGATTTCATATTTGGTCTCTGTCGGGACGCCAATCTGGTGAGATCCGCCTCAACCGCCTCCTGGAATATATCCAGGATTGAGGTTCTGGCGTTCACCGGATAGAATTTGCTATTTGGAAATTTCGGTGCCTCCGGGGGTAGGATTTTATGTGTCTGGTGACTCTGGTGACTCTGGTCAGATAGACTGTCTAGTAATATTTTACAAGTAATATCCTGAAACAAGGACAAATTTAATTCATTGCTATGATCTAATTGTAATAGAGACTTATCCTCTGCACCAAGAGATTCACTTACTATTGGATCCTGCTCTATCCATTGTGTGTCCTTCTCTTCCATTGCCCCTATGTGCCCACCTATACACTCGACCCATATCAAAATCCATCCGATCTCTGTTCAATTTTTCCATCTTACTACTAATGATGTTATCCTCCAAATTTGTAAGGTCAGTGTCCAATAGCCCTTGTAATTTATCCACCTCTTTTTGTGGTATTTCTCTAGGGATAGTGTTGTACAAATTCTGTGTCTCCTTTGTTTTGGCAAGTGCTATTTTGTCTAGATTGATGAGTTCATCAATTAAACCCATGGCACATCTATTCAGGTGTGTCTCCCACCTGTGGCGAGTCTCATCAGAAACCTCCCAGGCGGGAAAAAATTGAACCATTAATCCTCTAGAAATAAGTGACTGTTCCTTGTAAATCTCCAGGCTTTGAATGTTCCACCATAACTTGGTGAACTTAATTTGTTCTCTTTTTATTTGGTGGAAAATATCTCTAAGTGTGGGAGACCGAGTGCTACACACGGTGCCCTCACCCTGTAGCCTCCATTGTTGTAATCTGGTATTCCAGTTACTTTGTTTAATTTCTGAGTTAAATTGCATAATACTGTGCAGGTCCCCTTAATTGCAAGTAAGTAAACTTGGATATTTATTGCATAACAAAGTTACGCTTCTTGTAGGAAGATATCAGTCCCGATGGATTTATAAAAACTAAACACCCTGTTTCTTTTTATGAGAGAGTTGAAACCTTGGCCAGTATGTGATTTTATTTTATATGGCCCCATTCTTAATACTAGTTAGTTTTCTAGCCCTTTGGCTCATAGGCCTCCATAATCCATACAGATGGAGGCTTTTTCCAGTCCCATAGGGAGAGAAAGTGGAGAGAGACGAAAATCCCAGGTTTTGTTCCGTTTTAAGGCATGGGTCCTGAGTCTTTCCTAAAACGTGAACCACATTCAGCACAAGGAGATGATCGGGAGCCCCATTCAATGCAAATAGGTCATAGAAGCCATAAAACTACTAACAGAACTTCCAAAAGGAATTCCAAATAACAATGCTGTCCAGCATTCAAAAACATCAGATCTGTCAATGCAGTGTGATCAATCCCTCTCACCCCTAAAAAAACTTGCTCCACATGAGCATATCGTATCACATAGGCCCCAAAGGGTTAAATAAGATTCAAGCGTTCAAGGCAAGTAAACCAACAAACTAAGATGTCTTACCTGGACCCCGCTATCCAGTACGTTCCCCCAGCAATTTCAGCCCAGGGCATGATAATCTTGAAGAGGCTGCACAGACCAGCATCCACCTTTGCTCAGAGGGGCATCCATCACTCGGGAATCCACTCTGTGCACCAATGAGCTGTATTATCGGGACAGTTCAGCACCAGGGAGGCCAGGGCAGGAGGGGGGGGTGTTGAGGTATGATTGGACTGGATTAAAAATATTAGGATAGTCATCCAATTGGCTTTCTTAATTGAGCTTTCAGCTATTTACACCATGCTGCCTGATGGGGGGGGGGGGGGGGGGGGGGGCGTTTTTTATTTTAGAACCCCCCTCCATTCCAGGGATGTAGATACCACATAGGCTCAGAACTTTAACTTGTTGTGAACTAGAAAGTGGTCCAAGGGACCCCCTATACCAATTCACACGGTAGCCCAAAACTGACGCCCATCAGTGCAGACAACATATACTGACGCAAGACAGAATTATGCATACCAAGTAATTTCATACATCAACTTTCTTGTGTTTGATCATTTCAACGTACATTTTTATTTAATCAAAGGTACTTTAATCTTGTTCCTCATGCATACAGCATATTATTGCCCAGAATCTGAACCAAATATTAATAAATTTGACTGGCATGTTGAAGCTCATCTTTGATTTCCTTAAAATTTATTTCAGGGCTTGAGCTGGATAAACATGGGAAAATGTACCCTGATGACCCTGGAACTTGTATGCTACATTAGAGTCCTATGCTGACAGCTCAGTCTGTGGTGTGCAGTCATTGCCAAGACATGCTGATAACAGATGCTAAGTAGCTAAGGTCTGCTGCAGAGAAGCATAATTTACAAAATGTCAGGGAAATAACACTTTAAGTTACCGGACTGTATATCAATGGACATTCAGGCTGTAAGTACATCACCAATATTCACCAATATATTTCTAAAGGTGCTATTCAAGTGAAAATCAAATCCACAGATGTAAAAAACATTGATGTCCATAAATTAAGTTATGAACAATAATGAGAAAAGACACATGGAAAAAGTATTGAACAAGCATACTGAAATATATGTAATACTTTGTACAAAAGACTTTGTTGGTGATGCCAACTTCAAGACTAGAGATGAGCGAACCGGTTCGGACGAACCGGAATTCGCTCCGAATTTCAGGAAATATTCGATTCGGCACGAACCCGAATATTTTGTGGTTCGTGCCGATTGAATTTTTCCTGAAATAAAAAAAAAAAAAATGCCGGCATGGTGGGAGCGGGCCGGCCGGTTCCGCTGTCAGCGGGCCGGCCGGCGGGCCGGTAAAGCCGGCCGGCCCGCTCCTACCATGCCGGCATTTAAAAAGCAAAAAAAAAAAAAAAAAAAAGCATTTTTGCCGGCATGGTGGGAGCGGGCCGGCCCGCTCCGCTGTCAGCGGAACCGGCCGGCCCGCTCCCACCATGCCGGCATTTCAAAAGAAAGCAAACACTTACCTGCAGGTCCGGAGCGTGGAGGCCGGCACCGCTCTCAGCTGTCATCTGAGGGCGCGTCATTTGCTTTTTAAATGCCGGCATGGTGGGAGCGGGCCGGCCGGCCGAATCGAACTTTTCAAAAGTTCGCTCATCTCTATTCAAGACGCCTCCTGTATGGAGAGAGATTAGTCACATGTATTGCTCAGGTGTGATTTTGGCCCATTCTTTCACACTAACACTCTTCAAATTCTGAATGTTCCAAAGGCTTCTTCTATGAACTTTACCGAACTTCAGTTCCTTTCAAAGATTTTCAGTTGGATTCAGGTTAGGTGATTGTTTGGTCTATTCTAGCAGCTTTATTTTCTTTCTCTGAAACCAACTGAGAGCTTCCTTGCTTCTGTGTTTGAGACCATTGTCTTGCTGAAATGTCCACCCTTGTTTCATCTAAATCATCCAGGTCGAGGACAGCAGATATTTTTTTTGATCAAGAATGCCTTCAATGGAATCTATCCATTCACCCTTCCTTTAATTATTTGAAGCATGCCAGTCTTGTATGCTGAAAAACAGACCTGCACCATGATGTCCCCCACCTCAAAACTTCACTGTGGGTATGCCATGGTATGGGGTGATATGTAGTGCCACCTTCTGACCTCCAAACACATACCTTCCAACTTTTCAGGGTGGAAAAGAGGGACAATTGCTAAATTAAGCCACACCCCCTCAATAAGGGATGGATGGGAGGTAGGTAGTAACAGTTACAACACATTGAACAGGCAAATTAATAATTTATTAATACAGATCTGCATGTTAAACCTCAAAGAGGGACAAATGGGTACAACAAGGATAAGGGGGCATGGACTCAAAAAAGGGACAGTACCTCCAAATGAGGGACAGTTGAGAGGTATGCAATCATGGTGTGTAGTATGGCAGTCAAAGAGTACAATTTTGGTCTCACCTGACTGGACTATACTCTCCCAATATTTTACAGTATTTAAACATGCATTAGCATGCCTTTTCCATGAAATTTCAATACAGTACTCAAGGAATATTTGATGAAAGCACTAAAATGTTGCAGAATTACAATAATTTATTATCTGTCACATATTACAGACATAGTAAGATACATATACACTTCATTTCAAACTCTTCTGCTTTCTCAAAGCCTGAAGGACACCTCAGGGGCCCAGAGGAATCTGCTCCACTCCACAGGTGCAAGCATCGATTTCTAACACATTTTACTGAATATAGGATTGTTCCATCACAAACATGGAAAATATAGCATCTCAATCAATATACTGTATATTGTGCTGAAGCATAAGTGACATTTAAACTGTATTTCTTTATTGAGTTACCCATTCCAGTTGCCAGAATAACATGGAAAGCATGGCTGGCTAGATCTTAAAACACAAGATAGCTTGTGTAGCAAACACAAAGCAAAGAAAGAATGCAGACCCAAATTAGGTAAGGTTTTAAGTATCTTTCACATACTACTTTGATTTAAATCCACTAAAAAAGATTTACAAGTATTTTCTTGGCACATGGAGGTAGATTCTGCATTTTGTCTTCAGCACCTAGTTTCCCAACACCCTATAAACTGATTGTTTTAAGTGTTTGTTGGTAATAAATCTGAACTCCACAGGTGTATATTTTAGTTTTGGGTAGCATAGGGAACTGTTGGAACCACATTAAAGTAAACCTAAAGCAAGAGAAACATGAAGGCTGCCATTCAGACAACTCTGATCAGAGATGAACAATCTGCGACCCACAGTATTATTAGTTGCAGCCCCTGGCACTAGGGATGGGCGAATCGCTCCGGACGAACCCGAATTCGTTCCGAATTTCAGGAAAAATTAGATTCTGAACTAATCCGAATTTCCCTGCTATTCGATCGATTGAAGTTTTCCTTTAAACTCCATTTATTTCAATTACAGGCATTCTAAAATGGTGGAAGCATGTGTCCGGACATGTTCCCTGGGGCAAGGTATCATGGGAAAGTCACATGCAGCCTATCAGCAGCCAGGAAGCCCGGTGACATCACCGTGCTATATAAACGGCGGCCATCTTCCTTGTGCGCAGTTCAGCGTTCTATTGCGGCCAGAGCACAGCTGGTTACACACAGGGACAGAGTTAGATAGAGGTAGGGAGAGTCAGAGAGACCGACAGAGAGGTAGACAGAGCCAGGGAAAGATAGTGAAAGATAGAGAAAAACCGGAACGATCCAGGCAGGGACAGCATTGAAGTGACAGGGAATTTTTTTTTTTTTTCATTAGCCAGATCATTTTTCAATTCAATTTCAGTTCTTTGCCTTGCCACTGTGCATCCCATCTATGCATTGGCATATTTAACCCTATCTGTTACACACAAGCATTTCTCATAACTAGATTAGTTTTAATTTAGTTTTAATCTTTTTTTGTCTGCTTTAAATACACCAGCCCACATGGGCATCCCAAACCAGCACATGTCACCCTATCTGTTATACTAAATAAGCGTTGTTCAGCCTCATTTTAATTAAGCTATTGCATTTTGAATTGGTTTTTGTCTGGTTTAAATACACCAGCCCACATGGGCATCCCAAACCAGCACATGTCACCCTATCTGTTATACTAAATAAGCGTTGTTCAGCCTCATTTTAATTAAGCTATTGCATTTTGAATTGGTTTTTGTCTGGTTTAAATACACCAGCCCACATGGGCATCCCAAACCAGCACATGTCACCCTATCTGTTATACTAAATAAGCTTTGTTCAGCCTCATTTTAATTAAGCTATTGCATTTTGAATTGGTTTTTGTCTGGTTTAAATACACCAGCCCACAAGGGCATCCCAAACCAGCACATGTCACCCTATCTGTTATACTAAATAAGCGTTGTTCAGCCTCATTTTAATTAAGCTATTGCATTTTGAATTGTTTTTGTCTGGTTTAAATACAAAACCAACACATACACACAAGGTTAATTAAGGGCACTGGCTCACTGGACAACTATATACATGAACACACAGCTGCACATTACATAACACATCTTTATTGAAGGTAATATTGCACACCCCAAAACGCACAGAAAAAAATGTACACCAATAGTTATAAAAATGTCACAACGTTGTGATACTAAAAAATCGTATCTTCCTACCACGTGCTGTCTTGTAAACCGTTGCATCTACTTGTAGTTTGGAAGCGCCAATCAAGCTTGGAGGACATCTGCCACACAGCTAAGTCCCTACATGTTTATTTGTAGTTGGTACGCGGGAGCATACTATTGGCCAAGTGGGTGTGACGCAAAAAGAACTGTGCAGTGAGAAAGTGTGACTGCAATCTTGAAACGCTCCGGTTGGAGCAATCAAGGCCGGCCAGCATTGGCGGTGATGAGAAGGACTGTGCCCGTTGTTATTACGCTGTCGTATGCATGCACTCAGTGAGTGAAAGTGCTCGAGTCACGTTTCTTGAGACCGCACTAGCAGACAAGACAAGGGGCGGACACGGCATAAAGAGTGGATAACTTACAAACCTCTCTCCTGGCTACTTTGTCTGGCAGTGACAACGCAGTTTTTCTTCCCACTAGCACGTGCAGGTTATCAACAGAACAGTTGCTCGGTAACTCCTGTATGCTGGAGGAGTAAGTTGATGCAAGACATTAGGGTCGATTCAAAGAAACATGTAACAGCTTGGATTTGGGTGCCGATCATCCTATTTTTCACGTCCGCTCGTGCGTTCGTATGAACTTGCGAGTGATTCTATAAGCAAATACGTTTCTATCCTAAAATATACGTCCGTTCGTATGGCAGTTCGGGAATCAGACCTATGTCAGTTTCCATCCTGATTTTTCCGTTTCATTTCTCAGGTTGCAACATTGGTTTTGCCCTTTTTCCTTTTTTGTCTGGACGTAAATCCTTCTGATCTTGCGGCTGCGCACTACAAACTTACCTCATTAAAGTGCATTCTAAATATTTGGTCTTTTATTTTTCTGGATTTCATTCATTTTGTAGTAACCAACCATTAATGAATGCATTTGCATAAGTAAATCTTACTTTGTTTAATTTTTACTTAACTTGCATTTTTTACTTGTGGATTTAATTTTAATATTTTGGCTTCAAATGGTACAACTTTAAATTTTTGGTGTGGTTACCCACACCCTCTACATACAGATTGCTCTCAAATATTAAAAAACACCCAGCAACTTCTGCATGTTATGAGCCTAGAAACAGCCAAGATGGCGGCTCAGGTATTATCGGGCTGCCTGCAAACAGAAAGGGCCTTGTGACTGTGTTGCTCTGCATTCTTTGATTTCTGACCTTTCCGTGCCCCCAGCTCTGCTGTGTCTGTGCAAAATACAGCAGTAACCCACATCCTGCACTTTATCCCGCTCTCCTCTCCTCAGTAAGTGTGATGCATCTGACCAAAGATGTGCTTAAATAATTAAACAAAGCAAAGGTAAACAACTACACCAATAAATGCAATCTAAAAATATTATTCTAGTACATCAATTTAAAAATAAATAACAAAGGACATAAGTTTCTTTAATTAACGCAAATATATTGCCAAATAAAGGTTTACATGCAAAGGACTAATTAAGGTCCACATTAAAATGCTTTTATAAGGCATACATGAATCAGGTATGCATTGCAATACAATTTATGGGCTCGGCCATGCTGATATATGCAGTTCATTTCAGCTCAAGACGCGCAGACTCCTCCACATAGCCAAAAAACCTGTTCAAGAACAGCAATACGACTGCTAAAAGGTGTCGGCAGTGGCTTTCTTTTAAAACGTATTTAGAGGTTTGAAAACTGTTCTCTGAATCACACCGAAACACATCCAATTATCCTAAGTTTTACGTTTTGATCCTAAAATTTAGGAACGAACTTGCGATGATCGTAAGAGCATATACGCATTCGAACGTAGGCTCGTGCGAGTCGTAAATGGCCAAAAAAACAGGAAAAAATGACTAACACCCACCCAAACTTACGATTCTCGATCCGAAATCAATTAACTTTTGCTCTTTGAATCGAGGGGATTGAGTGCGGGAGTAGCTGCGCTCTGATTTGTTGTTCTCCGGACAGCTGCATAACAGGACAAGTACACTATGGCGCCCAACATTGGAGTCCTATGATGCCAGCTAGGTGTATCTAGCTGTATGGTTTCAGGCCTATTGTGAGTGTGTGGTCGTGGAGGCGTGGATGAGGTGTCTATGCATGTGCATGGGGGGGGCCCCCGATTTTTTAGTATCACAACGTTGTGACTTTTTTATAACTATTGGTGTACATTTTTTTCTGTGGGTTTTGGGGTGTGCAATATTACCTTCAATAAAGATGTGTTATGTAATGTGACAGTGCAGCTGTGTGTTCATGTATATAGTTTTCCAGTGAGCCAGTGCCCTTAATTAACCTTGTGTGTATGTGTTGGTTTTGTATTCCTGATTTGGTTAGAGGGACGCCAGCAAAAGTCTGACAGTGCTCCTGGGATCAGTCAATTGGAGTCTCCCTGTATTTTATTTCTTTATATTTTGGTTTAAATACACCAGCCCACATGGGCATCCCAAACCAGCACATGTCACCCTATCTGTTATACTAAATATGCTTGTTCATCCTCAGCTTAATCAAGCTTTTGCATTTTGAATTGGTTTTTGTCCTGCTGCCAAAACACTAGGCTGCAGGATATCCCAAACCTGCACGTAGCACCCTATCTGTTATACTAAATACGCTTGTTCATCCTCAGCTCAATCAAGCTATTGCATTTTGAATTGGCTTTTGTCCTGCTGTCAAAACACTAGGCCGCAGGGTATCCCAAACCTGCATGTAGCACCCTATCTGTTATACTAAATACGCTTGTTCATCTTCAGCTTAATCAAACTATCCCATTTTGAATTGGTTTTTGGTCTGCTGCCAAAACACTAGGCCGCAGGGTATCCCACCTGCACGTAGCACCCTATCTGTTATCCTAAATACGCTTGTTCATCCTCAGCTTAATCAGGCTATTGCATTTTGAATTGGTTTTTGTCCTGCTGTCAAAAAAACACCAGGAAGCAGGGTATCCCAAACCTGCATGTAGCACCCTATCTGTCATACTAAATACGTTTGTTCATCCTCAGCTTAATCAAGCTATCGCATTTTGAATTGGTTTTTGGTCTGCTGCCAAAACACTAGGCCGCAGGGTATCCCAAACCTGCACGTAGCACCCTATCTGTTATACTAAATACGCTTGTTCATCCTCAGCTTAATCAAGCTATTGCATTTTGAATTGGTTTTTGTCCTGCTGTCAAAACACTAGGCCGCAGGGTATCCCATATTGACAATTTTCATAGTATCTGGTGCAGAGAAGCAGTTCCTTACTTTATTTAGCTTCTGCTTTTTAAAGTAAACACATTTTTTAACGTACCTATTGCACATTTCAAATACATAAAAATGTCAGGCAGACAAGTGCCAGGATGTTCAAAGAGGAGTGGCAGAGGCCAAGATTCAGCAGGCAGAGGTCGCAGCAGACTAGGGGCGAGTGGCATCAGGAGTCACGGTGAGAGACCTGATCTGCCAGTATCTGCTAGCGGTCGTGTCTCCACCAGTAACGCATCTTACGTGGTAGATTGGTTAACGTGGTCATCCACATCATCACAAGTTACATCTGAGACCCCCAGTCTAGGGTCGGTAGGTTCCTCTGACACAACCCTGAATTGGCATGCCCCGAGAGCAGTCCCTGTCCTCCCATTTGCCTATGTCCTATGCCGTTCCCTCCCCCAGCGACGTATCCTATGCTTTGGGTTCAGCTCCACTCTTTAGTGAGGAGGACGATCAGATAGAGGACAGTCAGCAGCTACTGCCCAGCCAAGAAATGGAGGTGGCTTCTTTAGCTAGGCAGACAAATAGTGATGTGGAGAGTGTCGTGGGTGTTGCGAGCGTTCCTGCGCCAGACACTGTTGAGGAAACCGAGAACATCAGTGACGTGCAGCCACAACTCGGTGATGATGATGATGAAGAAGCCGATCGCACTTGGGAGCCAGGTGCAGAAGGGGCTTCATCGTCATCATCAGGAGAAGAGGGGCGCAGATTGCCCCGGAGTCAGCAGCTGAGGCAGCAACTTGGACAGGTCACGCCGCTTCGGCCTCCATGCTTCCTGGCCGTTGTGCCTGTGACACCGTGCTACTCGGCCTCCTCATCCTCCACTATCACCTCACCCTCCACTGTAGGCTCAAGTCTCAGTGCCCCTCCAGTCTACCATGTGTGCAGGGCACGGAAGTGTCACGCTGTGCTTCACATGGTTTGTCTTGGCGAACTGAGTCACACAGGGGAGGAAATTTATTCATCACTAAAGCCAAACATGGCTTACTCCAAGAAAACGTAAAATGGGAATCATGGTTACTGACAATGGGAAGAATATTTTGTCTGCGCTGCGACAAGGAAGCCTGACCCATGCGCCCTGCATGGCTCACGTCTTCAATCTGGTTGTCAAGTGGTTTCTGAAGTGTTCCCCCGATCTGCAAGACATCCTAACAACTTCAAGGAAACTTTGAAGTCAGAATGCGTCAGAATGGTAGCCCCCAACATAGTCTGATTTGCGATGTTTCCACCCGTTGGAATTCCACTCTCCATATGTTGGATCGACTATACTAACAGAGAAAAGCCATCACTGATTCCTTGATGATCCAAGCGGATAGGGGGACTCCCCTGTGTAACTTCAATGTCAACCAGTGGCAGCTCATACGTGACACCTGCCGTTTGCTCAGGCCCTTTGAGGAAGCCACTTTATTTGTCAGTCGGCAGGATTACGGGATGAACGACTTGATTCCACTGCTTCATGTACTACAGCACATGTTGGAAACCATGGCTGGTCAGGGCACTGGAGACATGGCGGCTACATCTTACGGCCACATGAACCCCGTTGGAGCTGAACTGGAGGAGGAGGAGGAAGAGGAGGAGGAGTGGCCCAGTGAAGCACAGTTTAGGCTTGGCAAAATGGCTGGTTTATCTAGTCAGCGGACAGGAGAGGAGGAGCAGCCAGAGGAGCTAGAGGGTTGTGAGGAAGGCGAGACAGAGGACCCGGAGACACAGTGGCAGCATGCAGTGGAGATTGAGACAGGTAGTCCCTCCGAGTCACTTGCGCAAATGGCAGGAAGCATGCTCACCTGCTTGCGTAGTGACCCCAGAATTGTTTCCATTTGTCGGCGGGATGACTTCTGGCTGTCCACCTAATTGGACCCTCGCTTCCGGCACAAAATGGGGGCATTTTTTAAACCCACCGAGAGGGAGGACAAACTGAACTACTACAAAGACATTCTACATAGTCAGTTGGCCGATGCCTATCTGCGCCATGGTCCGTACTCTCACAAGTCTGACTCGGGGGGACCTCTGCGCTCACCTTCCACTGCCATGCCTGCTGGGGGGGTTGGCAGGAGCAGCAGCAGCAGCTCCATCAGCAGCGGCCTCAGTCTTCAGTCGCTAATGAGTAGCTTTCTACACCTGCATAGTGAGGCTAATCATGAGCAGCAGGAAGACCTGGAGCAGGACCTCAACCAGCAGGTCATGTGATACCTTGACATGACCATGCCAATACACCTTGAGGATCCGCTGGACTTCTGGGCAGCCAAACTTGGCTTGTGGCCACAACTAGCAGAGTTTGCCATGGAAAAGCTGTCCTGCCCGGCCAGTAGTGTGCCATCTGAGCGGGTGTTTAGTGCGGCGGGGGCCATAGTTACAGCGAGGAGAACTCGTCTGTCAACTAAAAATGTGGAGAGACTAGCCTTTGTCAAAATGAATCAGAGATGGATCAGCCAGGATTTCCACCCACCAATGGCTGATGCATGCGACTAGATTCAGCATGGTGCCACGTTGTACACTTTCCAAATGGTGCAAAACATATTTATGTCTTTAGGCCAAATTTTGGGCTCCTGCTGATGCCAACTTCAGGGTGTGCCTTTCAGCCAATTTTTGGCCTCCTGCTGATGCCAACTTCATGGTGTGCCTTTCAGCCAATATTTGGCCTCCTGCTGCTGCTGCTGCCAACTCCAGGGTGTCTTTCAAGCAATGTTTGGGCTCCTGCTGCTGCTGCTTGCAACTCCAGGGTGTGATTCATCCAGTTTTTGGCCTCCTGCAGCAAACTCCAGTGTCTCTTTCACGCAATGTTTGGGCTCCTGCTGCTGCTTGCAACTCCAGGGTGTCATTCATCCAATTTTTGGCCTCCTGCAGCCAACTCCAGTGTCTTTTTCAAGCTATGTTTGGGGTCCTGCTGCTGCTGCTTGCAACTCCAGGGTGTGATTCATCCAATTTTTGGGCTCCTGCAGCCAACTCCAGTGTCTCTTTAAAGTAATGTTTGTGCTCCTGCTGCTGCTTGCAACTCCAGGGTGTGATTCATCCAATTTTTGGCCTCCTGCAGCCAACTTCAGTGTCTCTATCACGCAATGTTTGGGCTCCTGCTGCTGCTGCTTGCAACTCCAGGGTGTGATTCATCCAATGATTGGGCTCCTGCAGCCAACTCCAGTGTCTCTTTCAAGCTATGTTTGGGCTCCTGCTGCTGCTGCTTGCAACTCCAGGGTGTGATTCATCCAATTTTTGGGCTCCTGCAGCCAACTCCAATGTCTCTTTAAAGTAATGTTTGGGCTGCTGCTGCTGCTTGCAGCTCCAGGGTGTGATTCATCCAATTTTTGGGCTCCCGCAGCCAACTCCAGTATCTCTTTCAAGCAATGTTTGGGCTCCTGCTGCTTGCAACTCCAGGGTGCCATTCAGCTAATTGTTGGGCTCCTGCTGCTGCCAGCTCCAGGGTGTGTTTTTCAGGCACTATAGGGGCCCCTCATAGTGATGCCACTTCAACTCTGTGCAATTGTGCCGCTCTGCGATTTTATTAGCGATGCCTCTGATCTGCATATGGTAATTATTTACAGTATTATTTCACTAACCCAGCACGCATCCTATGCGTGTTACAGCAAGGCAGAATGGTTTACAACCCTATTGAGGCTCTAGGAGGCTCAGAAATAGGCATTTTTAATAGCGATTCATCGCGAATAAATTGGGGTCGAACCGATTTTCGTCGGAAAATTTGGCGAATCAGTCGAATCGAATTTTTCAAAAGTTCGCTCATCTCTACCTGGCATCCCCCCCTTTATAATTCATAATATTTGTAAAGCTGAGATTACCTTACCTGCAGTGCACGCGGCTAACCACTAGAGACAGTGGAAAGCTAATTCCTGAAACTGGGCCCACCTCAGCTTTTCCTCTGCTCCCATCACCTCTACTTCTACTTACCTTTTCCTGCCTCACCTCTGCCCACCTCATCTCTATTTACTTCTTGTTAACTCTCCCCACCTCACCTCTGCTTAGCTTTTCATATCATTGGCTATTCTGACATCCTGCAAAGAAATTTAAGCAGAAATTCTCTAAAAACTCTCCAAAACAAGTTCAATGGATGTAAGAATTGTAAAGGGGATTAAATATTGTTATCATTAGGTTTGTTCAATAAAATTAGATTGATGACACAAAAAATACTAATTTGCACCAACCATCAGAGAAAAATATAATTTTCATAATCACTTTGAAAACAGTGTATAGTATTCTGCATGAAGGGGAACATTGCAGGTATTTGGGGAGTTAACTCCCCAATCCTGGCTTGCTCGGCACCGCTCCCCCCCTCCGGTTTAACAATTAACAATTGTAAACGTACCTGTCCAATTGCATCACGCTCTGGCATCCCTCAGTCTGGAGCGTCTCCGTCGGGCAGAGCCATCTTGCTGTCCCGTCATGATCTGCGTCGCCCCTCAGATCTCGCGCATGGGCAGTGTCACTGCATAGGCAGCAAGTGATGCCGCGCGCAGACTGTGTGTACGGCTGGAATTCCATTCAGCTTCTCCAGGTAAGATACAAGTCATTGGGTCCCAAGCGTTTAAGCTTTATCTGTGGTTGATGTGCACCATGCAGACATTTCCCTGGTTTACCACCCTTCAAGCACCCCTTTTAGGGGCCAGAGGAAGGTAAAAATTGCAAAATTATGCTAATTTCTTCCTTCATGGAAATGGGGTTGGACAGCAAAGAGAACAGTGTGGTGGCCATGCTCAGCATTGTGATGCAGTTTTCCTGCCCTCAAAGGACCGGTCACTGGACATTGTATATATGCCAAATGCGGCTGGAGGCAATGGGAGCAGTGCTTTGTGCTTCTAGAAGGTCTCTGTCAGGGAACCGCGGGTCACATGATCCCACTATTAATCAGGGACCTCCGATAATAGCCCGCCTTCCCAAAACCCCGTCGATTTGCCCTCCTAGCGGGTCTACCAGGCCCAAAGCCTACGAACACACAGATTCTTGGCTAAGGCAAAAAAATCGCTCAAGTTAAATAAAGGTTTTAATGCAATAAGCACACTAGGCAGTGATAACAAACATTTGGCTATGACGGAACATTCTAAAAAGTGATTTACAGGTTACAGTGAGATACAATAGTCAGTTTCCTTAAAATGCAGATGTAGAGTAGTGATGATGAGCTCCCACAAGGGGGTATTTCAAGAGCTTATAGATGATATGGGCACCTCCAGCACTCATGCAGCGTTACCTCTCTCCAGAGAATGACACTTGCTGGCTCAGCGTCATCCCCTCCATACCCTCCATCTCTGCCCCTTCACCCTCCCTCCTCCAAGAAACAGGTCCTGTATAATTCTTTTGAAGCCCCATATGCTATCACAGGATCAAGGATGCTGGCTCCTGGCGGTCTGACCAAGGTGTTAGGAGAGCCGCAGGGGGGCTTTCATCCTCAAACTGCCTTTTCTGAGTGTCAGAACCTCAGGCCCATATATAGACTTTCTTTTCCTGCTAGCCTTGTAAGGGTGACATTTGCTAAGAGCAGAGAATCTTAAAGGGGGATGCCGGGCATCAGCAGTAAAATGACATATAATATTTGCACTATTCCTCACAGTCTCCTTCATAGCCCTGTTAAACCTTCTGTCCATTTGGATTTATTAGGGCTTCCTTCAAGGGCATCTCCAGTGAAATAATCCTCAATATCCCCTGGGGCCACTCCATCACCCATCCCCTGGCCATCCTGATTTTGGATACCAGCCTGCTATTATTCCCCTAGAAATGTCTGATATATGGGGATATAAGGATGCCCTTACATTATAATGAAAAGACCAGCGGCCGGTTATGGCTTGATTAGCCATAATTAGGGCGCCATTATTAGGGAAACCACTGCTCTAGGCATGTGTACACTCACTGGGGAAAAAAATCCTATGTGTGCATGCAAACATAACATCCCCATCTACCAGAGGAAACCAGATGTTCTGCTGACCTCACTCCTCTTGAAACAGTTCGCAGGCTGCCATTTGATCATCATACTTCATATTGTTCTAGACCTAGAACAGACTATATGGGACTCGTGGGCTGTGACATCAGTTAGCAAGGCAGCAGGTAGAGGAAACCGCTTTAGTCTAGCACTGAGGTGTAGTTAGCCTGAGGGGCCCCATTTCTTTACTGGGACTAATGGTCAGTGTGTGCTGGGGAATTGGAAGTCACTCGCTGTGGGCTAAACAGTAATCAGTGGGAACTCCTGCAATGTCTGTAGATGTGATAACATGGTGGGCCAATCTCTTTTTAAATTTGATGTGTGTGGGCATCTGTTTTATAATTTGTATTATAACCGGAAAAGTTAAGCATGTGCCTGGCCTCTCAGTTGTCCTGAATGTTACTCACATAGCCTGGTTTGTGTCTTGGTGGACACAATTTGAGAGGGACCAGAGTTAAAAAAAATTATGAAGCTAGTTTTCACTGGGTTATTGTTGAGCAAGAGTGGACAAAGCAAAGTGCAGAAGGGAGTAGAGAAGACCAGGACTGGAAACCCACAGTAGTGTTGAAGACAGGCCAGACATCTACCATAGAAGCCTGTGGAGGCCCACTAGTCCAGGAAAAGGGGCCAGTCTGTGACCATCCTATAGCCAGTGAAAGAGAATATACCAGAGTCAGAGGGGGACAAGTGTACTCCACATGCATACTGGAACTATCTGTAAGAAGTTATACTGCAGGAACAGTGATGGAGGTGGAGCTTCTATAAATTGTTTTTTTTCTTTAGGAGAATGTGGTATGCAAAGCTGTACTCCTGAAGAGACTGTTGGCACCCCCAACCCGCACGTCCCAGGGCCCATTACTCACACTTGTTAATGGGGTCTATTTTCTATTTTCTACCCAATGGGCGCTGAACCGCAAAGTGACAGGCGTGGGGGGCATATATTGGAGCCCCCTCAGCCCCTAATTTCACTTACTTGACCCACGTTCCCTGGGCAAAAGGTGGTCATGTGACTGACGGTGGCCAATTGCAGGGCCACATTTCACTGGGGGTTGTAGGGAGTAATGCACAGGGGGCTCCAGCAATCTGGATGCCCTCCCCACGCCTGTCACATTACAGGGCCAGCACTCATTTGGTAGAAAATGGGAGTTGGACCGCTTTACCCCCCTAGCTTATGCATGTAAACATCTAGCTCAGGCCTAATGGAGCACTCCCTGAGCCTTTGTGCCCCCATCGCTTTTCTGTTAGAGAAACTGCTTGCTTGATCATAGCAAACAGGAAGTGATGCTAATGCCCCCCAAATAACTGTAACCACCCCCCTCCTTTAATCATGACTGACAGCTGGGCAGCTTAATAAAAAAATTCAAGTTTATTGTAAGCTTTTTTTGCCATGTCACATAATAAATTCAAAGGCAAAACAAAAACAACATAATTGTACAGTATTGTGATTATTTATTTGATTCTTGTAGTGTTTTAGAAAGGGCAATCATATGCACAATATATATATATACAGAGGAGACAATCTTTGGAGAGGCACACATCACATTTGCACTATAAGCTATCTACATTCCAATAGTATGCTCATGAATGCTTTGGAAAGTATAAAAGCTGATTACAACAGAAACAATTAGGATAAATAAACTGTTCATTAGTTTAAATGATGTAAGACAATGGAAATCTCACCAGGTAGAGCCGGCAGGCTTTTCATGACTCATCTTGTTTGCTACAGTCCCAGGAGAAGGGAGAGATAGTCCAACCCAAGGTTTTACCTCCCATCCCAATATATGACTCTCTGAGCTCTGTCACCTCATATATATATATATATATATATATATATATATATATATATATATATTTATTTTTTAAAATCGTGAAAGTGAAGCTTTGATGGGGTGATGGGGGATTTCAAAACACAGAGGGAGGGAAAGAGAAAGGAATAAACATGTATTAAAACTATTTATATACATTCAAATTTTGTATGTAGACTGTAACATGGACAGGGTACAGGTAAGAGAACTAGATCTTCATGCCTCACAAATTTGCAGTTCATGGCTGGTTAATTGTAAATAACTCACTTATCTGTATATCTCTCCCTCTGGCCTGCCTTTTTAAAATGTTTAAGACTGCTATGTGTGCATAGGACAGTAGGATTGTTCAGTATTTAGGATAGTGTCATGTCTGACGAGGAGAACTGAGTTGTTTTTGCTTACCCTAAATATAAATATATAATTCTTTACCTTTTACTGCACTTCATAGAAAATACAGTACAAAACATTATTGATAACAGGACACACAGTGCTATTACCTACACTTCATTCTTCTGCATGATATAGTATGCTTTGCTTGTTGTAAAGAGAACAGAGATGGGTATGGCTGTGTCAGTGTGATGAGTCCAAAGACAAATCCCAGAAATGTTAGTAGGATTGATCTTTTTGCAGATTATAGAGAATTATGAGAGTTTGAACAAGCATCACATAACAGGATATGTTGTTTTTCCAGTTTTTAACTATGATTGCTTTACTGCCTTGTTTTATAATACTTCAAGGACACGGGTGAACTGGGGCCAAATATAAGCCCGGGAATTAATTGGCCTGGACAGTCCATGACCAGCCCCCAAGCTGCTGATCCCCACCCCCAGGATGCTTCCAAGGTGGTTATTGTTGTTTTCATCAGCTGAGGTGATCTTAAAGAGATGGTACTGAACCTTTAATAGTGTTGGGACAGATGCTGTGTCAGGAGTGGGCATGGCCCCCACAGTCATGATGCTGGGCTATAAGCGTTGCAGGGGCAAAATGTAGGCTGGGTGTCTTGACTGAGATGTACAATGGGATCAGGTGTGGAGGGAGACTTGACAGGTAGGGAGCTGGGGGGAGTGATTTCTAGCACAGGGTCTGGGTCAGGTGCCAGAGGGCCCCAAAGCTCCAAGAATTTTCCCTGTGCTCCATATGGCCATTCCACCCCTGTTCAGGGAGATTTATAAAAATAGGTTTAAACATGCTAGATGACCAGAAGAGGGGTTACTCATGTACCCTGTGTGCAAATCTGGTTGTTTAGCCAGCCCTCTTATGGAGCACTGCAGAACCTGTAGACAATTCCTACACTTTTTTTATGCAGTAGCATTAGGGTAGATTCATGATCGGTGCGCAAAAACGTTCAGACAGAGCACAAACAATTCCACATGTGCCTAGGTGCATGATTCAAGGCTGCATGCACATGCCAGGCATACCTGCGAATCGCACCAAATGGCCAGTGCATGAGAGAAGCTCAAACTGCCTACTTGCGCCTTTCGCAAGGAAAATTTTGAAACGCAAATAGCCCTGTCATGCGCATTTGGCCGGCTAAGCGCTTAACTGTTCCCAATGGTCCCCCATGTTTCTCCCGTTTCCTTTACTGTTTCCCCATAGTAATTTGATCGCTCCAGCTTCTGTGTTTTCTATGAAGATCTATTCGCCACTTCAGAGTGTATGCTCTGGAGAACCTGTGTTCTACATTTTTTTTTTGGGGGGGGGGGGTATTCTGTTTCCAGTTAACCCTTAATGTTTTTTTTGCTCAATGCTTTGTCCCAGATGTTCTCTTTAACCCTCCCTCCCCAGTTTGGTTTGCATATCAATGTTTATTAATCTAATTATAATATTTTTTTGCTTTTGTTTTTGCTAAACTTTGGGCCCCAACATCCACATTCTTGCTGTTTTTACCTTATTTTTATGATTTTGGACAACTTTTAATATCATTTAAAAAAAAAAAAGCACTCAATCCCTAAAAAGAACTTGCTGCTGACACTTTCATTGTTCAAAAACATGCCGGACGCTGCCGCCATGTGTTTTCAGAATGAAATAAACCTGTTATTTATTGGAATCATCAATTTCCTCCACCTATTTTTGCTGGAGGAAATTCACTCAAATTGGCACATTTTCCTGCCCTCTTATCATACCATATATCAGGTGCCGGAGACAGTTTGGTGCACCAAAATTAAGGTAGTGGAAAATTTCAGGCACAAATGGGTGCACTGGCGAACGCTATTGTGCAAATTGGTGCAAAACAATTGCACATCCCATTTTGACGACTATGAATCAGGCAGAAGCTCTAACGCGACTTGGCGCTCCAAAAAACATGCACAAATTCGTCAAAATAACCATGAATCAACCCTATTATGTCATGCAGCTGCATTTATTGTCTTCACCTTTGGCAGAATTCATGCTGGTGGATAAGATTGACTATTTAGCACAAAAGCAATTACCTTAAACAAAAATAAAAAGGGGCAGATCCCCCCCCCCATCAGCCCCTACTTACCTTTTGCTTCAGGGCCCGGTCGCTGCCCCCTACACCTGCTTAGTTGCCTGCTAGTGACAGCGCAGCTTTAGCTGTGCTCTTTAAAGACCTGCGCCGCTCAGCGAAGTCTCACGGGATTTCGTGCGGCCCCATTGCATCCTATTCTTGGGCACTGCGCAGGTGCAAGATCAGGGGCTGCCCGCAGTGTCTGATGGGATGCAAGATGGCGCCCCCCAGAGGGAGGTCAGCAGATCGGTGAAGTTTGGAGGAGATTTTAACCTCCCCCGATGTTTCTCTTTAAGAGTAGGAACATGGGAAGTCAGGAAACTATTACAATCTAATATAGACAGAGATGAGCTTCAAGTTACATAGTTGATTAAAACCTTACCTGCCAGCCCATAGGCTCGATCACACAGCCCTGTGTGCTGCTGTTGCCTGTTGGCTGCTAGCTCCAATGCCCACAGAGTAATTCTTGACTGGCCCCAGTGTGCATGCCTTCTGCCAGTCATAAGGCAGCAGGCTCCCTCATTGTTTAGCAGCAGAGGGCACATCACCTTGGTGGCCATCGCTTGTCATTGGTGGAGGGCCAGCTATGTGCCTGAAACAAGTCGGGAGTGAACTTTAAGCCTTTGAGCTCAATTTGTCAAGTATATTCAGTAAGCTGCAGCCTCCTATGTCACTCTCAGGCTCTAAACACTCCTTTCTCATCCTGAAGTCTCAGTACAGAGAGGAGGTGGGCAGGCTTGAGGCCTGGATGATGCTATAAAATAGGCTTGACTAGGTTATCACCATAATACTGATTGCAATGCATGAAACACCACTGAACAACCAATGACTAGATGTACTTATTAAAAAAACACCTGTATACCTGCAAAGGGCCTAATGACTAATACATTTATAAGACATTTTTGATAAAAACTGGAATTTCCTGTAGACCACAGCTATAGTTTTGTAGAATAGTGCCACCGTCGAACACCTGTGATGTGTTTGTATCCACCCATTGAATATTCTTTCCAGGTAGATATATATCTCTTTGCAGGTGCCCTTTTTCAGTGATAGGTGCAATCAGCATCTGGAATAAAAAAATAATGTTCATCAAAACCTAGCTACTATCACAACAGTAAAACCTATGATTAAGACAGGCCACGACTTGTACATGTGCCTCCTTTACACAAATCCACCAGACTACCATAAATCAGTCAAACTTGACTTACTGTCAGAATGTGGTCTGGGAAAGATTCTGCTAGTCCCCAGACAGTGCCAAATGACTGTACAAAGATACAGGCCTGAACAGAACCAGGACCTGCGGTGGTGGTTGCAGCCAGGCATTACTCTTTGGTGGGGAGTGGGACCAATCTCTCACCCTCCCAGAAAGCTGACAGCAAATCATCTCTGACTTTCCATCTGAATGCTGACTACAAAGAGCCACCCTACTTCATATAGTATTCTGTTTTAGCTGTAAACCCTGCCATACAGACCTTTGCTACAAACCTACAAGAACTGGCAATGGTAGACGTGTTATTGTTTATTTTTGATCACACTTTTTTTGTTAAAGCAGAATCCCAGTCAAAATTAGAGCCCCCCCCCCCCCCCTGCCACCCTCTCCTGGCAAAGTATGAAGGGTTACAAAGGAAACAATCCCTACCTTGCATGAGCCTGCTGCCCATTCACTTGAATGGCGGCGGGCACCTGCACAGAGCCAGGGGATGCCCCCTTGTTTCTTTCTGCTTGGCGACTGCACAGAAATGGGAGAATGGCGCTGGAACATGGGCAAGGTTAGGTTTTTTTCTTTGTAACCCCCACCCCATTCTGTGTCAGTGCCAGGAGAGGGTGGCATCATTTCTGACGGTATCTGAAGCAGCGACCCAGACTTGTTTAGATCACAGTATTTCAATCAAATATCAATCAATATCAGTACCTCTTTAATGTTCTTTGTGGCAGGGTTACTCATGTCGGAATCTAAAGCAGACCTAATCGATTGATGGCACATGGGTGGTGACACCAGTCTGTCAGATCAAACAAATTTCATTGTAGCATTCACGAAGATGCCAACCTTGGGGACGAGTTTCCTGGGTGATAGGTGTGGTGTGCGTTTAGGGGTGTGGCTTACTAGCTGGATTTTGAGGAACATGTTTATCATCACCATAGCAGTTTGCAGGTATATAAGGCTTAAATACATAATGCTTACATAGTAATTCTGACATTTAGCAGTCAGAGGGAGCCAATAATGAGGGGCTTGGGCCAACTCCTTTAGTAGTGTTTTCTAGCCAATAGCACATGGTTTGGTGATGTCAGTAAGCCAATCAGTGGGGAGGGGGGAGAAATTCATGTTTTGCTGGGTGAAATCATACTTTGAGTGATTGGGTGAGGGGGGTAAAAACTGGGTGACCCCTAGAAAAAGAGGGTGGCTCAGCATCTCTGCAAGCAGATCTCAGTCAACCTCCTTTTCCAAGACTGACAGGGGGTCATTGCCAGATGCCTAAGGGCAAACCTAGCTGACCAAACACTTAGAAGGAGTCAGAGGCAGCCAATAGTGAGGGGCTGGATGGCCAGCCAATCATTAAGTGGCGTCTGCTAGCAAAAAGCGCATGGACTCGAGATCTCAGTCAGCCAATCAGTTGGGAGAAGGAAGAGATTCATGTTTTACAGGGTGATTTGGTAGTTTTACAGGGTGACCGGGTGAAGAGGGGTCAAAACCGGATAACTCCCTGAAAAAGCGGTTATTTGAAATCTCTGCATTCATTGTAGCATGTTTAGGGGGGTGGAGTTATGACCTAGCTGTTTAATGCCCCTGAGTATCAGACCATATAAACAGTTATTACCCCTTCTCCCTTTGGGTACATATAAGTAAAAGGGGAGGGGGTACACTCTCAGTGGGAGTATTCGTATTGGGGTAGCTTGGTATTAATTCTTTACAATGCTTATTATGAAAATAATGTTCCAATTTAATCCACATATTTTTCACGTACAATTTTTTACATATTTTACTCATATGCAGACAATACAATTATAATATCTCAGTTTGTAGCAAGTTAAGCTGAGTTTCAGTAAGTAGCAAGCATGTAGGTTTGTTCCTCTCAGACGTAGCAAGAAAAGGTGCGAACGTTTCGTTTAGCTTCGTATAGCTTCTTCAGTGCACATATAATCTAGTCATAATGATAGAGGGATATTAATTTTCATTATATAAGTGTATTTCAGCTTGTTGCTCTTAAACTTTCCTGTTTTATTTAATATCTTATGAGGTGCCAGCGCTTGCTTCATGGTGCCCAAGTAATAGCCAATTGTGTGCCTGTTGTTTATGAATATATCAGTAGAGAGCTATTGTTTCGTTGCTTTCATAATTTCTTTTCATGGGGCCATACCTGGTAGGGACTTGGTGCTCTTATGCTGTCTCTTAGTAGAGCCGTCTTTTTGACGGGTGGCGAGGGGACCGTCTTGCCCTCCGTTCCCCCAGTAAGTGCGCCTCTGTATGTTTGTGAGTGGCGCGCTCTTATGAGTGGGAGGACTGAGTGTGCGGGTGGGCGATCTCCCTGGCCGGGGGCCGCTTGGTGATGTCTGCGTCGGGAGGGAGTTCCTCCCCGCAGTGTGTTTAGCTGCCAATGATTGGCTGCTAAAGCTGTGATGCTTTTTGCATCACTGCTGTGTATACAGTGATGCTTTTTGCATCACCATCACCTGGGCGACCCCTACGCTGAGGACGTTTAGTGCTGAACTGGGCTCCGCCATTTTTTTGGTTTGAGAAGTCAGTCGGCTTTTTAATAACATTTTTTTTTTTTAAAGTATATAGTATTTTTATTTTTATTTTATGCGGGAATCCTGAAACTCAAGCGCTGTCCTTTACATTAAATTTCACATGTTAATATGCTCGATTTTGGCTTTAGTGTCCTCTTTTCCCTATGGCCTCATTGTATATATAGACTCTTATGTGTTGTGAAAGAGTTGTATGTGTATGTCTTATCTATCTGTTATCGTATTTCTCTTTGCTTTGTTTATTGATAAACTTAAATTGTCTTCCTTGTGTATTGTGTAAGATTTTCTGTTCTCTTTCTTTTTCTTGGTGGTGGGTTTATATGGATACCTCTTTTTCTTTAGTTTATTTATTAGGGTTAGTTCTGGATCTGGAGTTGGGATGTCTTTCTGTTCTCTTTTATTTTTGTGGTGTGTTTTCTACTTTGCTATGCGGGGGTAGGGGGTATGAAAAGTCTGGGGGTGGGGGGGAAAGGGGGGAAAAGGGCATGAAGGGTGGAGAGAGTAGGGGATTGGGGAAATTGGGGAAAAAGATTTTGGGAGGGAAAAAAATGGGGATACAAAAATTCACAAGTCAAAAAATAATCCCCCGGGCCACCCCCTTGTAGCGGGGATAGGCTCTCTAACAAGTAAGGGGAGTGAGTATGTGGACACACATCTGAGACCATTTGTAGAATCCTTATCATCCTATGTGAGGGATACTCCCCACCTTTTACAAATTTTACAAGATACAATTATCCCCCCAAATTCAAGACTGGTCACGCTCGACGTAGAAGCATCCCTCACAACCTTGGACTTCAAGCAATTAGACATTACTTGAAACAATTAGACATACAAGAACACGACCACAATTGCTTTCTACTCGACCTACTACACTTCATAATTACACACAATACCTTCCGATTCAATAAGCAACTCTATAATCAGCTACAAGGGACAGCGATGGGCACTATATGTGCTCCATCCTTCGCAAATCTATATCTAGGACAATGGGAGGAAGGAATCTGGGAGGACGAAACCACTAGCAAATACATGTACCACATAACAACATGGTATCGCTACATAGATGATATACTCATCATTTGGGAAGGAAACACCACTCGTCTTGAAGAATTTGTGACTAGCATTAATACAAACCCATACAACCTAAAATTCACCTTGGAACACGACGAGAAAGAAATCAGCTTCCTAGACTTAAAAATACGAATAGATTCATCAGGTGCTATTACAACAAACTTCTACAGAAAACCCATGGCTGCTAATAATATTCTTAGAGCCACCAGCACACACCACTAACATTTAAAAACAGTATACCATAAGGCAAGTATCTAAGAGCGAAACAGAATTGTACTAACCTTGAAGAATATAAAGAACACATCCTTGGTACATCCTTAAGAGGGACCCAGAAATAGGGAGATTTGTACCAGAAACCCTTCAGGTGAACTAGATCAATCAAAGATGAACTAGTCAGAAGTCATTACACAAAAGATAACAAGAAACAATGCTGTAAAACAATATGAACTTATAGATGTAAAGGATGCCCCACATGTCAATATATAAAACCGGGGAAAACCATAACACTTCCAATAGGACAACAAATTTTCCAGAAACACTATGCAAATTGCAATACCATGGATGTAGTATACATCGTCATGTGCACGTGTCCACAATTCTACGTAGAAAAGACCAACAGAAAATTAAAAACATGTATGTATGAACATATACGAGACATAAAGAATAAAAACTTATTAACCCCAGTGGGGAAGCATTGGGCAATAAAACATGAAGGATCGCCAAAAGGACTAACCTTTCAAATAATAGACAGAGTACACACACACCCGAGAGGAGGTGACATTAGAAAAATGACATTACAAAAAGAAACAAAATGGATCACCACCCTTAAAGTGGACCAACACCCACGGGTGATCGGCCCGGGAATCTATAAGATTCCCGGGCCGATCACCCCCCACCCCGCGGGACATCCGAGATCGGGATGTCCCGCGGGGTGCAACCCCCCCAACCCCCGAAAAACCTTACCTGATCTTCGGCGGCGGCCGGCCGCCGCCGCCTCCCTCGCGCCCCTGTAGCCGTGCGCGCGCCCGCGCCGGCCGTCTGCGAATGGCCGACGCGGGCGCGCGCGCGTCAAAAGGGACGCGCGGGAGGCGGCGGCGGCGGCAGCCGCTTAGACGTTCCTGGACCAGGCTTGTACGTCGGCGCTGGGAGCGGAAAGAGGTGAGTTTTTCGGGGGGTTAGGGGGGGTTTCACACAGCGGGGCACCCCGATCGGGGGTGCCCCACCGAAGTGGACCAAGACCCAGGATAGTCAAAATCCTGGGTGTTGGTCCACTTTAAAGCCTTAACTCCACCAGGTATTAATGATGCATGTAGTTTTGTCCCCTTTCTGAAAGAAATAAACAAGTTACATAGTAATACAATATGAAATATAGTCCCCAAATGCTCATATAGCCAAACACACTATCCCCCCTCCTAAGTATAAGCGTTCTGCTGAGGAGTTCAGCACGGAATTTTGCTGGTGGGCGATCGATTCTCGGTAGAATGATCCAGCCCTTAAAAGCCAATATAGAATTGGCTTATCAGAAAGTATCAAGGATGTCCTAGTAAACTTCCCTCAGCCAAAGAACCTGGATGAGTCTATGCAGATGGCGATCCGCATCGATAGATGGCTTCGGGAGCAACGAGTGGAGAGGGGTAAAACTCCCTCCTCACCCACAGGTGCCACTCCTTCATCCTCTGCAAAAGAGCCCATGCAGATTGGGGCTACTGACCTTTCCCAAACAGAGAAGTCAAGACGCCGCACTCTGGGTCTCTCCCTCTATTGCGGTAATCCGGGTCATCTGGTCAAGTCGTGCCCCAACAAACGACCACAGGCGGAAAACTTCAGCGCCTAGACACCACTGAGGGAAGGTGTCTAGGAGATCAGGTAGTTTCCCCTCACCTTAGTAAATTATTGTTGCCCGCCAGTTTGTTTTGGGGGTCTTCCATGAAACTTGCTACCACCTTCGTGGATAGCGGGGCGGCTGGCAACTTTCTGGATAAATCCATAATTTCGTCCGTAGACATTCCCTTAATATCCCTTGAGAGTCCCCTACGGGTTCTAGCTATTAATAATGAGCCCATTAGAGGAGGAATGGTTACCTCCAAAACCCCCTTGTTAAGGTTGGTCCCCACGACCTATCATTTTGAAGAGATTGAATTTTATGTTTTGGATTGCCCTGATACCCCAATAATTCTGGGGTTCCCTTGGTTGAAGGTGCATAATCCTTCAATTCCCTTCAATTCAATCACCTTCAATTGGGGAACTGGGTATCTGACTAAATGGGGTACTTATTGTTTGCACCATTGTTTTAATATTCCCCTTAACTCAAGTCAAGAAACTCAAGTTTCACTGGAAGGGTTGCCTGAACCCTTCATAGATTGGGCAGATGTATTTTCCGAGAAATCGGCCTATTCGCTTCCTCCCCATAGATCCTACGATTGCCCCATTGACCTGTTACCAGGTACAATGCCTCCTAGAGGTAAAGTTTACAACCTCACCCATCCTGAGGAGCAAGCGATGAAAGATTATATCTCGAAAAACCTACAGAAGGGATTCATTCCGCCCTCTACTTCTCCAGCCGGAGCGGGGTTTTTCTTTGTGGAGAAAAAAGACGGGGGATTATGCCCTTGTATCGATTATAGGGGTTTGAACAAAATTACGGTGAAGAACCAATATCCACTGCACTTATAAGGTGTACACCACCTACATAATCCCATATAAAACAGGTGCCAATTACAGGGACCTACTAATCACAATCCTCTTTATCAGGTGCGACCCCAGGGCTGGCCCACCAATCGGTCCACAAATGCTAATTGCACACTGCTAAATCTAATATCCAATTTATTAGAGCATAAGAAATTCATACATAGTACCCAATACACATAACAACATATATACACACAGTTAAAAAACACTTATTAAAACCCAGTAAAAGTGGGGAGGAACTCCAGGGCTATATTACTATCAAAATAGATAATCAATTGATCAAATACTCAAACATCAATAAAAATGGTATACAGCTCATAGTGCAGTGGCGCTTATGGAAGGTGCTGAGTGCATAAAGTGCCTAGTGTCTATTTGTAAAGTGCTCTATTTATTTGTGAAAGGTTGCACTGCTAAGAACTCGCAGTGCTTACAACATCCAAAACCCGTGCAGTCATACAAAGCATATATCACAAAGAAAGTGCCATGTGCAAAGAATAAGTGCAACTACTCTAAGACTAAGCCTAAATAGTGCTACTACAATTCTAATAAGCGCCACTCACATATGGTGTAAACATATATACATGAATAAACACTCGCAGTGAACAATAGCACTGCGGAGTACCAGAAGGAGCCCCCTGTCCTCCCCACTTACCTCACCGGCGCGCTGCGTGGTTCTCCACCACTTCGCTCGGGTGACTGAGTTGAGGGCGCCGGCATGTTAAATAACCCCCTAGGTCGCGCAGGCAGAAATGACGCTCTACCCCAGGTGCGCGTCACTTCCGGCCGGTGGAGCGCACACACCAGGAAGCCCACATAGTGTGCCATCTCAGTGAGTGCGCTCCACCGGGCGGAACCGCCGCGCCCCACCCACCCGCCCACGGGAATCAGTAACATACTGGGTAAGACGCCAGCAATTAGCAAGCCCCTCCAGACACACAGGCGGACTTGGTGTCCAGCCCCAGGGCCGCGTCACCTCCGGCCGATGGAGCGCACACACCAGGAAGCCCACATAGTGTGCTGTCACAGTGAGTGCGCTCCACCAGGCGGAGCCGCGCCCCACCTGTCTGCCCATCCAGCCATACCATCCTGCGAGACAGGCCCCCCCAAAAGCCACTACCCCAACCTGCGGAACTCCTAGGGCCTGACAAGTAAAGCCAGCATGACCAGCGTTCCCACATGCATGATAAATAACATCACTCCAACAATGAACATATGACCTATTATAGTTCGAACCTAGTACTATATATAAAACTCCAACCCTGCTCTCCAAATGTCACTCTAACCATATATACATGCCCATAATACAAATAAATCACCATAATACTATTGGTATTATATATCCAATCCTACCATCATATGTGACAGTGTTACAGATAATTATCCACAATGTCAGTCTGTGACAGGAGGGGAGGGAGGGGACGAGAGGGGGGAGGGGGAGGGGAAGGGGAGGGAAAGAGGAAAAGGGGGGGGGGAGGGAGGGGGGGGGGAAGGGGAGGGGGGAGGAGGGGGGCACAGGGACTCCTCCAGGGCTCCAAAGACAGTCCTCATAAATGGCATCCTATTATGCCCAACTTCTGCTCCTCATATGTTCTTGAGCTCCTCAAAATTCCCTCTTTCGACTTTCGTCTTCATTTTCCTCTCACCAACGGTCATTATATACAGCCTTTATCCTCTGCTTCACATCCATATCCATATTTACCACCACTCTCTGGAATATAAATGAGAGATACATGTGAGCCAAAGTGCCCCATCTGTTGGGCCAAGCCCCAGATCTCTCTCAGATCCCCTCCCATACACCCACCCAACCACCCCGTACATACCCCTACAGATGCAGATAGCCCCCCACACACAAGATATACACTTATGTCAACCACATTAACTGTGACCTATATGGTCAAGTGGCAGTACATCCAGGGGCCTCTCAGATAGTTAATACAAACCTTATATAAGGTTTGTATTAACTATCTGAGAGGCCCCTGGATGTACTGGCACTTGACCATATAGGTCACAGTTAATGTGGTTGACATAAGTGTATATCTTGTGTGTGGGGGGCTATCTGCATCTGTAGGGGTATGTACGGGGTGGTTGGGTGGGTGTATGGGAGGGGATCTGAGAGAGATCTGGGGCTTGGCCCAACAGATGGGGCACTTTGGCTCACATGTATCTCTCATTTATATTCCAGAGAGTGGTGGTAAATATGGATATGGATGTGAAGCAGAGGATAAAGGCTGTATATAATGACCGTTGGTGAGAGGAAAATGAAGACGAAAGTCGAAAGAGGGAATTTTGAGGAGCTCAAGAACATATGAGGAGCAGAAGTTGGGCATAATAGGATGCCATTTATGAGGACTGTCTTTGGAGCCCTGGAGGAGTCCCTGTGCCCCCCTCCTCCCCCCTCCCCTTCCCCCCCTCCCTCCCCCCCCCCTTTTCCTCTTTCCCTCCCCTTCCCCTCCCCCTCCCCCCCTCTCGTCCCCTCCCTCCCCTCCTGTCACAGACTGACATTGTGGATAATTATCTGTAACACTGTCACATATGATGGTAGGATTGGATATATAATACCAATAGTATTATGGTGATTTATTTGTATTATGGGCATGTATATATGGTTAGAGTGACATTTGGAGAGCAGGGTTGGAGTTTTATATATAGTACTAGGTTCGAACTATAATAGGTCATATGTTCATTGTTGGAGTGATGTTATTTATCATGCATGTGGGAACGCTGGTCATGCTGGCTTTACTTGTCAGGCCCTAGGAGTTCCGCAGGTTGGGGTAGTGGCTTTTGGGGGGGCCTGTCTCGCAGGATGGTATGGCTGGATGGGCAGACAGGTGGGGCGCGGCTCCGCCTGGTGGAGCGCACTCACTGTGACAGCACACTATGTGGGCTTCCTGGTGTGTGCGCTCCATCGGCCGGAGGTGACGCGGCCCTGGGGCTGGACACCAAGTCCGCCTGTGTGTCTGGAGGGGCTTGCTAATTGCTGGCGTCCTACCCAGTATGTTACTGATTCCCGTGGGCGGGTGGGTGGGGCGCGGCGGTTCCGCCCGGTGGAGCGCACTCACTGAGATGGCACACTATGTGGGCTTCCTGGTGTGTGCGCTCCACCGGCCGGAAGTGACGCGCACCTGGGGTCGAGCGTCATTTCCGCCTGCGCGACCTAGGGGGTTATTTAACATGCCGGCGCCCTCAACTCAGTCACCCGAGCGAAGTGGTGGAGAACCACGCAGCGCGCCGGTGAGGTAAGTGGGGAGGACAGGGGGCTCCTTCTGGTACTCCGCAGTGCTATTGTTCACTGCGAGTGTTTATTCATGTATATATGTTTACACCATATGTGAGTGGCGCTTATTAGAATTGTAGTAGCACTATTTAGGCTTAGTCTTAGAGTAGTTGCACTTATTCTTTGCACATGGCACTTTCTTTGTGATATATGCTTTGTATGACTGCACGGGTTTTGGATGTTGTAAGCACTGCGAGTTCTTAGCAGTGCAACCTTTCACAAATAAATAGAGCACTTTACAAATAGACACTAGGCACTTTATGCACTCAGCACCTTCCATAAGCGCCACTGCACTATGAGCTGTATACCATTTTTATTGATGTTTGAGTATTTGATCAATTGATTATCTATTTTGATAGTAATATAGCCCTGGAGTTCCTCCCCACTTTTACTGGGTTTTAATAAGTGTTTTTTAACTGTGTGTATATATGTTGTTATGTGTATTGGGTACTATGTATGAATTTCTTATGCTCTAATACATTGGATATTAGATTTAGCAGTGTGCAATTAGCATTTGTGGACCGATTGGTGGGCCAGCCCTGGGGTCGCACCTGATAAAGAAGAAGAACCAATATCCACTACCCCTCTTTAAAGATTTGTTTAATCAGGCCATTGGGGCACAGATATTCACGAAACTGGATTTAAGAGGGGCTTATAAATTAATCCGCATTTGTCAAGGGGACGAATGGAAGACCGCAATATCAAGGATGGACATTACGAATACTTAGTCATGCCATTCGGGTTATGTACTGCTTCAGCGGTCTTCCAAGATTTCGTCAACAACATCTTTCGTGAATATCTGGGGCAATTCATGGTCATTTATTTGGATGACATCCTTATCTTCTCTCGATAAGTGACAGAACACCGACAACATGTGAAGGCGGTGTTACAAAGGCTGCGAGAGAATAATTTGTATGCCAAGTTGTCCAAGTGTCTCTTTGAGGTCTCCAAAGTTCCTTTCCTGGGTTATTTAGTGTCAAATCAGGGATTGGTTATGGATCCCTCTAAGGTTTCGGCCGTCTTGGAGTGGGAACAACCAAAAACCCTGAAAGCGCTACAGAGGTTCCTTGGCTTCTCCAATTTTTACAGGCGATTCATTAAAGGTTTCTCCTCCATTGTGGCTCCTCTGACTGATCTGACCCAGAAAGGGTCCTTTTTGGAGAATTGGCCTCCCATGGCAGTTAAGGCCTTCCAGACCTTAAAGGAGGCCTTTACTTCTGCCCCGATTCTTACTCATCCTGATGTCAGTCGGCCGTTCTTCGTTGAAGTGGATGCCTCCGAACTCGGGGTAGGAGGTGTTCTCTCTCAGTATTCCGGCTCCCCCGAGAGATTACACCCATGTGTTTATTTTTCGCGGAAATGTAACTCAGCTGAACAAAACTACGATGTGGGCAATCGGGAATTATTAGGCATTAAGTTAGCCTTTGAAGAGTGGCGGCATTGGCTAAAGGTTCCCTACATCCGATTACAGTTTATACAGATCATAAGAACCTAGAATATATCGAATCCGCCAAGAGGCTGAATTCCCGACAGGCCCGGTGGGCGCTCTTTTTCTCCCGCTTTGAGTTTGTTATCACCTTCAAACCGGGAGTAAAGAACACCAAGGCTGATGCATTGTCGCGTAATTTCGGAGAATGTAAGGGCAGATTTGATGAAAAGGAACCCATTTTGCCCCTGGGGTGTGTTGTTGGGGTTCTGCTCCCTGATTTATCAGAGTCATTAGAATCTTTTCAGGCCGATGCACCACCAGGTAAACCTTCTGGGTGTCCGTTTGTTCCACCACAGCTACGTCTTTCTGTATTGTGGGAGTTCCATGATGCCAAGACTTCAGGGCATCTAGGGTACCCCAAGACTTTAGCCCTCGCCAAATGCCATGTGTGGTGGCCCACAATCAGGCACGATGTTATCGCCTTCGTTGAAGCCTGTCCCATCTGTGCCCGCAGTAAGGGGTCTCATAAAGCTCCAGCAAGGCTGTTAATGCCCCTGGAGATTCCTGAGGAACCTTGGACCCACATGTCGATGGACTTCATTTTTGATTTACCACGGTCAGAATAATACGGTAATCTGGGTGGTGGTCGACCGATTTAGTAAAATGGCGCACTTGATCCCCTTGACTAAGCTCCCGTTGGCACCCGAATTATCTCAGTTGTTTATAAAACATGTATTTTGCATCCATGGTACACCGCAGAATATTGTCTCTGACCGAGGGGTGCAATTGGTCTTTAGCTTCTGGAGTGAATTTTGTGCGCGCTTGGGAATTCAAATCTCATTATCATCGGCGTATCACCCACAATCTAATGGCAAGACGGAAAGGGTTAACCAGAGTTTGGAGCAGTATTTGCGGTGTTTTGTCTCCGATTGTCAGGATCAGTGGTCAGAGTTTCTTGAGTTTGCGAAGTTTGCCTATAACAATGCGCCCAGTGAATCAACAAAAGTATTGCCATTTTTCTGTATTTATGCTAAGAACCCCAAAGCATCCTCTCTCTCCAGTCCTTCCTCCAATTTGCCGGCTCTGGAGGAATGGCTTCAAGAGAAAATGACTGTTTGGTTCAAGGTGCAGGAGATTCTTAAAGGAGGCGCCGAGAGACATAAGGCATCCGTGAACAGTAATAGGTCGCAGGAACCTCCTTTTCAGGTGGGGGATCTGGTCTGGGTTTCTACCAAGAATATTGGGCCCTAAATTCATCGGCCCTTTTCCAATCATGCAGAAGTTGAATGATGTTACTTTTAAAATCAAGCTTCCTCCATCTATAAGGATTTCCAATGCCTTCCACTTATCGTTGTTGAAACTGGCTAGAAATATTCAGGTAGAATCTCCTCCACCCATCTTTGTAGAAAATGAACCCGAATATGAAATCAATAAGATTTTGGACTCTCGAGTATTACGTAACTCGTTACAATACCTGATCGATTGGAAAGGTTTTGGTCCTGAAGAGAGGTGTTGGGTACTGGCCAAGGATGTACATGCTAATGCGTTAATTAGATGGTTTCATCGAGACAATCCTGACAAACCTAGTAAGGTTCCGGAGGCCCCTCGTCAAAGGGGGGTAGTGTCACAGAGAACTCACCTTTGTCCCGGTCTTGCGGCATCTCCAAGCGCCGAGCTCGGGCACTCCTGGGTGCTCGTCCGCCGCCTCTTTCCTCGACGTGTCCTTGCCTCAATATTTTGCCGACATTGCTTGTTTGACCATTCTTGTTTGCCGCCTGGACCGACCATTGCCTGTACCCCGACTACACTTCCATCTCACCCTCTGTACTGCGAACCAGTGACCTTCCGGATTGCCCTTTGGCCTGACCTCGACCCTTCTGTTTGCCTATTCCTTTGGTGCTGCGATATTATTGGACTGCCTTCCCATGTATGACCCAGCATGTATACGTTGCCCTGTCGGGCCCTTGGTTCATCTGCCTTCACTCTCCCGTAAGCTCACATCCTTTGTGCTATCAAGTCCTGGGGGCAACTGTGTCTGGCGAGGCGTATAAAGCGTCCCGGCAAACGGGACTTGTCTAAAGGTGAAGCTAGCAGCGGAGATTGGGGGTTGTGGGCTTACTCTGAAAGCGGGTGTCCCACAGGGCCTTAAACAACTCTTTCACAACACATAAGAGTATATATATATATATATATACAATGAGGACGCTAGGGAAAAGAGGACACTAAAGCCAAAATCGAGCATATTAACATGTGAAATTTTATGTAAAGGACAGCGCTTGAGTTCCAGGATGCCCGCATAAAATAAAAATAAAAATACTATATACTTTTAAAAAAAAATAAATGTTATTATAAAGCCGACTGACTTCTCAAACCAAAAAAATGGCGGCGCCCAGTGCAGCGCTGAACGACCTCAGCGTAGGGGTCGCCCAGGTGATGATGATGCAAAAAGCATCACTGCATACACAGCAGTGATGCAAAAAGCATCACAGCTTTAGCAGCCAATCATTGGCAGCTAAACACACTGCGGGGAGGAACTCCCTCCCGACACAGACGTCACCAAGCGGCCCCCGGCCAGGGAGATCGCTCACCCGCACACTCCGTCCTCCCACTCATAAGAGCGCGCCACTCACAAACATACAGAGGCGCGCTCACTGGGGGAACGGAGGGCAAGACGGTCCCCTTGGCACCCGTCAAAAAGACGGGCACCGAGACTGCAGCACTGCACCAAAAGGTAAGCCATAGATATATCAATTTGAGACTCTTACTACCACTATACTAAATATCAAAAGATTAAAACGATCCATCTGCCTTTACAGTCGGCTCTACTAAGAGACAGCATAAGAGCACCAAGTCCCTACCAGGTATGGCCCCATGAAAAGAAATTATGAAAGCAATGAAACAATAGCTCTGTACTGATATATTCATAAACAACAGGCACACAATTGGCAATTACTTGGGCACCATGAAGCAAGCGCTGGCACCTCATAAGAAATAAAAGGTATGTCCGGATATTAAATAAAACAGGAAAGTTTAAGAGCAACAAGCTGAAATACACTTATATAATGAAAATTAATATCCCTCTATCATTATGACTAGATTATATGTGCACTGAAGAAACTATACAAAGATAAACGTTCGCACCTTTATATAATGAAAATTAATATCCCTCTATCATTATGACTAGATTATATGTGCACTGAAGAAGCTATACAAAGATAAACGTTCGCACCTTTCCCCCCCCCCCAGCAATGGGGCATCCTGTGTTTCCTATTGCCGCAAGCCTAAATGTGGGTACACCTACTTAAATCTCTGCAATCTCTCATATGGCAGACATATAAGGGCTGATACTGCACTGTGAGAATATTTTTCTCACGTTTTTTGTTTGTTTCTTTCTTTCTTCTTGTTGCAATTCAGCACCATTTAGCTGTGCAAATGGCTAGCGCGGGATTCATCATGAAGCCGCCTGGAACGAACAGCGCCGCTGCAAATTCCTTCACAGCGCCAGGTATGACCTGTCGCTCCCTGGCATTGTCCAATGCATTTCAATGGAGCAATGTTTAATTATTAATTGGTATTAATTTTTTTTTTTTTTTTTTTGAATGTCAAAAATTCTGAGACCACTTCTGCAATGTTAGGTTTTGTTTTAAATTTTAAAAAATTAAAAAAAAAAAATTGTGCAGAATTGATCTTACAGGTCTGATATTAATGTATTCATATTACAAAATGATTCAAAAAACATGTATAACGTTACAATCAAAAAATATGGTTGTTTAGGGGTTAAAAACTAGTTAACACCCATCGCCGCCAGCGCACTGGGGTTTAAACAAGGAATGGACAGCGCCAGCAAATTCGGAGTGTGATTTTTTAATGAATATGAAGCAAGCCGTTCGCTCTGGCCATTCGTTGTCAGGCGCTCACATACAACGCTGAACCTGTGAAACAGCGACCCCCCAGCCCGTATTCAACATTACCGCACACCGACTGAGTCGCTGTCATCAAGAAAACGCCTGCCAAGCACAGCGAATACTGGCTGGCGCTGTAAAAATCACGCTAGTCGCTCATCTGTCGCTACCTGGCGCTATTAATGAATCGGCCTCCCCGTTGCACCAAAAGGAAATTTTATTTTTCTCACAAAAAAAAAAGTGTGAGAAATGATCACGGTGCCGATCAATCAGCTCTTTAGTGACCAATCAAATTCACCAAGTGGTAGATACCCTGCACCTGCCCATTTGCCTGGTCATGGGCAGTCAGATGGAGAGACAGACTGCCCATGCTTTGGAACACTTGCAACAGGAAGTAAAGTCTTTTGTGACTTTATTTTATTTTTATGAATACTTTGAAAAAAGGCACAATTTGAGACTCATGTTTAATATAGATCTGGATCTATGTCAAATACTGTATGAGCCCAAATTATTAGGACTTAACATTTTACAATTATTGCTCATAATAAATATAACCTGTTGATATTGTATAATCATTGATTTTCTTTTTATATAATTTCGTGTTGTGCAGCATATTGATTATTGTTAGGTATCAAGTTAGGCCCTAATAATTAAAAAGCTATGAGGCATAGGAGCATTAGTCATTTAGGCTGACAGTGTTCTGTATCTATACAATAAAGTCTTCATTGGAAGTTCAAAGGAATTTGGTGTACAGTTACCACCATTTCGGAGTGACCTGCTTCTAGCCTGCAGGTCTGGATGATCTGAGGTAAGTGCAAATGTTTTAGAGGTTCTCTCAGCAATGGAAACAATGACTAATTGGCCATGACTTCAAAATACAGCATTTCACCTCTTCTCCTTTACACAAGAAGTCTGGGCCTTGTGATTTATTGATGTTAAAATGTGGTGTAGCTTGGACTTCCAATGAAGTCAACATCAAAGCTTTAAATACTAATATGATCCATAAAGCGGTTTGAATGGGATCACTGCCTAACATCAGTTATTGCAGCCAATAAATTTTGGAATGTTTACTACTAAGATGGGCCGCATTTCAAACACTGGCCAGCTGCAGTGATTTCTCAGCCCAAATCTGATAAGAAATAGAAGAATTATAGCCTTAAATGGAAACATGTGACAATTATAACATATTTCAAATGATAGCTACCACACAAATGCAATAAAAATGGTTGTTTTACCCTCCAGGAAAACTCTACTTTTACTGTGACTGGTTCGATGAATGGCAACAAAAAATCCCTTCACATAAATATCATCAGGGTTTTGCCCAAATAAATATAAATTTTGACCGACAGCTATATTGCTCAGCTATTTTAGGCTAAAAAAGCTTAGAGAAGTCCTTCAGGGTCCTTCATCTGGGATTTCGACTGTCTAGTTTTTATGTGGCCTCGTGGTAACCTTCATCCTTAAAGTGAACCTTGCCTCACAGTAACCCTGTCTCCCAAAAAAAATCAGCCCTTGCTTAGGCTCTTCTGTCTCTCCTCCAGTTATATGATCATACTGCACAGGGAAAATCAACTCAAACAACAGGGCTCCTAAGTTGTTACAGTGGACCAAAACCCACCCTGCAGTTTATGAGGCTTACTACCTCCCCCGGGGCATCCTGAACTGGGAACCCTTGCTGAGTGAAACCCCCCAGGGTTTCCCTCGAGTCCACAATGCATGCGTGGCCGGCATCAATCACCTTCATTTTTGGCTGTGCAGGGCCCACCCGCCACAATTGAATGGTTGTGCAGGGGCCGGGCACAGCCGAAGAGATGGCACCCGCCGCTCGTAAGTGCGGCTAAGGATTCCGTTCAGCTTCTCTAGAAGCGCTGAGAAGCTGATTGGACAAGCGGCCCCGCCTGCGTCGTAGGCTTGAGGAAAGAGTTAGCTCGGCATTCTGAGGGGCATCACACAGCGGAGCACCCCAAACCACAGTGCCCCGGGGGAAGGACTAAAACGCAAGAAATCCTGGTTTTCAGTCTACTTTAAAGTCTATAACCCCCTTCAATAGCAAATCTAGTTGTCCAATAAAGTTCACTCTCTCTTATTCTCTTCCATTGACAGGCAAAATACTTACCCTGCCATAATTCTCGAAAAAGGTTCTTGAAAACTATGAGTCATATCATGTAATCTTTTTATCATTGAATGGACAATTTGCAAGATTAATATCAACAACCAAAAGTTTATTTAGTTTCATACACAACATTTTTTTAAATCTTGCTTTACTTGGTGGCCACTTTACTGTCTTGATGTCCAAGTAAATCTTACATTACAGGGACACCAAACTCAACGGCAAAAATAAGGCAGCAAGCAGCTGACCTGATGCCTGTCCCATGTGCCTCTCCTCCAGCAGCACACGGTAGAAGCCGCAGCCACTCTCCAAGGACCGGGACACACAAAAGTGTTCCTACAGCCACCTCATCCCTTGTAGCTCTCAACACAACAGTTCCACAGCTGTCTCTGACCACAGCAGAGCATGTTTAAGACTCATAAATCTGCTTCATGGCACGTCCTTCTCAGCTCAGCCATGACCCAGAAATTGAAGGATGGAAGTCAGTTTCACTTAGAATACATAAGTATTTACATACAATCAGAGATTTTCAGGTGCTTTGAAATGGCTCACTTTACACTGTTCCCAAGGGGCATAAGGTGGGTGAAAGCTAGTGTGTGGCTGGAGAGGGACTTTAAACTGTATTATTGATTTACAATGTTTGAATGCACTTGATCTTCTTTATACAGCATTATATTTTGTTAGTTATTGTCAGTAATGTGTATCTTTATTTAGCATTACTGTACTTTTCTCACCTCATCTCCAATGAGAAACTCGTCATCAAGTGTGAAAGCCACTGGGTCATCTGGACTAAGCCACCACACAGGCCTGAATATAGGATTCCCTGTATTTAGCCATTCATTGGCGTATTTTGTCAATAGAGGGGCAACTGTGTCTTGATGCCTTTGTACATACTGCCTTGTAAGATTTATCACCTGCCTCATGAGAAAAAAAATCATGTGTTACTAGATGTATGGTCATAGATCTCCCTTGCATTCTGAAACACATCAATAGACATTGTATATAAGAATATGAATAATAGACTTCCTCACATCTGAAACCACTAACATTCTAGTTCATGCTCTGCTCATTTCCTGACTAAACTACCTCAACACTCTTCTCTGTGGTCTACTAGCAGATAGGCTGATACCCCATATTCTAATCTCTACTGCTTGCCTCAACCACCTCTCCCCCTGCTTCTCCAGAATTGATCCTCTCTGTCAGTCCCTCCATTGGCTGCCAATATCTAAAAGAATTCAGTTTACAATTCAGTCAAGCTATATGGCCAGGTCCTGCTCCACATTCTAACACTAGTCCGAAGATCTCTTCCCCATTATTGTCTTTGGGACTTCACATGTGCTGCACTTCTCTGGAGTGCCCTTCTGCATACCAATCCGCCAAAGCTTTAAAAATGCCCATAAACTCACCAATTTATACAAGCCTATCATTTGGCTTAACCAAACCACTCCACAGTCTTACCACCCTTTGGAACACTTGCCACCATGCCTAATAATATGTCTAACTCCCCATGTCTCCACTCATCTCCACCCTTATGCTTTAGGTTGTAAACTCCCAAGGGCAGATTCCTCTGTCCTGATTAACTCCTGTATCAATGTGTCACATCTAACTCATAATACTATGTGTATTACTCGTCTTACCCTACTCCACCCTACCAGAGAAAATGTTTGGGCTCTATAAATATACATCAATAATTATTCTATCACTTTTATTATTAATAATGCAGATAATACAATTCTAGTGGGAATTGCAGTAAATTCCGTGAATATGAAATATTTTCAGTTAATTTTAAAGCATAACTCCAGCTAAAATATTTGCATAAAAATGTTAGCCCTTGAAGCCCAGTGAAAACCAACACTTTTTTTTTAGTAAAAAGGGGCTTTAGCATATATGATAATTATTTCACCACCTTGGCCAAACATAATCTCTTTTTTCAGTGTCAGAAACGTCAGAGGAGACAAGGGAAAATGAGCTCTATATAATGTATATGTCACCACTAGTCAGTGGTGTGCATTACCACCACACAACCAGGTTGCATTACAAGTTGTATAGGGCCCCCACCTCTCATGGGGCCCCTGACAATGTAAAAATAACTATTTGCAGAACCTTGCAGAAATGGAAGCAGCAGTCCTACAAATGACTCTGACAATGCGGAAGATGTTGGCATCTATTTGCAGAAGCTGTTCAACATTCTTGGCCCCTCCTCCTGTCCTTTGACATGAAGTCACATGACAGGAGAGGATCTGCAGAGTGGCTCCTGTGATACTGTAGAACAGTGTATTACATTATTACATTACATTATTTTATTCCCTTAATTCAGTCCCATTGTGGTGATGGGAGGAGGGGTTCGTTTTTCTGGAAGTACTTCACAGTCCTATTATAATTGGACACACCTAATGCCAGAAAGCGAGCATAAATGCACGTGTTTCTTTCTGGCCTGTCTTGGCTCTCCAGGAAGAGGTTTAATAAACCTTCTGCTCCGCTTTGCAATAATATATAGTATTATAGAGTCTTCAATGGAGTTATGGGATAAAGCATGTTTCCCTGGTAATCTGATTTTAAGAAAGGGTTGGGGGGGTCTACTCTCACTGTGCTGTGAAAGGGGCTTCTGTGCCACTCTACAATAATGTATTTTATTATAACGGGTCTTTTCTGCCTCTGTGCTGAATTAAGGATTAAACACCAAAGCATTTTTAGTCTTTAGTCATTTTAGACTTTTAAAATAGAAAGTGGATATTTACATATTATAGTAGCGAATAATGATAATTCCAGGAAATCTTACCCAGTTCTCACAGCAAACCCATGGAGGTGTATGAAAGGACATAACTGGAAGAAAAGTGACAATTTGCAGCCAACGAATGAATAACTCTTCTTCTGTTGCAAATGCTTCAGCTAGGGTGCCACCTTTTCACACAAATAAAAAGGCAATGAAATTAGGAGGGGCTGGGGCCTACAATACTGTAAATAGGCCCAACACCAAGAACCAGCCTTGTGCGTATCTCTACCTCTTATTAAACATTCAAATCATTCAAATCATAGTAGTTTGTCTCTTTCATCATATTTATTGCATAGTTGTTCCTTGTGAGGGTTGGACACAGGGGAAAGGACCAAACACTACTACTGCTATCGTACATTGGACCTATCTCTTTAAATGCAGAGGGTGTCCTTTGACCCGATTTTTGACATTAATTCCCTCTTTACCCCCAGAATGCAGCTACATCATTTCTTACCAGGGTAGGCGTCAGCACTGGGTTTAACTGGGCAGGTTCCAGGGCCCCTGCACTTAGGCAAAGCCCACCTCACATGGTGGTCATGTGACACATGTCTTCCCAGCGGTGGGCAGGGTCATTCCCTTTGGCAGATCCTTTGCAGGACACAGGGCTGTACAGTAACCAAGACTAAGGACTTTCAGCCTTGGGCATATTAGCCATCGGGAGATTGTTTTTCTTTTTTTTTCCTTTTTTTTTTTTTTGGCTTTCCTTCTATAATCTTTCTGTAATACCAGTTTCATTTTGTTCATTACTTCTCTTTCCATCTATTCTTTTTCATTTTTAATTTCTTTCATTCTTTTTCTTCCTTAAATTATTTTTCTTTATTTTCATTACGTTTCTTTCATTCCATACATGTATTCTTTTTTCAGTTTTTTTCCCTTGTAAAGCAGTGTAGCAATGCCATGACTGGAGACTGAAATATCGGGCTTCTTCAGGGACAGGTTTTGGCATTTTGGCAGGAAAATTACACTTAAACCAGACCTTCAGCATCATTTAATGTAAAAAATTTATAGAGGAATATTAGACCTTAGATAGACTAGGGCAATGTTACTCATTCACAGGGCACTCAGTCCCTTTTGGATGTTAAGGGGGCTGGCATATTGTCTGGGGGGGGGGGGGGGGGCGAACTGGATGCCCAGGGCTTAATTTTGTCTAAAACTGACCCTACCCAGAGCACATCAATCTAAGCTTCCTTACTTTCTTGCATCTCTCCTTAGTTAGCATATACATATAACAATAAACATCTATGTGTATCTGCAGGTTAGAAAAGTACCTGTGGAAACCTGGGGCTCCCTGAAACTGCAGGGAATGTGATATGTCAGTTAGGGGGATCCACATATACTTACAATGCACTTAGAGTTTTCACATGCACCTTGTCGACATGACTTACAGGGCCAGAGGGGCTCTGCTTATACTCACGCCACCTAAAGTTGTCTAAGGAGGGTTTTCTTGCACTCTGATATGTATCTGCAGTTTATGATTGGTGAAGTTTCTGCTGGCTCTTAAAATATGAATTCAGATTTAAATTATGAGCATGGTTAGATTATGCTCTTTGAATTTGGGATTTAAAAGTGAATTTATGCAGGCACAATATATTTGGGAGTCTACTAACACATTATATATTTGATTTCATATGATATGATCTCTTCTATTATATAAAAGGTGGGGGCAAATATTAAAAATGGGTGATGCATCATTGGAGTGGATCTCTCGATCAGACATCTGTTGGACATTTACTACATATGATTGTCAGTTAAAGGGACATTCCAGGCAAAGGGTTATTCTAGCCTGCTTGCAGCTTGCCTAATTTCTTCTTATTACACAGTATGCTTGCCTGATACTGTACAGTGCTTATAATATGAGAACTGTATAAAGATTGTTTTGCCTTAGCTGCAAGTTCTTCTTGCTATTCTATAAGGTCACTTTGTTTTTAAGAAGGAGATCTCTGTGTGCCGCACAATCAATTTGAACATTTGTGTTGTTAAATACACCTCTAAACAGTAGCGCACATATAATTCCCTAATAATTTAGCTTTTGGTATAGGAAAGCTTGCCCCCCCGGTTATGGCCATATTAAGATCCTGCCATGTGACACCTACAATGAGAATTTGTACCATTAGTACTTTCATAAATCGGCAAACACAGCTTTTGTGAATAAAGGTAATTACCTACGGCATCTGGAATGAAAAAATTATATCCCAGCAAACTGTAGTGCAGAACAGATGGGATGATTCCTTTCAGTCCTCTGTAGCTCCAATCTGATTGTAAAGGGCTCATTTGAACAAAGACTGGAAGGTAGCTGGACCTGTAAAAAAGTAGGTGTTTTAATTTTAAGACAACTATTTAAAATGTTCAACCCCCTCTCCCTTTCCCAGCTTTTCACAGAGGGTGAGCTAAAGTCTGTTCCTGCTGGCTATGCTCTAAGGAAGCAAGTGGGTGCCAGTGTTCTATATTTTATATCTAAATATAGTTTTGTTCTGCAATAACATAAAATGAAGCTTGGTACAACTGAAGGGCCTCTATTAAAAACATGCTGCAGGCCCTCTGAGCCTCACAGCACAGGGGCTTCCCAAATTGGAATGACCTGCTTCTCACCTCCTTCCAGGAAGCCCAACACCAAGTAACCCATACTCACCTCTTTTGTGTTTTGGCATTGTTCTCTGCCTCTTATCAACACTAGCAGCCTATTGGGTGCCCCTGTTGGTGGTCACATGAATAGTGCCTGTTAAGGGAGTGCAGGTAGATAGAATATGCAGATCCAAGGCGAGAGTAACTCAGGAACAAAGGATGTGATGACAACACACAAGACTTCCCACTTAAAGGGCCCTGCACCTGTGTCATCAGCATGCAGGATATCTTATTTAAAGGACCCTGCACCTGTGTTGTCCGGACACAAAACTTCATGCATTTGATTTGGTAGCGGGTGCATGTTTGCTGAGCGATGATGTCCGGACACCTGCACTGTACACCTGCGACCCTGCATGCCCGCTACAGGGGTTTCCCCGGGCATGTAGCCAGTGGCTTCATGGCAATGGAGCTCTCCATAATAGTCCCCCCGAGAATGCCAGGGGTATACATGAGGTTCATTTAGCTGACAAACCTTTTACAAAGTAAATAATTTTGAAGGCATAAAAGCCAAATGTAGGCAAAAAGCACAGCAAGGTCTTGTTGACTCATTTGTTGACATCTTGGATCCAGGAGGGGGTTGTAGGTCTCGGATACAAGCAGACAACCAGAGCCCCACATTAGCTCACCCTTTGACTGCCAGTACAGTATTGTCCACATCAAGTAGTTATTACAGAGGTAGAGCAATCAGTTTGAGGCCAGTTGACCACATGGGTCCAGTTAAATTGTTATCGCTACATCTCCTGAAGTTACACCTTTAGGGCCATTAAACACATATAAAATCTCATATGCAATGAAATAGAGAATCTGTTGACAAAGTAAATTATTTCAATATTTTTGTCCCTATATTAAAGTGCCCTTATATTAATTATTATTAAAGTTTTATATTAAAGTAACCCTTTAGTCTTGAAAAATTACAGCGCCTCAGAACCAAGCAGCATTTATAGCACCTATTAAAGGAGGAAAAAACATGTGGTTGATAAAGATAGGTTCATATTTGGAGTTGAATGGTTGTATCATATCTACATAAGAAATTAAGTAATAGCTGGTGGCCAATGAAAAATCATTACCTTGTACTTGCTGTAACAATTGCAGGATATCCCAGCCGTGCAACCACTGTGGCTACTGATTTAGTATATTGGTCACCACCAAACCTTCTCAGAGGTTCTTCTAGAACCAAGTTGTCTTCTATTCCTTCAAAATAGATGTATTCAGCCCCAAGTTTGCTCATCAGTGTTTTTACATTGCTGCAGTACCACCTAGTAGCAACATCACTTGTTATATTTAATTTCACAGAAAACTGTCCTTTCCATCTTGTAAGAATCGGTGCCTATCAAAACATAAAACATAAAGGTTATAATATGACAGAGTTTGGTTATAATGCTCATGGCTGCTAAATACTGGGCAACAGCCTAGCAAAGCTGCTAATGGCTAATTCATTAAATAGTTCTGTACCAGTGCAGTTAATGTGGACCCATCACCTCCGCGCCTGGCCCATTCCAAAAGGTTAAAGCAATCAGGTTTGCAGGGGGTTAATGGGGGGGGGGGGGGGGGCTCTGTAAATTAGAGCACAATCATTGACCACCAAGGAAGCACATTTTGGGGAAGGTTCCCCCCTCCTCCCATATTGCATTTAACATATTTGGGTAATGTGGCTAGGCATGTCAGAAGAGTTTTAGTGAGTTTGAGGAAATTTACTCTTTAACTGGAGTTGTTTTTTACCTCCTTTGTTTTAAGGTATCCTATTTAAAGAGGAACTCCAGTTAAACTTGGCTCCTGCCATAGTAAGGCACACAGAAGAGTTGAGTATGGGCTGTCCAGCCTCCCCTTCCTAGCAACGTGGTGCCCACTAAGAAATCCAAATTGGGATGCCCCACATTCTGCAAGTCTGAGAGCAACTCCAGTTAGTTTGGACTGGAGCTCCACTTTTCAGCAGAGAAACAGTAGCATATGATTGGGTATAATGTTCGTTGGTGGGCACTGTAAGCACTCGGGCTGACAAATGAGGACATGGTATGTGGAAGCAGCTGGCTATGCATAGGAGTAAGGCTGCAGGATGTTAGAAAATTATAGCAGTTGTTTGGGGGCATAGAGATCTAGTATTCTTACATCAGCGGATGTCATATTTCCCAGAAAATTGTTACAGCTCATATTAATGTTCAGATCTGTGAAAAATGAATGGGGCCTACAAAAATGCATGACATGGTGCATAGCCTCAAGAGCAATCCATTGTACAGAGTAAAAGGGTGATCCTACTATACCATTGAGCCATCAAGCTTTGATGGAATGCTGAGCCAGTAGCTTTCCTGTCCTCCATGCAGATGAGCTTGGATGTGTTCCGAGTTGAAGCTTGCATATGGAGATGTAGTTATTGAAAGATTGAGGTGTTTAAGAGAATGTGGATCCTTGTGATGTCTGGGAGGATCTCCTGCTTGGTCTGTTAAAGAGGTGTGGTCCTAAAAATAAAAAGGAGATACTAAAATCTCCTATATAACTGTAAATATTTACAGTTATATAGAAAATATAGAAGTATACTATAACCAAGGCTATATTTTACATTAGGCAAACTTAGGCCTTAGGCAGCCACCTCCAGGAAGTGCTGATGTTATTACTATAGTAAAACAAGAAATCAAGTTGCCATCTCCTTAATGGCCCCAGGCACAGAAGGATGGATAAAGTGGACCAAAACCCAGGATTTTCACTATCCTGGGTTTTGGTCTATGCCCCCGGGGCACCCTGATCTGGGATACCCCGTTGTGTGAAACCTCCCAGGCTTCCAAATCTAACTCACCTTTCCCCGGTCCTATGGTGCATGCGCAGCCTCTTGTCCAATCAGGTCTGCTCCCATCCACTTCTCTAAGAATCCCTCCAGCCAAGTGTAGCCAAGAGGACTAGAGCGTTGGCGGCCGCATCCCCGCTTCCATCTAGCAGGTAGTGTGCCCACGCCAGTCATTCACAGGTATAGTAGGGAGTGGCCACTGCTCTTGCATGCACCGTTGGATCCGGGGAGAAAGTGAGTTTACAGGGTGACCTGGGGGGAGTTTCACACAGTGGGGCATCCCATATCTGAATACCCGGGGGTTGGAAATCCAGATTCTATACGATTCCAGGGCCGTCGGCAGGCGGCAGATCCCGGGCTGTAAGATGCATGTGAATCACTGGTAGAGACCAATGTCAGCTGTGCTGGGAGCCAGAGAAGGTTGCTCCAGCACCTGTCCGAGCGGCCTTCTAGCATGTTGTATCATCTGGTAATAGCTGCTATGGGGTGATGGGGGGACCTGCCACAGTCTGCTATGGGGGTGATGGGGGGCCCTGCCACACAGTCTGCTATGGGGGTGATGGGGGGCTGCCACAGTCTGCTATGGGGGTGATGGGGACTCTGCCACACAGTCTGCTATGGGGGTGATGGGGCGGCCTGCCACAGTCTGCTATGGGGGTGATGGGGGGCCTGCCACACAGTCTGCTATGGGGGTGATGGGGGACTCTGTCATAGTCTGCTATGGGGGTGATGGCGGGCCCTGCCACACAGTCTGCTATGGGGTGATGGGGGCCCTGCCACACAGTCTGCTATGGGGGTGATGGGGGGCCCTGCCACACAGTCTGCTATGGGGGTGATGGGGGCTCTGTCACACAGTCTGCTATGGGGTGATGGGGGGGCTCTGTCACACAGTCTGCTAGGGGGTGATGGGGGGCTCTGTCACACAGTCTGCTATGGGGGTGATGGGGGGCTCTGTCACACAGTCTGCTATGGGGGTTATGGGGGCCCTGCCACACATTCTGCTATGGGGTGATGGGGGGCTCTTCCACACATTCTGCTATGGGGGTGATGGGGGGCTCTGTCACACAGTCTGCTATGGAGTGATGGGGGGCTCTGTCACACAGTCTGCTATGGAGTGATGGGGGGCTCTGCCACACATTCTGCTATGGGGGTGATGGGGGGCTCTGTCACACAGTCTGCTATGAGGGTGATGAGGGGTTCTGTCACACAGTCTGCTATGGGGGTGATGGGGGGCTCTGTCACACAGTCTGCTATGGGGGTGATGGGGGGCTCTGCCACACAGTCTACTATGAGGGTGATGGGGGCTCTGTCACACATTCTGCTATGGGGGTGATGGGGGCTCTGCCACACATTCTGCTATGGGGGTGATGGGGGGCTCTGTCACACAGCCTACTATGGGGGTGATGGGGGGCCCTGCCACACATTCTGCTATGGGGTGATGGGGGGCTCTGCCACACATTCTGCTATGGGGGTGATGGGGGGCTCTGTCACACAGTCTGCTATGGGGTGATGGGGGCTCTGCCACACATTCTTCTATGGGGGTGATGGGGGCTCTGTCACACAGTCTGCTATGGGGGGGATGCGGGGCTCTGTCACACGGTCTGTTATTGGGGTGATTGTGGGTCTCTGTCACACAGTCTGCTATGGGGGTGATGGGGGGCTCTGTCACACAGTCTGCTATGGAGTGATGGGGGGCTCTGCCACACATTCTGCTATGGGGTGATGGGGGGCTCTGCCACACATTCTGCTATGGGGGTGATGGGGGGCTCTGTCACACAGTCTGCTATGGGGTGATGGGGCTCTGCCACACATTCTGCTATGGGGGTTATGGGGGCTCTGTCACACAGTCTGCTATGGGGGTGATGGGGGGCTCTGTCACATGGTCTGTTATTGGGGTGATTGGGGGTCTCTGTCACACAGTCTGCTATGGGGGTGATGGGGGGCTCTGTCACACAGTCTGCTTTGGGGGTGATGGGGGGCTCTGTCACACAGTCTGCTATGGGGGTGATGGGGGCTCTGCCACACAGTCTACTATAGGGGTGATGGGGGCTCTGTCACACAGCCTGCTATGGGGGTGATGGGGGCTCTGCCACACAGTCTGCTATGGGGGTGATGGGGGCTCTGTCACACAGCCTGCTATGGGGGTGATGGGGGGGCTCTGTCACACAGTCTGCTATGGGGGTGATGGGGGGCTCTGTCACACAGTCTGCTATGGGGGTGATGGGGGCTCTGCCACACAGTCTGCTATGGGGGTGATGGGGGCTCTGTCACACAGCCTGCTATGGGGGTGATGGGGGCTCTGCCACACAGTCTGCTATGGGGGTGATGGGGGAGCTCTGTCACACAGTCTGCTATGGGGGTGATGGGGGGGATTCTGTCACACAGTCTGCTATGGGGGGATGGGTTATGGGGGGGCATTCTTATTTTTTAACAAAGTATACATAATATTAGTACTGCCCTACCCCTTTTTTGCAGGACAAGCACCCTGTTGTTACTCCAATTTGCAGCCCTCTACCCCTTACTACCCCCATCTTACAACCACTTTTGTGCCCCCAAGTTTGGGTCTTGATTGACTTCAATGAGATTTCAAAGCTTGGCCGGACTTTCTGAACCCAATCTTCTACAGGTTCGCCCAACACAATTAATAGTGTGTGCTGCTGAATGGGACCACCCCAGGTGAAAAAAAGAGGCTGCAGCACTTCTAGAGTTATGGGATACCAGAAGTAGGTGAGTATGCTGCATGCGCCAAGACAGTTCCCTAGGGCTTTACATTGTAGGCCTATCTCTAATCAGTTTACCCTAGAACACATTATAAGCAGACCAAAAGTCTATTTATGTATATGTATGTGTGAGTGAACAGCATCAAGCTTACCTTTTTAGAAAGCAACATTGTGGAATGTTCATTGAGAGCTATAAGGCATTCTCCCAGGCCATGTCTCATTAATTTGTTATGGAACGACTTAACTTCTCTTGGTAATTTTGCTGCAGAGTCAGTCACACTGTGGTGTCTCCAGATTGGCAACCTGAGTAGGAAAAAAAACAGTGGGGTATGAAAAGGAAATATGACAGAGTTAACCACCAACTAAAGGCATTATGGCAGTGTCCTGAAACTTCACTTACTGTTCCCACACTGTAAGTAGTTATCCCTCTGGGTTACACAGGAAACTAAATACATAAAAAATATATACCGGTATATATTTTTAAATGTATCTGTTTTATAAATGATTAGGTCACATTGCTCATTTAAAGGATTATTAATTTGAGAAAACAGTCCTCTAATAAGAACAAACATACGTTTTCTAGATAGTAGGTATACAACCTGCAGTAGGAATATTTAAGCTAAGCTTGTTTCTTTTACTTGAAGGAAGAAGAATCAAGGAGGCACAATTTGTGGATGTACCATAACATCTTTTACTACTCAACCTCAACTCTCTGTCCCCTAAGGCAGCCTGTGCTGGAGCAATGGCTTATTGCTATAGCAGTTTTTCTGATCAGATATTTAGATTGATTAATGCTGCTGCAACAGGACGTGTATTTTATAACCCCCCCACCCCCCACTACCTTCCAATAGCACTGAAGCAGGGTGGGGTGTTTACATTAAAAAAACACTTACCTGACCCACATTCCAGCGATGATCATTGAACGATCCTGACTCTGCTTGCCGCCATCTTTGCTTTGGCCAAGCTGCACGTCCGTCAATTCATTCAAGTGGCCCTTTAAATAGAGAAGCAGTTTGAAGAGGGAATGGGGCTGTAGTAGGGGGATGGAGACACTAGATGTCACCCTTGCTACTTGGGGAAAAGTGGGAGCAGGGGGACCCTGCCAACGTTAGATGGTTGGTTCCAGTCCTTTATATAAGGCTGGGCATGTTTGGGCTAACTGGTGTAGTTTTCCTCTCAAGCAGGGGAGGATACCCTCCAGGAATGGGACAGGGAGAAGGGCCAATGTGTGCAGTCCCTGGGGCCTTGGAGCACATATTCAGGCTGAGGGACTGAAGGATCACACTAGACTAACCTTCTAGAGAGGGCCTCAGACTAGTACTCTTGGAAGAGACAGGGAAAAGGACCATGATGTGCATTCCTCAGGTGCCTTGAAGGAGAATATCAAGCTTTAATTGGGTGCGTGGCAGTAAAGACAGAACTTTTGTTACACCTATGGCCACCCACTTTGAGTACCCCGCCTACCCTACCTCTAGGGAAGCCCCTTCTCCAAATGTAGCTTGGTCTGAGCGCCTATTCTCTACCTATCCTAAAGCATATATTCTGCTATTGATTTTATTGTGATTATCTGGCACATTAAAGCAAATAATGAGATGAATTAGTGCGTTGGTTACCTAAAAAAATCAGCTAGATTGTTTCATTTAGTCCCCAGAGAAATAAAAAAAAAAACATGGTAAACATATGGATGTAATTTAAAGTATTTGCCTGCTGAGTGATCACATGTATCAATGCTGTGTTTGTGTTCTGTTTCAATATGTGTGTATATATTTAAAAAAAATTATATATTTAAAAGAATCTAATTTAATGTATTTGGTGGCCTGTAAAGTGATTTGCCACATGGAGGTAACAGGTTTAAGTGGCCAATGGCTGTAGGTAGACACAGCACCATCACAATGGTTTTCACCACCATCATAAATCAGTGCTCTTTGCCTAGGACAAATCCTACTAAGATCTTTGAATTCTGCTAATTTGTAGTGCTTAGTTAGGGATAAGAGAAAATCGCTTGAAATGTTTAAGTGTCATCATAACCATTGTCAGTGTCTTAGGCCCACCAGTAGAAGTGATTGTGAGGACCCACCCTGCACATGAACATATTACTAGCTTATTCTTAGGGCTTGTGCATAGTGATGAGCAGACCCATTGAAGTTCGGATTTGCAGAGTTCAGCCAAACTTGCCACCAGTTTGGTTCAGGTCCCTGGACTTGACACAAACCTGAACCCTATTAAAGTTAATGGGGGCCGTACTTGGGGGCCCAAAAATGGCTGTAAAATGGGGGTAGCAAGGGCTAGAGGGCTGCAAATCGAGGAAAACACCAGGGCTATTGTCCTGCACAAAATGGGCTAGGGAAAGTACTCAAAACAATAGAAGAAAACAAAAATTATAAGAAATACACACCTAAATAAAAAATGTACATTTTTTTACGGGTGTTGGAGGCCAAAATGGGGTAGGTAAAGTACTCATAATAATAGCAGAAAACAAAAGAAATACTTATATAAATAAAAAAATTTACACTTTTCAGAGGTCGAATGGGGGGGGGGGGGGGGTGGTAACACCAGGGAGATTTCTCTGCACTAAATGGGGGAGGGAAAATACTCAAAATAATCACAGTAAACAAAAATAAATATACAAAGCAATCAATATATACTTAAAAAAACAAAAACTTAAATAAATATATACATAAATATACACATATATACATAAATAAATATTACCATCAATAAATATATACATGAAAACACACATATATACAAATATTACATTTTTTACAGGTATCAGAGGTTTGGGGGAAGGAGGAGGTGGAGGTGGATGTGGCGGTGTAAGCGGAAGAGACGGGGAGGTGTAGGTGGAGGAGGAGGTAGCAAGCACCTTAACCACTCACTTAGGTGCTGGCACAGCCAAGTCCCATGGGATCCATACCTAATCATCTCAAGGATTGTAAGCATGTCCATGTTGGCTGTGAATAGGCGGATGCTCCTGTCGGTGATGACACCCCCTACAATGCTGAACACATGTTCTGATATGAAACTTGCCACAGGGCTGGCCAGCACCTCCAAGCCATAGGGGCAAGCTCTGGCCACGTGTCTAATTTAGCAACCCAGAAATTGAACAGGGAGGACCAATGGCTCAGTACCATGAGATGCGTCGACAAATCATCCACCATGCGAGTCAAAGTGTGCCTCTGGGTACTACAGGCTGTATCAGATGATGGTGGATGTGGCGCACAATTAAATAAGGTGTTCCACATTGTGGCCATGCTCACCCTCCCCTGTGAGGTGGTGCTCGTTCCCCTGCTGCATTGGCGACTTGCTCCTCCTGCTCGGCCTTGTGCCCCCACTGAGCCCTCAAAGTCAGCGGGGAACCCTGCCAGTAGTGCATCCACCAGTGTGTGAATGTAATAAAACTTTAGTATGGTTGGGGCAGGTAATGTATTAGGAGTAGCCCCCTCTCCCTCCCCAGCCATGATTCCTGAGCATTTTGTTAACAAAACATGATATTTGATGTCTTGGCTGGGGGGATACAATGGGGCCCAGTATGCAGGGAGACTTGGGAAGCAAAGACAGGACATTAGAAGAGGCTTTAGAAGAGGCTTTAGAAGAGGACTGAGTGAATTCTTCCACAGGGTCTTGGTGAGGTGTTGGCCCAGTTGACTCCTGCTGGTAGGACAGTCCAAATCTGATCCTAATCCACCTCTTTAATGCGATTCATATTTCAATAGCTTCAAATATGGATGGAGTTTCTGCCCAGCGAGCCTTCTGTTGGCAAGGCAAGGCATAAAAGGCACCACAGGTTTGTGGGGAACTTGGATAGTGCATGTTGTATCTTACCTATTTTGTGAGTGCAGGACAACTGGATCAAATTAGAAATATTTATTATATGGGGTTGCACTATGTTGTTATATATATTTGCTTATATTGCGTATTAGCTTATTCTAACCATTGTAATAGATCACAGGGATGGAGGTCCCCGAAGAATACAGGTGTATAATTCATACTTATAGATTTACCTAAAAATGCTAATTTTGGGAAGCGTCCTCTGATTTTTATACATCTGAAGTCCTATATCTCCGTGAACAGACTGGATGTTCTGCCCAATACATATTGTATATTGTAGAGGAAGCTTCTCTGGGCTTGCTGGCGTCTCAAGACAGAAAGCCTTGTTCTTCTCAATAGACATAGACATAGGAGTATCAGGGCTGATCACAACGGAAACACCTTAAAAAGAGGGGGAAAAATGGGATTGATTCTTTAAAGTCATTCTCCAGACAGGCTATTTGAGCCTACAATTACATTATGTTTACGTTTCTAACTTTTTTTTAAATGAAACTTCCATTCTTTATAATTTTTTTTTATTATCCTACATTGAAGATGATCTATAGGGTGCTCCCAGGTGGTGGTCATTATTCTCTGCCAAGTCCCAGGCCCTGTGGTATCTGCATATAAGAGGGAGGAATGGTGGGAGTGGCTGAAGAAGGGGGGGAAGGATTATCAAGCAGAGATCGTAACTGAAGGGTCCAGCTATTGACATACAAGACAAGAAGCAGGTTTGTTGAAAGATGGCCAGGTGAAAGGCCCCTAAATCCCCCCCTGGGAAGGAAATATCCCCTGTATTTCCCCCCTGTTACATTTGGCTTGCCATTCATAAACACCCATCGGACTTAATCTCAGCAGGAAGGCCTCTCGTCTGGAAGGAGGAAAGACCATATAAAGAAGGCCAGCTGTGTGGCTAAATAAGGCACAGTGGGGAGCCGCAGCCCGATAAGGTCAGTTCGTACCTCTGGCCTGGACAGCAGTCAGAAGTGTCTGGGCCATAAATGACCACTTGCACAGAGCCGTCCAATCTTGCAAACTTCAAAGGAATTATTGGCACCAGCACAAAGCTGGGAATAACTGGACCACTGTCTGTCCCAGCACCAAGCCAAGCACAAAACCCAATCCAATTGTTTGGCACCAAAACCAAAGCCATACGATTCTCCTGCCCAAAGTTTTAACCCCTAACATTTTTTAGGTTTTAAAGTGGGTTAACCAAGGGAGGGAGGCAACGGTCCTCCCCTCAGATGGGAGACGTATAGGCATAAAATGGATGACCCTGGGCTAGCCTTTTGTCACTGTCCGGGGGAGGTCACTTCACATGCATGTTGGAGGTCCTTGGAATTTCCACAGGCTGTCCACTTCCACTGTGGTCCCTTGTCATCACTATTCTGCATCTGCTTAACTAAGGTAATCTGATGTTCTTTTTCATCTTTTACTTACTTACCAGTATATTGTATCCCACGTTCTCAGACTGGGATTAAAAACTCCATTACTTGTATTGTCTTAGTGTGCATTAAAATATACATTTAATTTGAGCTGACTCTCTTTGCTTTGATTGTGAACACGCAGGTCTGGTCTTTTGACAAGCCATTGGCAAGTTACATAGTGGGACAAGGGAAAACGTACTGTGTGTGTCTGGGGAGCTGTGGCATTAGATGGGCTCACGAAATACACGTATTCCTGACACACACACACACTCACTCAAAACACTGATACATATTTTTTTTTCAGTCAAGACTGGACAGTAATAACTTGTGTGCTTAGATTGATTGTCTTGCTAAATGACCTACATTATCTTGAGATTCAGCACATGGACAGGTGTCCTGACACTTTTCTTGCTGGTAGAATACAGAATGTATCAAATCCTTCCCAGCCCAGATGCAGAAAAACCCAGAAGCAGCTTAAACCACGAGCAGATATCACCATTGGGTTTCGCAGCTGGGATAATATTTTTATGATGGAATGCAGTGTTTTTGTTTCTCCAAGCATAAAGCTTTTTATTTAAATCAAAATGCTCAATTTGACCTTATCCATTCACGAAACATTATTCAAATAGCCATCTGGCTTTTTGAGGTGATATTAGGCAAACTGCAGATGGGCAGCAATGCTTTTCTTGGTGAGAAGGGGCTTTTTCTTGGTGATTGTGTCATCAATCAATCAATCAGTATGCATGGAGAGTGTGTGTGTGGGTTAAATTTTAATGAAAAATAACTAATTTGGTTTGGCTACTTTAAATTACATGAACACCATACCAACATTATTGCCCTTGATGGTCCTAATGAGTTGTTACGTAGAGCTATTTACCCGACTTACCAGTTGATCCCAGGAAGTATCTTTCTAAAACAGATCCATAGGCCCCAGGACTGTGTTTGAGGTTGCTGATTATAAATGGCTGCATGTCAACATTTCCTCTATTTATTGGCCAGTGCTGAGCACCTAAAGTTGCTCCTCCATACCAGGATACATTTGTCATTGAAAAGCAGTCCTAAAAATGAATAAGAAAAGAATGCAAATATTCTTAATAAAGACATTCCTACACTCTGGACTGTCTATTATTAATATTATTATCATTATTATTATTATTATTATTATTATTATTATTATTATTAATAATAATAATAATAATAATAATAGCTATTATAAAAAAAAACATATTTGGACAATCTCCTCCTCTTTCTGCCCCCATCCCTATATTCTACTCACCTACAGTGAATTCCCCCTTGTCTTAAATTTAGCATCAACGAATCCACTTGTTCATATACAAGGGAAGGATTATTGAGACCAGACTCTCAGACCAGCACCCATCAAAAAGTACCACCCACCCCCACATTGTATTGCTACAGGAGCTGTGTCACTATCACCTGCCATAGCCTTTTTGGCGTCTCTGCCTCAGGCAGCGCCTAGATGCTGAATTACAGAAGAACAGGAGTACAAATTGGTAGGTACACAATCACTAGGGATAAGCGATTTGTTTTTGGATAGTTTGTCTGAATTTGACAGTGAGATTTCTATTTTGGTAAATACAAACAAATCAACCAACTTTGTTCTTAGTTCACTGTACCACCAGACTTTCCATGTAACCGCTGATATTGTATCTGTTAACGAGTCACTTTAGTTTAAAAAATTTTTTTGCTGGTTCTGGGGTTTAGGCCTCCCCCAGTGTATTTCTAAAAGCCTATGACCAAGACCTCACTATTTGTAATTCAATCACATTTTATTATTGTGCTCCATTTACAAATGATGTGTCACATACATTTAAAAAACATATTCATGATTGCTTACATACACATGCAATCATATTGAATTAATCTTAGTTCTTCATGATTGTACCTCCAACATGCATGTCTTTTGATTTGTTGTTGCAGATATTAGGTAGTCTATGTTTCTTTATTCTCTGGCTTTCACCAGGCTTTTTAGAATTCCCTCCCCTGGGCAGACAATTAGTCCTCTAACATGCAGCCTAGTTGTATTTCCCACTAAATAAGGGGCACTGAGGAAGCCAGACGCAATAGGCGAAACTTGTCTGTGTGTGTGTGCGTGCGGATAAATGTTGAGGGGCCTTGAGTCGACCCCCCCCCCCCCCCCCCCCGTGTGAATCTCCAGAGGTAAAGGGTTAGAGCTGTGGGAAGCCTCAGTTAATGATAATTCTAGATGATACACACCAACCCCTGGCCAGTATTTTGTGGAGCTTACATGGAAAATCTTTGAACTTCAAGTTAAAACACATCAGTGAATTATCTATATACTGAGAAAGTATAGTTTCCTTTATGTTCTGGTTTCAGTATATTTACTGTACACTGTGGTTGTCGTATAGTTACTAAAATTGTGTACATTCCATAAGCAAGCATAGTGTGTGTTCATAAATAGGGATGCTCTAATGATTGAACAAGGTGCTAGAACTTTGATAATCTTTGGATCCAGGTTCCTGCAGGGGATTATGGAAAAATCCACAGCCTGGAATTTCTCTCCCCAGGTTTATCTTATTGGAACTGATCCTACTATGATTATTTGTAGAGACATTTAGTCCATCCTTATTGTCCCGTCTGAGCACTAATTACCTCACCTGCAAGGCCAGATTATCTTTGGCACAGTGGTGCAGCTGCTGTGTGAAACCCCACTGTCTTAACAAGCACCCAATTTCAAGATTGCTTCCCCCAGTGTCCATGCATGCCTCCATTGCAATGAAAGGAGTGTGCAGTAACAGTAACCAGACATTGTTGAAGCAGCTGCTGAGGAAAGGTAAGTAAGTATATTTTTATCAGCTTTGCCTGAATTTGCTCCTTTAATTATACCATCTTGTCCCCTAAGAGCCAGAACCGGGGGGGGGGTTTTGGTCCGCTCTACAGTGGTATCCCTATCAGGAATGCCTAGTTTTGCAAAGCCCCCTGGTTCACCAGATCAGTCAAGAAACCCTTAGTGCAAGCTTTTCACTGTCTTTAGGGCTGAATGAACTCGTTTTTGGTCTGGCTTTAAGCAGAATAAGCCCGGGATTTTGACTATACCGGGTTTTGTTTCGTGCCCTGGAGCAAACCAAATTGGGATGTCCCGCTGTGTGAAACCCCCCAGAACAGCCAAACAAACCAACCTTTCTCCGGTCCTACGACACATGCACAGGTTCTCATCCAATCAGAACTGTTTGCTGTTCATATGTAATGCTCAACAAACAGCTCTGTTTACATGCAGAGCTTCTGCAATTGGGAGCACAACTGTCGCAACCCAAGCAGCACACTCCCGCCCCCAGCCTATCTGAATGGCGAGTGCACGCACTACAGCCCGAAGATGCGAGGATGCAGCCGCTGGATGTTACATCACCAATGGTGCCAGAAGCAGGTAAGTTCTGCAGCGCCTCAAGGGGGGGGGGGCACACAGTGGGGCATCCCTATATTGGACGTTCACTGGTAGGTTCAAACATGGGGGAATCCCAAATCGTGACTCTAGGCAGACACTGCAACACAGACAGACAGATTGTTGATTTGCACAGATCAGTAACCAAATGCCATGGTCTAACTGGCTCAAATGGTCACAAGCTGTTTAATAATTATTGCTATTATATTTGGGGGCTGATTTACCGAGTGTGCCTGTCTGTGCACTCTAAATTGAAGGCTTATAAGCACAACAACATGCTATTGGTCGAAACCTCATGTAATAGAGCCAGTGTAGCCTCCCTGAAGGGATTCTATTCCCCCAGTCAGAAATAACCCAAAAAATGGCTCTGTGAGTACCCCCCAGTAGTGGTATGTAGGTAGCCCACAGGGCAAGCACCGCCATACAGTCTCTTTATTTACCTTGCTTCTGACTTGTTTGGCCTGCTTCCCCGAGCCCCCACACACAAGGTCTACAGCTTCCCCATGTGAGCACACATGACCCTTACCTGGTAAGTGTACCTCAATTACTATTTTTGGGGATGCCCCTAAGTAGGGAACCAGATTCAGTTTCCTTAAGTAACTGAATCTCCTTTTCCCATGACAGGTATATCCAACCCTTCTCCCTTCCAAGACCGAGAGGAGGCAACCCGCCTAGGCCCTGTTACCCCTTTCCTTTGTGTGGGAGTGTTTTTTTTTTTTCATTTTACCACAATCCTGATACTTTTGATATCCAGCATGCATGTCTCCATGACACCAAAGGGTCCGATAAGAAGAGGAAGCTGGCTCTGTCACCACCCCAGTAGGGCAGGCTCCCACCAAGATGGTATCGTGGTATTGTGGAGAAGCATGATCCAATATACCTAACCAATGGGAGTAAAGTGGAGCATGCCCCTAGACAGGTCTAGTGATACAACTCCGTTGAGAGCAGGAGATGAAAAACGCCCATTGGGTCATTCCCTCAATCATGGCTGTGTCCATGGACATACAATGTCATGGGATAAAGGGTCCGATAATGGGGTGATTTTTTATTAGGTCTCGCAACTAAGAGAAAAAAAAATCACTTTTTTTTTAAATGGTCTAGTTGTAATTAAAGATGAGCAAATCCTAAAATTTTACTATCTTGGGTTTTGTTCCTCTTGCCTGATTTGGGATGTCCCACTGTGTGTATCCCCCGACATTCCAATTTGGGATGCCCACAGTAGGGGTAAGTTGAATGAAATCGCACATCAGCATAAATTGCAGCACAATGAGAAGAAAGTAGCGCAGAGTTGGCAGAAGCCATTGCGGCTTTCCTAAATCATGCCCGTAATCTGTGTAGGGAAATATTCTTAAAAGATATAGTGGCAGAGCAAGGTGGATTGTGATTAATTATTTTCACTTAGACTAATGGTGATTTTTTAATGGCAACGGCCTGACTTCTATATATATGGTGCAGCCATTTGTCCATGTGTAAATTTAGGATTACTAAAGTTTACAAGTTCACAGGACCTCTTAATGTAGTAAAAGAACAGATGTAATTTAAGACACCAAATAAAAATTCCCACAGGAATTCTGTCAAGCCTAATCCGCACTATGAGACGGATCTGTAACTGTAAACAGCCTAAGGTCAGTTTCAAAAAGCTGGCATCTAAGCTTTCTTAGCTGTCAAATACTGTATATTTCATGAGTCAAAAGATGGCTGAAGACAGCAGTTTGTCATTTTCCCAGTCTTTGCATGCCTCTTCTCCTGTAACTGCCCCACTGTCTGTCCTAGATGTCTGGAAATGGCACCAAGCCCAGCTATATCTTAAGATCTAAAGCAGAAAAAATGCAGATTTAAACATCTAACCTTAGGGGTCCTTGTAACTGGCAAAGGAACCCCATATTCTATGCTGGTCACCACCTTATAGTCCTGATGACATCCAAGGAATTTAGTATTAAAGGAGAACCATCACAAAAATGGTCCAATACTAAAAATCCACAGAAGCTAAACATGAAGAGGAGGGCCTGCTCATATAAAAAATCAGCTAAGCACGTTTCTTTTACTGGAAGAAAGGAGGATGTGGGGTGCTGACGTGTTTCTTAAGCCAGGCTTTGGTAGAAAAATTGCTTATTAGTATTGCAATTCTTCTGATATTTGAAGATGACTTTTCAATCATGCAAAGTTTTGAGCAGATGTTAAAGTGGTTCATGCTACTCTTCCCAGCAGGCTAGCAAATTTTATTTCAACCAGTAGAGGAAAACCAACAAGCTTTGTGGCAATGTTTGGTCAGTATAAGTAACGTCTAACACTAACTAACATGTTTATATGGATTTTTATTATTACAGAATCATACCTCCCAACTTTTGAACGCACAAAAGAGAGAAACATTTTTTTTTCCAATGAAACCACATCCTTAAATGGAAACACCACCTAAGACTTGCACTCTCTGGGGTGTAAAAGCACCCCCCCACACACAAACAGGCACCCCCCGATGCTCTGCAGTTGCTGTTCTGCCTCTGAATTTATGCCGCCTATCCTGAACAAACCCCCCCCCCCACCATCCGAAAGTTGAAGTGTTTATAGATGCCGCCGGCTGGGGTAGGGCAAGTTGATGCCCCAGGATGACCTTCTTTTAACCATTTCAGTGTCAAGCACGTAGATTCTACGTGCTCGCTACTACTCCACTTTAGAACCAAGCACGTAGAATCTATGAGCCTGACTTTCCCCCCTGCTAGTTAAAAAATAGAAAAAAATAAACACTTACCTCTGGTATCTATGTGAAGCTGGGGGTCCCTCCTTCCTCCGGGGGGCACCCGATCCCTCCCCCGTCGTCCTCTGTCTTCAGGAGGGGGCCCGAAACTGGCCGCCCCCCCCCCTGTTTTTGCCCCCGACAGTTCTGTAAAAAGAGACAGTCACTCACCTCCTCGCCCGATCCCTCCGTCCGGCTCTTCTCTTCACCGGGGGGCGACTGTGTCGCTCTGCATTCTGGGATTGCTGACCTTTTCCTGACCCCAGCCCTGCTCTGTCTGAGCAAAGCACAGCTATAACCTTCCCTCCTGTACTTTATCCCACTCTCCTCTCCTCAGTAAGTCTGATGCTTCTGAATCAAGAAGGCAGTGCCCGTATCCTAGAGTCCTGAACAGAGATGCAGCCCAGTGGGGGAAAGAATAATAAGTAATGGACTAAAAACTTAAAATATATTAATTTTAGATGCTGGGCTTTTCAATAAATTATGGTGAAGGTTCGGTTTAAGGTTTGTCCCTGCCAAACTACAAACTGTGTAATTAACATATCTTTTAATCTGAGGTTTTGGCAAAGTTCAAGCTGAGGAGACACAATAGTTGATTCAAAATAAAGGTCTATTGCTAGATAATCACAACACGCTGGGCAATGTATGTTCTGGAGTTGCTAGCAGACTAAATGTGTGAACAAAGAGAATCGTAGGTATAACTCTATATTGATGTCTCGAAGTTTGAGTCATCTAATTAGGACAGTATTTAAGAAAGTTTTCAAAGCTCTAGATTTCAACCTACAATCAAGGCCTCGTCTAAGTTCTCCAACTGAGGAAAGAGACATCTGGATGACAAGTAAAATACAAATGCAGCAAATTTAGTTGCTTTGATTTATTACTACAGATATGCCATGTCCCGAATGAATGAGAACCTTCACATGCGGCATACACGAATGACCTTCCTCAGTGTATACAGAGCCTAAGCAGATTACCTTTTATTGGCAAGCTGATAAATTTGCTTTGAGTCAGCTGAATTAGTTGTTTTAATTACTGAACAAAACTGTAAAAGATTGGTTTTCTCAGTAAAGCTCTTTTTGTGTTACAATTGGATTACTGAGGTTTAACAGTTCACATGACCTCTAAGTGCATTATAAAAAAGTTGTAATATTAAACAAGGTATTCACATTCTCAAGGAGATTATGTAGAAAAGAACATTAAGAATGGGATATCTGAAGGTCAGAAGCATAAATATATAACTATTGTTATTATATTATATTATTATGTTTATTCAGAAAGCGCCACTGTATTCCGTGGTGCTGTACAAAGTATATATATATATATATATATATATATATATATTATAGTATTCACCTTCTCTACTTTTTTCCTATTGTGTTACATTACAATCATATTTTTTTTAACAACTGCTTGAGCAGTTCCTCCATTTGAGACTGATGAGACATCTTTGTTGCCGCTTTCACCCAAGCCATCACCACATACTTTGTCATGCCGTTGCTCCTAGCAACCATGTCATGCTCTTCGCATACCTCCACCAATTGTCAGGATCGGGGTTGCTAACGGCAATGACAAGTCTGGAAGCAGTCCTTATGGCAGAGGAGTAGCTAGGTTTTCTGGCACCCAGTGCAAAGATCCTAAAAGGTGCCCCCATCTGTTCTCAGGTCCCCCTTTGGCGCCCCTCTGTCTTGCTGCTCCCAGGGCAAGAGCCCCCCCTGCTCCCCCCTATGCCCCTGCTTATGGTGACATCAAATGCACATTATTGTGCAACAAGTCCACCAAAACGTTCACTGCAATCCGTCACACAAGCAGGGTGCAGGATAAATGAAACATAAAGTCCATCCCTTCTGGGGTTAAATATAAAAACAACCTGACACCTTTTCAATTCCTAGGCAGCTCACAAACCCCCATCAAGGGTATCCACCTGGGAGCAAGGATGGACCTCTGTTAATCCCATTGAGGTATTTAAAAACATATAAATCGTGTGCTGGTGTGTAAGCCGATCACGCCCCCCCCCAAAGGTTAAGCTTTTCGGGGAAAAGCCCCCTAGTCATTAGAGATGAGCGAATCGAATCTGACGAACCCGAATTCGTTATCGCCACGATTTGATCGCTCGAATCGCTTCCTTAAAACTCTATTTACTGCTATACAGCTCATCTAAAATGGTGGATCCACATGTCAGGACATGTCCCATGGGGCAAGGAATCCTGGGTAGGCGTCACATGCTACCTATCAGCAGACAGGCTTACCGATGATGTCACAGCCCTATATAAGCGGCGGCCATCTTGCGGAAGCTCATTTTGGCACTGTATAGATAGATAGATAGATAGATAGATAGATAGACAGACAGACAGACAGACAGACAGACAGACAGACAGACAGATAGATAGATAGATAGATAGATAGATAGATAGATAGATAGATAGATAGATAGATACAGCGAGGGAGAGATAGATAGGACAATGACAAGGAGCCGAGCGAGGGACAGATAGAGGAGAGAGGCTGTGACAGTGACAGAGAAAGACAGGGAAAGTTTAAAGTGTTTGCATTAGCTTTCAAGCCTATTTAGTGTTAATAACACACCTGCCTATTTAGCTTTTCCTTTTCCTGGTGTCATTCTTTAAAAAGCGTGGCAAGCATAAATATTTGAAGAGTACCTGTCTATTAACATTGTGCATTTTGTAAAAAAAAGACACTTTCTAAGCAACCTTTGCTTTTAGCCAGGGGGGGGGGGGGGCATCCCAAATACTAGCATAAATATTTGAAGAGCAGAACAGCACCTGTCTATTGACATTGTGCATTTTGTAAAGAAAGTCACTTTTTAAGCAACCTTTGCCTTTCGCAGGGGGGGGGGGGGGGCATCCCAAATACTAGCATAAATATTTGAAGAGTACCTGTCTATTAACATTGTGCATTTTGTAAAGAAAATCACTTTTTAAGCAACCTTTGCCTTTCGCAGGGGGGGGCATCGCTGGGGGGAGCATAAATATTGGAAGAGTAGCTGCATTTTGTAAAGAAAGTCACTTTTTAAGCAACCTTTGCCTTTCACCGGGGGGGGGGGGGGGAGGCATCCCAAATGCTAGCATAAATATTTGAAGATCACCTGTCTATTAACATTGTGCATTTTGTAAAAAAAAAGTCACTTTTGAAGCAACCTTTGCCTTTCGCCGGGAGGGGGGGGGGCGCATCCCAAATACTAGCATAAATATTTGAAGAGTACCTGTCTATTAACATTGTGCATTTTGTAAAGAAAGTCACTTTTGAAGCAGCCTTTGCCTTTCGCCAGGGGAGGGGGTGCATCCCAAATACTAGCATAAATATTTGAAGAGTACCTGTCTATTAACATTGTGCATTTTGTAAAGAAAATCACTTTTTAAGCAACCTTTGCCTTTCGCAGGGGGGGGCATCGCTGGGGGGAGCATAAATATTGGAAGAGTAGCTGCATTTTGTAAAGAAAGTAACTTTTTCACTTTTAAAGCAGCCAGCCTGTGTATTTGAACAGGGGGACATCCCAAATACTAGCATAAATATTTGAAGAGTAGCTGTCTGCTAACTAATTGTATTTTGTAAAGAAAGTCACTTTTTCACTGTTAAAGCAGCCAGCCTGTGTATTTGAACAGGGGGGCATCCCAAATACTAGCATAAATATTTGAAGAGTAGCTGTCTATTAACATTGTGCATTTTGTAAAGAATGTCACGTTGTCAAATTGCCAGCAGCCATTGCCTTTAACCCGGGGGGGGGGGGGGGGGGCATCCCAAATATGCTAGCATGTGTCTTTTAAGAGTACACACATTGGAGTTGGCAGCAGCAGCATAAGGAGCCCATATAGTGCCTGAAAGACATACCCTGGAGTTGGCAGCAGCAGCATCAGGAGCCCAAATATTGCCTGAAAGACACACATTGGAGTTGGCAGCAGCAGCATAGGGAGCTCCAGGCCTTTCTGCTGCTCATGATTAGCCTCAATATGAGGGTGAAGAAAGCTACTCATTAGCGACTGAAGACTCAGGCTGCTGCTGATGGAGCTGCTGCTGCTGCTCCTGCCACCCCCCCAGCAGCCATGGCAGTGGAAGGTGAGCGCAGAGGTCCCCCCGAGTCAGACCTGCGAGAGTATGGACGATGACGCAGATAGGCAGACAGACAGACAGACAGACAGACAGACAGACAGACAGATAGATAGATAGATAGATAGATAGATAGATACAGCGAGGGAGAGATAGATAGGACAATGAACAGAAGGAGCCGAGCGAGGGACAGATAGAGGAGAGAGGCTGTGACAGTGACAGAGAAAGACAGGGAAAGTTTAAAGTGTTTGCATTAGCTTTCAAGCCTATTTAGTGTTAATAACACACCTGCCTATTTAGCTTTTCCTTTTCCTGGTGTCATTCTTTAAAAAGCGTGGCAAGCATAAATATTTGAAGAGTACCTGTCTATTAACATTGTGCATTTTGTAAAAAAAAGACACTTTCTAAGCAACCTTTGCTTTTAGCCAGGGGGGGGGGGCATCCCAAATACTAGCATAAATATTTGAAGAGCAGAACAGCACCTGTCTATTGACATTGTGCATTTTGTAAAGAAAGTCACTTTTTAAGCAACCTTTGCCTTTCGCAGGGGGGGGGGGCATCCCAAATACTAGCATAAATATTTGAAGAGTACCTGTCTATTAACATTGTGCATTTTGTAAAGAAAGTCACTTTTTGAGCAACCTTTGCCTTTCGCAGGGGGGGGGGCATCCCAAATACTAGCATAAATATTTGAAGAGTACCTGTCTATTAACATTGTGCATTTTGTAAAGAAAGTCACTTTTTAAGCAACCTTTGCCTTTCACCGGGGGGGGGGGCATCCCAAATGCTAGCATAAATATTTGAAGATCACCTGTCTATTAACATTGTGCATTTTGTAAAAAAAAGTCACTTTTGAAGCAACCTTTGCCTTTCGCCGGGGGGGGGGGGGGGCATCCCAAATACTAGCATAAATATTTGAAGAGTACCTGTCTATTAACATTGTGCATTTTGTAAAGAAAGTCACTTTTGAAGCAGCCTTTGCCTTTCGCCAGGGGAGGGGGTGCATCCCAAATACTAGCATAAATATTTGAAGAGTACCTGTCTATTAACATTGTGCATTTTGTAAAGAAAATCACTTTTTAAGCAACCTTTGCCTTTCGCGGGGGGGGGGGGCATCGCTGGGGGGAGCATAAATATTGGAAGAGTAGCTGCATTTTGTAAAGAAAGTAACTTTTTCACTTTTAAAGCAGCCAGCCTGTGTATTTGAACAGGGGGACATCCCAAATACTAGCATAAATATTTGAAGAGTAGCTGTCTGCTAACTAATTGTATTTTGTAAAGAAAGTCACTTTTTCACTGTTAAAGCAGCCAGCCTGTGTATTTGAACAGGGGGGCATCCCAAATACTAGCATAAATATTTGAAGAGTAGCTGTCTATTAACATTGTGCATTTTGTAAAGAATGTCACGTTGTCAAATTGCCAGCAGCCATTGCCTTTAACCCGGGGGGGGGGCATCCCAAATATGCTAGCATGTGTCTTTTAAGAGTACACACATTGGAGTTGGCAGCAGCAGCATAAGGAGCCCATATAGTGCCTGAAAGACATACCCTGGAGTTGGCAGCAGCAGCATCAGGAGCCCAAATATTGCCTGAAAGACACACATTGGAGTTGGCAGCAGCAGCATAGGGAGCTCCAGGCCTTTCTGCTGCTCATGATTAGCCTCAATATGAGGGTGAAGAAAGCTACTCATTAGCGACTGAAGACTCAGGCTGCTGCTGATGGAGCTGCTGCTGCTGCTCCTGCCACCCCCCCAGCAGCCATGGCAGTGGAAGGTGAGCGCAGAGGTCCCCCCGAGTCAGACCTGCGAGAGTATGGACGATGGCGCAGATAGGCATCGGCCAACTGACTACGTAGAATGTCTCTGTAGTAGGTCAGTTTGTCCTCCCTCTCAGTGGGTGTAAAAAAATGCCCCCATTTTGTGCCGGTAGCGAGGGTCCAATATGGTGGAGAGCCAGAAGTCATCCCGCTGACAAATGGAGACAATTCTACGGTCACTACGCAAGCACGTGAGCATGCATTGTGCCATTTGTGCAAGTGGCTCGGAGGGACTACCTGTCTCCATCTCCACTGCATACTGCCACAGTGTGTCTGGGTCCTCTGTCTCGCCTTCCTCACAACCCTCTACCTACTCTGGCTGCTCCTGCTCCTCCTCTCCTGTCAGATGACTAGATAAAATGGCCATTTTGTCAAACCTAAACTGTGCTTCGCTGTGCCCCACCCCCTCCTCCTCCTCCACTTCAGCCCCCACAGGCTTAATGTGGCCATGAAATGTAGGAACCATGTCTCCAGTGCCCTGACCAGCCATGGTTTCCAACATGTGTTGTAGTACATGAAGCAGTGTAATCACATCCTTCATCCCATAGTCCTGGCGACTAACTAATAATTGGCTTCCTCAAAGGGCCTGAGCAAACGACAGGTGTCACGTATGAGCTGCCACTGGTTTACATTGAAGTTACACAGGGGAGTCCCCCTATCTGCTTGGATCATCAAGAAATCAGTGATGGCTTTTCTCTGTTCGTATAGTCGACCAACATATGGAGGGTGGAATTCCAACGGGTGGAAACATCGCAAATCAGACTATGTTGGGGGATAGTGTTCTGATGCTGTAGCTCAAGAAGAGTGTGCTTGGCGGTGTAGGAGTGGCTCAAGTGCATGCAAAGTTTCCTTCCTGTTGTTAGAATGTCTTGCTGATGGGGGGAAGACTTCAAAAAACGCTTGACAACTAGATTGAACACGTGTGCCATGGCAGGACACATGGCTCAGGCTTCCTTGTCGCAGTGCAGACAAGATGTTCTCCCCATTGTCTGTGCCACTGGGTAATGCAGCAGGCTGGACCACCACTTTGGAACCAACTCTCCCAGGCCGCTTTATGGTGACACTGCAAATGTTGATGCAGGGCTGTGGGGCCAACATTGGGACCCTGGCCACACTTCTCCTTCTGCCTACACATCTTTCATATAGCCATGTTAACCTCCTGCGGATGCTTGATGAAAAACCAACAGTCCGCACTAATTCACTGCTGCTACCGCCACCGACAACTCCGGGGACCCTCTTCCACTACCTCCTGGGAAGGTAGCCTGCCGCACAGCAAGTGGTCTACCCCGAGCACATTTGCCTCCATAATTTCCCCTTCTGCCACCATGCTGCTTGCTAAATCTGTCACCCTCCATCACTCCAAACCTTTAAAAGTGCCCTCAAAACTCACTGATGTCCTCCTCAGGTTCCTCAACAGTGTCTGCTTAAGAAGCCAAAACGTTTGCAACACCACCTCCACGCCACTCTCCTCATCACTACTTGCCCGCCTAGTGGAAGAAGCAGCGAGTGTCTCCTCCACTTCTTGGCTGGGCAGTAGCTGCTGTGTTTTTCAGATTATCAGATCATCTTCACTGAATAGTGGAGCTGAACCCAAAGCATAAGATATAACCGACAATTGACTGGGGGTGTCAGATGTCACTTGTGATGAACTGGATGATCGTGTTAACCAATCGATGACGGCAGATGGGTTGCTGGTCGAGACACGACCGCTAGCTGAAACCGGGAGCCTCTCACTGAGACTCCTGCTGCCACTCACCCCTAGTCTGCTACGACCTCTACTTGATGAATTTAGGCCTCTGCAACTTCTCTGTGCCCATCCTGGCACTTCTCTGCCTGACATACTTAGTGCGTATATGAGGGGAGGACAAAACGCTACACTACACTTAAAACAGGATTTGTCGATAACAGCAGCAGGTGTGCAACTATCTATGGCCTTTCACTAAGTAGTAACTAGGCCCTGAAGACTTTAACAGGAACAAAGTGATAAAACTCTTAGATGTGCATATGTGATGCTCTGATGAGGGCAATTCAATGTGCTCCAGTATGCTTGAAAAATGTTTTTTTGAGAGACTGGCCTGCGTGAAAATGAATCGGGCATGGATCAGCCAAGATTTCCACCCACCAATGCCTGATGCATCAGAGTAGATTGATCATGGTGCCAGATCAACACTAAAGAAATATGAATAGTGCAAAACAGATTTAAGGTGCTACTCTCCAGTTACAGACATTCCTCCGCATCAGACCACAAGTAATTATTGAGGAAATGCTTTACGTTAATCTAAATTTTTATTAATATTCTTAGGATAACATATATGTGCCCAAAATCTGTATATGTTCTCTTCATGCTGCTGCCAACTCCAGGGTGTCTTTCAGGCAATATATGAGCTCCTAATACTGCTGCCAACTCCTGGGTGTGTCTTTCAGGGAATATATGGGCTCCTAATGCTGCTGCCAACTCTAGGGTGTGTCTTTCAGGCAATATATGGGCTCCTAATGCTGCTGCCAACTCCAATGTGTTTTTCAGGCAATATATGGGCTCCTAATGCTGCTGCCAACTCCTGTGTGTGTCTTTCAGGCAATATATGAGCTCCTAATGCTGCTGCCAACTCCAATGTGTTTTTCAGGCAATATATGAGCTCCTAATACTGCTGCCAACTCCAATGTGTTTTTCAGGCAATATATGAGCTCCTAATACTGCTGCCAACTCCAATGTGTCTTTCAGGCAATATATGGGCTCCTTAGGCTGCTGCCAACTCCAATGTGTTTTTCAGGCAATAGATGGGCTCCTAATACTGCTGCCAACTCCAGGGTGTGTCTTTAAGGCAATATATGGTCTCCCTATGCTGCTGCCAACTTCAGGGCGTGTTTTTCAGGCAATATATGGGTTCCTTATGCTGCTGCCAACTCCAGTGTCTCTTTCAGGCAATATATGGGCTCCTAATGCTGCTTCCAACTCCAGGGTGTGATTTTCAGGAAATATATGGGTTCCTTATGCTGCTGCCAACTCCAGGGTGTGTTTTTCAGGCAATATATTGGTTCCTTATGCTGCTGCCAACTCCAGTGTTTCTTTCAGGCAATATATGGGCTCCTAATGCTGCTGCCAACTCCAATGTGTCTTTTTCAGGCAATATATGGGCTCCTAATGCTTCTGCCATCTCCAGAGTCTCTTTCAGGCAATATATAGGCTTCTTAGGCTGCTGCCAACTCCAGGGTGTGTCTTTCAGGCAATATATGGGCTCCCTATGCTGCTGCCAAATCCAGGGTGTGTCTTTCAGGCAATATATGGGCTCCCTATGCTGCTACCAAATTCAGGGTGTGTTTTTCAGGCAATATATGGGCTCCTAATGCTGCTGCCAACTTCTGGGTGTATTTTTCAGGCAATATATGGGTTCCTTATGCTGCTGCCAACTCCAGTGTCTCTTTCAGGCAATATATGGGCTCCTAATGCTGCTGCCAACTCCAGGGTGTGTTTTTCAGGCAATATATGAGTTCCTTATGCTGCTGCCAACTCCAGTGTCTCTTTCAGGCAATATATGGGCTCCTAATGCTGCTGCCAACTCCAGGGTGTGTTTTTCAGACAATATATGGGTTCCTTATGCTGCTGCCAACTCCAGTGTCTCTTTCAGACAATATATGGGCTCCTAATGCTGCTGCCAACTCCAATGTTTCTTTTAGGCAATATATGGGCTCCTAATGCTGCTGCCAACTCCAGGATGTGTCTTTAAAGCAATATATGGTCTCCCCATGCTGCTGCCAATGCCAGAGTCTCTTTCAGGCAATATATGGGCTCCTTATGCTGCTGCCAACTCCAAGGTGTGTCTTTCAGGCAATGTATGGGCTCACTATGCTGCTGACAATTTCAGGGTGTGTCTTTCAGACAATATATGGGCTCATCACCTCAAGGCTCTCTAATTGTGCTGCTCTGCGACAGCGGATCCAATAGCGACGCCTCTGATCTGCATGTCATACTTCTTTACAATATTATTTCACTAACCCAGCATGCATTCTATGCATGTTACAGCCAGGCAAAAGGTTCTGCAACCCTATGGAGGCTCTCGATAGCCCAGAAATAGTTCGCTCATATCTACTAGTCATACCATATGGGATTTGTATGTTTTTAAATACTCGCAGCAAAAGTTATGTCTTATGGGACTTGGTCGAGCTGGATATATGCATAGTGATAAAGACAACTTGGTTTTCTCATCAACCTAATAGGTCCAGAGTTTTGACATACAGCAATATGTCGCTCCTTCACAGACCAACCGTTGTGTCTCACCACACAGCCTTTCCTAGCAATCTTTTGTAGCCCCGTGATGAGACAGTCTCAGCCACCTGTGCAGGCTGAGACGAGGAAGTAATCTCCTGCCCGGAAGGAGGGGAATAGCAAGTCCCATTACCAAACCTATCTGCCATTCCATAGAAATCCAGGCCCAGGAAACAACATTAAAGAAAGGCTTCAGTACTCTAAAAGCAAAGCAAAGAGCCTCCTTAATTTCCTTTTTTCTCCCAGTCTAGAAGTCTGGGTGAAATATACACTCCCTCTACAATGTATAGCGAAAAAAAGGTGAAAAATGGCTTGGCAACAGAAGGTGACAAAATCTCTAAGTAGGCTGGCAGTTAAATGGTTAAGGGGATATGTGTAAATGTATTGAAGCGGCCTAGTCAAAGTCCAGACCTTAATCCAACTGCGAATATGTGTTCAGACTTGCTGTTCACCAGAAGAACCAGTTTGTAGGGTTGAAGAAACAACTGCTCGGCCCAGGCAGTCATTTAACAGAAGGGGAAGTTGGCTGGCATCACACGGTCCCAGGACTGAAGATCACTAACCTCAGCTACACAAGGATCCTTCCTCTTAGAGTGTCCATTTGATGGCGCAGCAACATCTTCTTTATCTGCTCTCACACCCTGGCTGTCAGCCCCGCCCCTCTTCTTATATCTTGGGCTAAGGTCTCTTCTGGCGAGACTTTCTGGGCTGGGTTTTTATTTTATCCATTACATTTAGATGTTTGACCCAGTCTTGATGCCAGTTTAATAAAGCACCACCATGCACTCTGTCTTTACGTACCTTTCACACCTTAGCGCTTTATTCGCTTTGAAGAAAAAAAAAAGAAATTGATAAGAAAATGCCCAAAATAATCAAAATACCGAAGTGCCAAGGTGCTTTCACTGGCTTTAAATTTTCATGCTGCCCCTGCCAATGCCAGAGTCCTTCATCACTGGGTCCTTCTGCCTCTCCCAGTGGATTTTCAGCCTCTCCGGCCGGGGCCACTGCATTCAGGTGCTATGGCGCCACCAACGCAGCACTGTTAATGGAGGCACAGCGTGGTACACAAATATTGCACTGCACTTTTGTAAAAAGAAAGATGAGATTTCAATTTCTTTTATTCCCTTCAGTTCTCATTTCTTGCCAAGGCCAGTGCAGACAGGCTTTGAACTTTTTTTTATTGTTCTTTTTTGGCATTTTAATACAATTATTTATAAGCTCAATCACAATGCACCTGTAATTCCAAACACAGAATAACTATAAATAAATAAGTATTGTCCTGTAAGTCACTTAAACTAGGTAATGGAAACCAGTATTCAGCTTGAAGCCCGTCATCATGGCTGGTTTTGGACAAACTGTGGCACGCGACAAAATGAAAAATAGGACCCAATACCCCATGTATGGTGTGTCAGACCACACCGCAAGGGGCCTACTGAGACTCTATCGCCCAAGGGCCCACATAAACCTGGAGCCGGCCCTGTATATATATATATATATATATATATATATATCCCTCTCTCGCCCATCCCCTATCTTGCAATATTAAACCAGACCTTCAGCATCTTTTAATGAAATTCCCAAATCCTTAAAAAACTATTCCCTAGCATCTAAAATTAATATATTTTACGTTTTTAGTCACTTCTTATTTATTCCCCCACTGGGCTGCAACTCTGTTCCGGACTCTAGGATACGGGCGCCGCCATCTTGCCTATAGCTGAGCTTTGCACAGACAGAGCAGAGTTCAGGTCAGGAAATAGACAGCAATCCCAGAATACATAGCGGCACAGTCAGAAGACTTTCTGAGGCTCCATGAGCCGCCATCTTGGATGTTTAAAGGCTCATAACATGCAGTAGATGCAGGTAGGATGATTTTTAATGTGGGCAATCTGTATGTACAGGGTGGGGGGAACATGTAAGATAGACTCTTATGCAGGGTTAAGGTGTGGTTTAAAGTAGAGCAAAACCCAGGATTTTGACTATCCTGGGATTTGGTCCTTTCCCTATGCTGTGTAAAACCCCCCAACTCACCTCTTCCTGGTCCTACGGCGCATGCACGGCCACTTGTCCAATCAGCACACTCAGAGCCGCTGACGTCACATCATCTAAGCCTTTGTCTGAGGTCAGCGGCTACGAACGCGCACATCCTCCGCTTCCCTCTAACAGGGATAATGCCCACGTTGGCCATCCACAAATGCCTGGCACAGGCATGCACCCTGCTAGAGAGATGGCGGGGATGCGCCGTTGGACCGGGAGGCAAGGCAAGTGTACGGGGCAACCTGGGGCGGGTTTCATACAGTGGGGCATCATACTTTTGGATTCCTCGGGCGGGGGGGGGGGGGGGGAATCAATCGGTCCAGGAATCTTATAGATTCCCGAGCCAATCGTGCTGGGTTTTGGTCCACTTTAAGTTAAATAATACAAAACAAGGTTAATAAGTAGGTCAGGCAAGGGGCAAAAGCCCAGTTGCCCTCCCCTAATGCCAGCCCTGTGATCTATAAAAGAGTGATTAATGCCGTTTTGGTCTGAAAAAGGTGGCAGTGACAGTACAGCTAATTTTTACTCTACCTGCTATGGTAGACACCCTGCTCACACTCTGCCTGCTATTTTGGGTTTGGGGGACGGTGCTTGCAATATACCTGTTATTGTAAAACAGGGGAGGGTGCTTGCACTGTGCCTTTGCTCTGGGTTTTAGGGGAGTCTGCTAGTACTATGCCTGTTAAAATTCTGAAAAGAGGGGGGCTTCTTGTTCTGGGGGGTCTTCTTGAACTCCCTCAAGTTTTTGTAGGATTTGTTCACACAACTGATTGCCTGTTTTATTGTGGAGTCTGGGAGTGTCAGCTCACACCCAGGTACGGACTACAGAGGGTGACATCATCAGGCCCATGAGGTCAGGGGACCAATCATTGTTGCTCCTCCCCATTTTTTCAACCACACATTTGTCTATACTTAAAGTTGTCCAGTATTAAAAATCTGTATAAACATGCTGGATACGTAGGGTTAAAATTCCACAATTACTAGAAAAAACAGGGATGACAGATGGATCCTGCCATTCCACTCTTATAGGGGAGAACAGCTTAACTCTAACTGCCTGTCTGCTGATTCAGAGCATTGCATGATTGGTAAAAGCATGTAAATACATCAGAATAGATGTAATAGCAATAAACTGTTATTCCAGCACAGGCTGGTTCAGAAGACTAGCTATTAGAATTTGGCACTCCACCCAGGTAAATGCAGAATGATACACCCACAAACCTGTGTTATCTGATTCTTATTCCTTCCCTAAAATAAACAAAAAAAAAGGTTCGGTAAGGTGACTCTTCCTCTTACTACCTAGCCAATTTCATTGAATTTTTTTCATTAGACCGATTCTTTTTACGATAGAGCTGCTTAAAAATGGATCAAAACCCAGGAGTTTGACTATTCTAGGTTTTTGTTCCTTGCCCCACTGTATGAAACTTACCGGTTGCTGAACAAACTCACCTCTTCCCGATCCTATGACGCATGTGCGGCCGCTTGTCCAATCAGCGCACTCGGATCCGCACAGGCCCCTTCGTCCAGGAGCTCGTCTAATATGAGCGGATCCGAGCGCGCTGACAGCTGCATGCCCCGTTACCCTCTAACAGGAAGCGTGCCCATGTCGGCCATTCACAAATGCCTGGCACGGGCACTTGCCCTGCTCAAGGGATAGTGGGGGTGCGGCCGATGTTCGCGCATGCGCCATTGGACCGGGAAAGAAGGTGAGTTTATAGGCGACCTGGGGGTTTCACACAGCCGTGCATCCGGGATTCGGGATGCTCCGGGGGAGGGAATCAATGGGCCAAGGAATCTTATAGATTCCTGGCCGATCTCCGTGGATTTTGGTCCACTTTAACTGATTTGAAGGAAGGTGTCCACACAGCGGGGCATCCAAGATCGGGATGCCCCGCACTGTGAAACCCCCCAGGACGCGAGCAAACCTTACCTGACTCCCGGTCCAAGGGTGCATGCCGCGGCCACATCTCGTGCTTCTCTCTAGCAGGACGCGTGCCCGCGCCGGGCATTTGTGAATGGCGGGGGCGCGCTCCCTGTTAGAGGGAAGCGTGAGATGCGGCCACCAGCGCGCTTGGAGCCGCTGTGGTAAGACGTCGCTTTGATGTGCATACCACAGCGGCTCAGAACGTGCTGATTGGACCAGCGGCAGCGCATGCACCGTAGGAGCGGGGTGAGTTGAATCGGGCGATCTTGGGGGTTTCACATACCAGGGCACCCCTGATCGGGGTGCCCCCGGGGAAGTGGACCAAAACCCAGGATAGTCAAAATCCTGGGTGTTGGTCCACTTTAAAGTAATAAAAAGTATAAACTGCATCGGACTCTAAGCGGGTTTGAGTAATGGAAACCATGTGACCCATGTGTGCAAATTTCCCCCTAGTAATAGGCTTATTACATAAAGCAATTCACACATCATAGATCTATGCAATTGTTCCAGTGAAGTCAGGCCAAGACCGGGAAAGGAGCAAATGTCTGGCAGGTGGCCATAGCTTCTAAAGCATTTGTGTTATTTTAGCCATAATTAAACACGCCTGTAATAAATGACTAACATTAATAATAACTCCTAGCAGCTATTTCTATATAACTTACCTGCTGCCTTTTTGATGAGGTCCCCTGTCCATCCTGCTGGGGGTCATTTCAGGCTGCCAGGGCTTTTATACTTTAGGGTTGGGGCCTCTGGTGTCTACCCCATGTAACTCAGCATCACTGTGGAGGGGAGGGACATGGAGGGGTTCCCAGTGTTTCTCCACCATGTCAAAATGTCACCCTAAGCACCAAATTTGGCAGACCGATCATTTGACTGTTACGGGACAAGACTGCCAGACAAATTGGAGGCAGAAGAGACAGACAACAGAGGTAAGTATAGTTTATTTAATTAACTTAATAAGGGGTAGTGATAGGCTTGAGATCTGGGTCGAAGCTAGGGGATTCCTGAGAAAACACCTCCATTTGCCTCCCCTTCAGTGATGTAATTAGTCATGAGGGGGCTCCACAGAGTCTCCTCCTATTTAGTAGAAAAGCATGGCAGGCCAGGATTAGCATGGCAGGATGCCAAGAAAGGAGGGGGGACCTGTGTCCCCCTCACTACAGATGTCAGCTCATGCCAGCAGCAACGTTCGCGGGACAAGGAGGGAGCCCCCTGTGATGGGTGGAAACCATGGACAACACTACACATAGAAAACATTAGAGCCCTGTCAGTGGAATAGGCCCCTGATAGTGATAGGAGCTTTAAATAATGCTAGCTAAACCAGTTAGATGCATAACTTGGGGATCATTACATCATGAATCCACATGATGGCAGTGTTGCCTAAGGAATGAACCTAACTAATATTAAATAGTCTAGCGTTCATCTTAATTTAGATAAATAGAGACTTAGCGAGGTGGCATTGGCAACATAACAGATGTTATATAAGGGAAAACCCAACCCTTCTAGAGTGTTCTTAAAGCGAACCTTCAGCATCACTTAATGAAAAGCCCAAACCCTTAATAAACTATTCCCCAGCATCTAAAATAAACATATTTAAAGTTTTTAGTCGCTTACTTTTTATTCTTTCATTCACTGGCCTGCAACTCTGTTCAGCACTCTAGGATACGGGTGCCACCATCTTAGCTCAGTAGCATCACATACTGAGGAGAGGAGAGAGGTCAAAAGTGCAGGGGAGCAGGGATATAACTGTGGTTTGCACAAACAGGGCACAGCTGGGGTCAGGAAAAGTCAACAATCCCATAATGCAGAGCGGCACAGTCAGAAGACACTTCCTGTTTGCAGGCAGCCTGCACCTCCATGGGCCGCCATCTTGAATGTTTAAAGGCTCATAACATGCAGTAGATGCAGGTAGGATGATTTTTAATGTGAGCAATCTGTATGCACAGGGAGTGGGAAATATATAAGATAGACTCTTATTCAGGGTAAAGGTCTGGTTCTAAGATGTCATAAGGGGAAGTGTTAATGTAGTGGAGGAGCTGAGTAACAGACATGGAAGAAGTCTATGGATTATGACTATTTGCTGTAACCAATGGATATTGCTTGTAACTGGACTATGCTGTCATGGATGGAAGCTTTCAATAAAGACCCTGTTGTTTGCACCAAGGAGTGTCATCAATGGAGACCAGCATCGACTGAACGAGTAAGTGCACCTCCACCCCACATATGCCACACCAACCTGAGTCGCCCTACCCTAGGTGCAAGAACCCCCCTAGCTCTCCAGAGTGCGGGCCCACGGGCAGGCATGCGCCCGCTACACATCAATGGAGACCAGCATCAACTGAACGAGTAAGTGCACCTCCACCTCACTTATGCCACACCAACCTGAGTCGCCCTACCCTAGGTGCAAGAACCCCCCTAGCTCTCCAGAGAGCGGGCCCACGGCCAGGCATGCGCCCGCTACAACCTGACCCAACAGACCTACCAAGAGGATGCACCCAGCATGAGAGAGGTGAGGGAAGAAGCAGCCAAAATGTGTTTTTCTTTCTTTTCGATCTGTAAACTGGTAAGGGGTACCAGTTCACATGTATGGTGACCAAAGCTATTTTATCTGGCATTCTGGAGTACCGATTGCTGGATACTGGGGACTATTCGACTGGAGGGCTTCCAAACCCTATTGTCCCTGCCTGGCTCATCACTAGTAAAGTTCAAAGGGTGGAGGTCAGTGTCGGGTGGCATGCTGATACCCCCTGCTTAATTGCCCAAACCCTCTCCTGAGCACAGGCCCGGTGTTCTTCCAGGGATGCCAGGAGCACCAGACTTGTGCTAAAGGGCGAATGGGCTTCCAAGCCCAAGGTTACCGGCCCTTATTCCTTGTGTGGTTGCTTGCTTCAAGGCGAGGGGGCCATGCAGTTTGTTTTCGTTTTTAATCAAACAAAAAAGGGTTCATACAACCCTCGTGGGACGTTTTAAGATAGCCTCAGCGTTGGAAAAAAAAGCCCCAATCATCGTATAATTTCATTCACTTTACATTGTCAGGTGCCAGAGTAAAATGAAAAGCCTGCATGTGGACAGGCTACCCACACCCGCACAGTTTTGCCAGCGTCTTGCTGCATCAAGGCGGTGATATTTGTATCTGCACCTCTAAAACATATAGGGGTCAATTCAGCACAATATGCAAGAAATTGGAAAATAAAATGTAAGCTTTTTATTTTACATCTGATTCTGAATCACCCCTTTAGCTTAGAACTAGGTACACACATTTCTTTTTTAGCAGCTGAACCGAATCTAATAATCCAAAAGGACACTTGGAACAAAATCCCTGGATTAGGACTTTATCTACATACAAAGTGCCTCACAAACTCTTTAAGGTATAGCAACCAATCAATACTTTGATCGTTTTTTCTACCTAAAAAAACAATTCTTCTTGATTTACACCACGCAAAAATCCTGGTACTTCCAATGCTATATTATGCTTAGTGCAACCAACCAACCACAATTTCCAGGATATTCGACACATTGTATATATTGTATATATTGTAAATAGTAGTGTACCCGCCCTATATTCCTATGTGCTATGTTTATGTGTACCCCAAGATCACTTAGTAAGAAATCTGATGTATATAAATAAATTCGCCCCTTTTTTTTCAACTCCAATTTGGTGTTTAGGTGTGCATTCATAATATCTTGTTTCAGTACTCCAAGGGACCGCGGTCCCATAATATTGAATTGCACCTGCACAGCGACCAGTTTATGTTCTGAATTTCAATGCATGAACCATTCTTACAATTGAGTGTGCTTACCAACCATTTTTAGTTTTAGCAAACATAGTCAGTGGCTTGTTGTTGATAAGGTTTCCCTTGGCTTTTGAAACATTTGCTACAGTAGTGCAGAAGAACCAGGAACCCACTGGCTTTTGGCTTTAGTGCTTCTTAAAGGCCAAATGATACCTTGATTTACTGGTACTCACAGGGCACCCCTAACTATCGAAAAGCATATGAGCATATAGCCATGGCTGGTACCCCAACACCATTTTTTACTGTAAAAATACATCATTCCTCATTCAGTGGCCACTTAAAGAATATTTTCATCCGAAAAAAATATACTCACCATGTGTCCCACACAGACTGTCAGTGATGGTGTCTCTTCCTGTGTCCACATGTGACTGTCAGCGTGCGTCTCTTCCTGTTTCCTATGAAGGGGAGCCAACCCCCCAGCTCTCCATTCACTGCAATGGAAAGGGCCATGTTAGGTCTTCACACACCCCTTTCCATTTCGGTGAATGGAGAGGGCGTGTTCACTCACAGTGATGAGCTGGGGGGTTGGCTCCGCTTCATAGGAAACAGGAAGAGACGCATGCTGACAGTCACATGTGGACACAGGAAGAGACACCATCACTGACAGTCTGCGTGGGACACATGGTGGGTATATTGGGTTTTTTATGTCTGTTTACAGTGAAGAACTGGGTGTCAGCGCCACGTCGTAGGACACAGGAATAGATGCATGATTGGGTGTGCAGTGCGGGCCGGAAATCCAGCTATCAGGTAAGATCTGCAGCGCTGCACAATCGCTGACATTCTGCGTGGGACACCTGGTGAGCATAGCAATTTTTTTATTTGCCTGAAAATGTTCTTTAAAGTGGACCAACACCCAGGATTTTGACTATCCTGGGTTTTGGTCCACTTCGGTGGGGCACCCCGATCGGGGGTGCCCTGCTGTGTGAAACCCCCCAGAACGCCCGTAAGCACTCACCTCACCACGCTCCTACGCGGGCGCTCGTACAATCAGAGCGCTCAGAGCCGCTGTGGTATGCACGTACAAGCGGCGTCCAACCACAGAGGCTCTGAGCGCTGGAGGTCGCGTCTCACGCTTCCCTCTAACAGGAAGCGCGCCCGCGCCGGCCATTCACAAACGGCCGGTGCGGGTGCGCGCCCTGCTAGAGGGAAGCGCGAGATGCAGCCCGCGCATGCGCCCTTGGAACGGGGTTAAGGTAAGGTTTCTGGGCTTCCTGGGGGGTTTCACCCCGCAGGACATCCCGATTTCGGATGTCCCGCGGGGAGGGATCTGATCAGCCCGGGAATCTTATAGATTCCCGGGCCGATCCCCCCTGGGTGTTGGTCCACTTTAAGATGCAGTGACACCATTCATTGTAGCCAATTTTATTCAGGTTTGCTTCAAGGAAAAAATAGAATTTAGGTATTCATTAAAGTTTACAACCATCATCTTTACTTTTTTTTTTTTTTTAATTGTATACACTGTCAACCCATTTGGGTCACCTTCCAACTATAAAGCATTCACCACAGGGTAATCCAACCATCTGCTCGAAGATGACTAGTGGGTGGTCTGCAGATCAACTGCCATCAATCTTGGTTGGACTGATCTGATTTGAGCATATACTTGAGTTAATCGTTCAACTATTTTATTTCAATCATCTTTCAGCACTATACTCTTGTATACGCCTATACTCCTAAACCACCTAAATAAAGCTTACATTTAAAAATGTACAAAACCAGAAATGTATATACAGCATCATAACTAAATAATCAATGATATGTAATGGCATGGTGGACCTACCTTCAGCTTCACGTCACAGTGTATTGGGGTCCAGGTAATGTTGTAACACTCAGTACCGGCTGAGTAACTGAGATCTAGGTTAATGCGGAGGTCTGTTGTGGACTCCCAGGTATAGCAAAATTCTGTCTTGTTTAGCCAACACAAGTTCTTAACAAAATTTTGTTCCATATCTGGAAAGTTCCCAACATCTATCTCCAAAAATGTTTTGTTTTCACTTAAAGTCTGTAGTACCAACGTGTGACTATTTCGCTCCCAAATGAGTCCACTGACTTGTCCTTTCAAAATCCAGTTTTTGTTGGGTTGGTCCATCACTTGCCAATAAATAATTCCAATGGTCATAACAAAGAAGATGGCAACCCCCACACAGGCGACCGCTCCTTTCCACGTCTCGTTCATCTCCTTCAGTCCAGTCACTTCAGGAATAGGGCTTGGGTTTCTTGGACGTGAATGAGGCATTGCGAAAAATCTTTAGTTGATTATATTACTCTTTCCATAAGAATGTATTTTTTCTTCATTGAAAAAAAACATCAGACATCAAGTGTTATGTTGGATAAAGCATTTTCAGATGTGACCGTTTAAAATCCATCTTCAAGTTAGCTCATATTGCAAGAAGTATGGGGAAGTTATTCTTGTCTAGTTGTAGTCTGTATGTTCAGCGGAAGAAGAGAGCCTTGAAATAGCTACAACTGGCACTAGAAGGAATCAGCCCAAAGCCGTCCCACTGCCAGATTTGTCCCAGGTACTTGAGCAGTGACGTATGCAAGCATGTGGACTGGACTTAATAAATTTGCACTTCTTGTAGCACCAACAAACTAACTTTCTGTGCATTCCAATAAAGATTATAAGCCTAGATCTGCTACGAGTAGCTCCATAAAGATGTTTAATGTCATAATGAACATTTAGGGAGACAACATATCATTATTGATAATTAAATGTTTTCACTCTTAGAATGTTCTTGTTTTAGAGTTCTATACAGAATAACAATATCTAGGGCTCCCATCCAGAGTTTCTGGGCCCCCTCATTTGTCAGGTCCCCACTTACACCTATCTAGGGGTGTGATGGTAGTGACGCATTTTCTACTTCACCAAGTTAGGGCCCACTATACACTTCTGAGCACACTCTTATATCGTCCTGCCATAACTCGCAAAAGCCATCCTACCACTCTGGTACCTAACCATACTGTTCAAGAGCCCCATGTACAGCTCCATGTACCATCCATACCCCCTTAAGAATCCCTTCCTTTATACCTAAATGAAACTCATAGGGAATCAGCTGATACATTTACATATATGGCTTTTCTTTGAGTTATTTTCTGTGGAATCACAATAGTTAGAAATTGAAGAATTATCGAGCTCCAGTTAGGTCACAGAAAGATACCCTTTTTTAAACCTTTCCTACTTTAAACTATTTGGTTAGGGTTAGGATTGACATAAAACACAGCCCTGTAGTCTAATGGGCCATTTAAATGGAGCAAGAAATCGCTAAAGCAACCACAATTTCTTGATGAATGAGAATTGGTTATTTGGTTGGCTGTCGTATTGTTTTGGCTACCAAAAATTTCTCATTTATCGCTTGATGGTTGGAATGTGTAAACAGAAGTCACCCTTAAAACAATGTTTTTTGCTATGAGAACGAGGGACATAAGCGATCACACTAGCGACCGACTGACCAACAAATCTTCAGCGTCTGGACACAGTCAGTCAATCGCAGAAGATTTGTATGAACAGCCAATTTATCTGCTGGTGTAAACCCTACATTAGGCAGGGTCCCCAACCCTCCTCATCAAGGCCCACCAACAGGTCTCTGCATAGTTGGATCTATAATTCTGTTGCTGCAATATTTGGGCAGGGCTGGGGACCACTGGCCTAAGAGACTCTAGGTCTGTGTCTGTGCCCAACCCGAGGGGAAATCCTTATTCAGGGGTTGCTGTGTGCTAACGTGAGAAATAATCGTATACTGACCTATGGGGCTTAGGCTATTAAGGGAAAGTGTAATTGTAGTCCATTTTCCTTGATAACAAGGGCAATGATATTCTAAACATGTCAAACAGAACTGCCCCTCTTTGGTTAACCTTCTGCAATTGTAACAGGAAATAATTATTGATTGTACCGATATGTTGCTAAATTGTTATGGCATGCCCCACGATTCTTTGACCCCAGCCTTACAGTGCAGTACTTGACAGTTTTATGGATTACTGTACATGAATGGTAAATGCAAGCTATATCTCTTTAAGATGTCTGTCCCATCTTTCCTTGTTAAAAGAGCTTCTTTAATGACATCAAATTCTTACAAGCCATATCTGACGTTTTCACAGCATGACAGTTGTATGAAATCCACATACAGCCACCAGCTGTTCCAACTGCATTTAACATTTTAAATATAGTTCTTTAACAACTGTTAGGGGGAATCGGTCATAAGATATATACCAGGGCTGCTATTAACCAATTAGAGACTAAACCTTTGGATTACCACTATTTTAAGTAATATGTAATTAAATTGCTTGTATGGACTTTGCATTGTGCTTGGAACCTGGGTCAATGGTTTGACTTATAAATTCTGAAAATCACTGCATTGCCAGCCATTTTTTTTTTTGGGAAAATACAGCTGGTTGCCTGTAATATTCATTGATTCCCCCTGCTGCTGTTGTGTTGCTTACGGGAATGTCTTTTGTAATGTAATTTAAGTCTATGAAAGAAAAATATTTCAAAGGGAGAAACACAAACATGTCTTTGAGTAAAATAATTATTTCCGTATCCACCCTGCTGTACTGCTGCATAAGGCTGATAATAGCCATTATCTATAGCACGGGTACTCAACGACTTCTTGTAAAGGTCCATATACAGGCATGAGTGAGAGATGAAGGCCCGGCAGGGGCTGTCGCGGGGGCTGGATAGTTAGAAATCCGCACACTGGGGGTAGGGGGGCTGACCTGGAGGGAACTGAGATGGATGGGGCAGAGATGACGGGACAGGGATGGATGGGGCTGAGCTGGGGCAGCGGGACAGGATTGGATGTGGCAAAGAGTCAGAGAAACAAAGTTTGTGTGTACCTTGCAATGCCACTTCCCTTAGTACTTCATATTGCAATGCTAGGTGCCAGGGATTCAGGACACTGGCATGGAGAGTAAGCACTACATCACCGATCAAGTGAAGGAGGCAGTGCTCACCATGGCAACACAGAAACAACCTAATCTTAGGGCTGGACATGGTGCCCTGCTTTGTGTCGCCTTCCCATTTGGTCCCTTCCCCTGGGCTTCTCCCCATTATGAGATGGGCGGAGCTTCACTTTCTATACATCTCAGCGATTCCTGGGGTTCGAGAATCTGTTGATTATTTGAGCAAGCAGGCGGTGGACCAGGGGGGATGGTCCCTTCACCAGAATTTGTTTCAAGCCCTCTGCGACCGGTGGGGGGCTGCCGGAAGTGGACCTCTTTGCATCTCGACACAACCGGAAGGTCCAGAGTGCAAGACCCCCCTGGCCGTAGCGGTCGATGCACTGGTCAGGGTACAGCCTGCTGTACGTGTTCCCACCACTGCCTCTACTGGGCCGAGTCTTAAAAAAGGTCAAAAGCTAACTAATTCCCATCACCCTGATCGCCCCATACTGGCCCAGAAGGCTGTGGTTTGTGGATCTGGTCAGCCTAGCAGACCAATTTTGCATTCAGGCCACATTAGGAAGAGGAATACCCTTGCTTCTCTATTTATTATTGGGTTTGCATGTGTCTTCTACTACTATTTGTTTCCCTATGACAAACCATGCCTGCCCACTTTCACCAATGCCCTGTGCAAACTGAAAGATATCATTAAAGACATCTCCCGCATCTGTCCCTTCCTCTCATCTGGTTTACCAAACAGGCTGGCACTCCTCCAATCTATACTGAACTCTGCTGCTCGACTAAACCACCTCTCCTCTCACTTCTCCGGTGCTGCTTCCCTTAATCCCTCCACTGGCTGCCTGTTTTTCAGAGAATTCAGCTTAAAATTCTAAATCTAATCTACGAATCTCGATGCAGACAAGTTTCTCCTTATATTTTTTCATTTATCCAGGGATACCAACCCCTCTGCTTTGCCCTGACATTCTTCTGTGCTCTCCTTGGTCACCTCCTTTCACTGCTACCTTCAGGGCTTGTCCTGTACTTCTCCAGTTCACTGTAATACACAACCTCACTCAATTTGACACTCCCCAATACTCCAAAGTTTTAAAGGTGCCTCCAGAACCATAACCTGGCTTAATCAACTCTAATAACCTTCATGGATGAGAGGGGCGGAGGGAAGGGAGGTATTGCAATGGAGCAGGACCTTCCTTCTCTAGAGTTGGCTCCAATTTATATTTTTAGGAGGTTGTCCCTCTGACCCTTGACTCATGCTGCAGGGTACATAGGGTCCAGATGGGAGACAAATTTGGGGTTCTTCAATTGGTGCCCTGCCTTAATAATTACTATATAGTTATTAGTAAATACATGTATCCATTGTAAATACACACTTCGAACATTCAGCAAATGAAATGTCATTTAAGTTTCTTGGTGCACACTCCTTTATTTTCTCAGTCTGTTGTGATTCAGCTTGTTGTAAGTGTTTACAGTTGTTGCAAGTATGATTCTCAGTTGTTGCAAGTGTAGATGCATTTCGCAACTTAGTACTTCATCAGTAAACCTTCTATTGCTATGATAGTTAAGATACCCCCAATGCAGGCTATGACGGAGCAGGGCCCCAGTGCAGGTTGACATACAACAAAGGACAGTAGGCCCAAGACACATGGCTAGACACTGGAAGGGTAACAGGCACCAACACAGACAAGGAAACAACTGTGGTGAACCACAAGGCCCAGCATGGAGAGCAAAGACAAAGACATGAACTATGAAGGGCAGTAAGCCCCAGTACAGACAAAACATAAACTAAGGAAGGCCCAGTAAGGACCAGAAGGCAATAAGCCCAAATTCTCGAAACAGGAAGGCCAGAAGGCCCACAATGACACAGAGGTCTGCATGGGGTTTAGAGAGCCGGCTCTTTAAAAAGACAATGCAATTATCCAACAGCAGGGGCGGGGCCAAGCACATGCATTTATAGGAATCTCAACAGCATGATTAATGCCAGGTGAGGTCAAACCATGCGGTTCTAGGACCCAGGAAGGAACCATACCACTCCAGCAGATAGCACAATGGCCAGAGCAGCAGACTTGGAGCAATGATAGATGGCAGATCGCTGGATCAAGACCACGTCTAAGCCAGTCCTGACACCTGTACAGTGCTTACAAAGAAAGAAATTATGTTTTTATATAGCGCATATAAAAACATAATAATATTGATATCAATACTAAATGATGAAAAAATGCTAAAAGAAACACAGACAGCCTGTCCCATCTCTGCCTGAAATGTTTTGTTGGAGAAGAAAAGCACCTCTATAAACCTATTCTTCATTCTGTTTTCCTAATTTTTATACCATTCCATGAAATACAATGGCTCATGTCAGCAGGAATGAAGACAGGCTTCAGTTCGGATACTTCAGTGAAATAATTAATTAATAAGTAAATCAAATAGACATTGCAATGTATGTTATTTGAAGGTTGTCTTTAACCCGAAACAACTGGGTTAACATTGTAGATAGCAGCACAGAATGAGAACACAGTGAATTCAACCAGTTTCCATATTAAGTAGACTAATAGAAATGCAAGACCAGTGGAAACCACCTGCAGGTGCTTTGTAACAAATGGATGCTGGTTTTTCTTTGACAAATTTTCTTTATAGTTCTTTACTTGACTTGATAAACTGAACACAGACTGTTCATGAGATAATTCTGACATCTGGTGGTTATAAGAAAGAACACAGATACATGAACAGCATAGCAAGCCAGTTCATAATACGTTCATACTATATATAGGATCTACAAAGTGCAAAGCCCTATAGCAGCCAGCCATAGGGGGGGGTCAGGTAAAGGGGTTCACAACAATGTCTTCTCTTGAGTTGGGTTACTGTTACAGGATACATATAAAGGATACATTTAAACTTGAAATGCTGCCAAAAACAACCAACCAGTTACTGTGTTTCATTTGTCAAGTGCAGATTGACAAATGCTCAAAAATGTGCTGGCTAATCCCTAATCCCCACAATGGGGTCACAGGCTCTATATAGAAACATAGAAGGTTGATGGCAGAAGGAGACAATACGGTCCATCTAGTCTGCTCTTATGTGTATACAGTATGTTCTCTTTATCTTAGGATAGATGTGTGCTTATCCCAGGCATGTTTAAATTCAGTGACTGTTGATTTTTCAACTACCTCTGCTGGAAGTTTGTTCCAAGCATCTACTACTCTTTCTGTAAAATAATATTTTCTAACATTGCTCCTGATCTTCCCCCCGACTAGCGTTAGGTTGTGCCCCCTTGTTCTATCATTAGGTTTCTTCTTAAAAACACTTCCCTCCTGAACCCTATGCAATCCTTTCACATATTTAAAGGTCTCAATCATGTCCCCCCTCTCCCTTCTTTCCTCCAGACTGTGCAAAGTAAGTTCTTTAAGTCTCTCCTGATAAGTTTCCACAGTTTTGACCATCTATCCAGTAAAGCTAAATCATTTTCCATGTTGCAGACACCTCCAGGAATATCCACCCTATTACTAACCTTTGTATCATCAGCAAACAGACAAACTTTTCCTACCAAGCCTTCTCCTATGTCACTTACAAATATATTAAAAAGACTGGGGCCCAGGACAGAGCCTTGCGGCACACCACTTGTAACTCGCCTTTGGTCAGATTGCACACCATTTACAACAATGCTCTGATATCGATCCCTCAGCCAACTGGAAATCCACTGAACTATCCAGGGATTGAGTCCTACCTTCAATAACTTATCTATGAGCTCCTTATGTGGTACAGTGTCAAAAGCTTTGCTAAAATCCAGATAGGCGATATCCACAGCACCACCTTCATCTAACACTTTAGTAACATTGTCAAAGAAATCAATAAGATTGGTCTGACATGATCTGCCCTCAGTAAAGCCGTGCTGTTTTAGGTCCAATAGGTCATTAATTTTTAGATGGGAAATTATCTGTATGTTTCCATTAATTTGACCACTATAGATGTTAAACTAACTGGCCTGTAATTACTGGCTTCTTCTCTACTCCCCTTTTTATGGATTGGTACGACATTGGCCATTCTCCAATCATCTGGAACCTCACCAGTTGAAAGGGAATGGTTAAGTAAATCAGTCAGAGGGGCTGCAATCACAAACCTAAGTTCCCTTAGAACTCTGGGGTGGATTCCATCTGGACCCATCACCTTACTTACCTTTAGATGTGCCAGCTCGGATAGGACATCAGCCTCCAGAAACTCCGGAGCTGTGCCCTCCCAGCTGGATGCTGTGCTATGGCAATGCCTGCTACTATCTGAAAATACCGAACAAAAGTAGCTATTCAGATGGTCAGCCACAGCCTTATCTCCGTCAATATAATTATTTCTAATTTTTGAGACTGCATTGTTTTTCTTCTTTCTGTCACCAATATATCGGAAAAGGTTTTATCTCCCCTCTTCATAGATTTGGCAATTTCTTCCTCCTTTTGCCCTTTAGCAGTCCTTATAATTAGTTTTGCTTCCCTCTGTTTAATTTTATACGCCTCTCTGTCAGCTACACTTCCACTTACTTTATACTTCTTATAGGCAGACGTCTTATCTTTTATGATAGTGCTGAATCCCTAGTAAACCACAATGGTTTCTTCTTCCTTTTATTCTTGCTAGTTTGTTTCACATATTGCTTAGTTGCCTTTAAAATGGCCATTTTTAATAGTGACCACTGGGCACTTGCTTCTGCTACTCTGTTCCACTCACCTAATTCTCTTTCTACATAGTCTAGCACTTTGGTTCTGGTGTGTGATTGCACAATGTCTGTTTTTATTCTGAACCATAAGCATTGATGGTCACTGGAACCCAGATTTTCTTCAACCCTGACCTCGGACACCAGATCCCCATTGGTCAGAACTAAATCCAGAACGTTATCTCCTCTAGTTGGCAATGTCACAAGTTGTTTTAGAGACACTCCATTAAGGGCCTCTAATATATTCCTGCTCTTGCAGGAATATATATATATATATATATATATATATATATATGTATATATCTATATGTAGGGGGAGGGATGTTTATGTTGCCTTCCCCTAGTAAGTTTTATTAATGCCTGATAGCCTAAGGCCCCTTATACCCAAAGCCATTTACGTCGCATTAGAGTAGACATTTTCATCACAAATGGCAAGGAAATGCAGCCATTTAAAATAAATGAGCCCTTTCACATCAGTGTGCTGCGGTTTGCAAAACACTGCATACAGAACAACCGCAATGCATCCCACAGAAGCCTATGGCCCCCGCAGGTCAGGCGCATGTATTGTGCTTAATTAGCTGTGTATTGTGAAGTTAAAGGGCCATGCTCACTGCCACCTAACAGTTCACCGTCACTGGCCCCACGCCACTATTCTGGCTCCCATCCTCAGGTCCAGCACTGCTGCAGCCAGCTTCTTGGGATCCTTTGCTCCAACAACAACCCAGTAGGAGGACCCCAAGAAAGTGGCTACAGAATTGCCCAACCAGAGGAAAATGCCGGGTGCTGCTGCCACCGAGAGCCAGTGCCCGGAGCTCCTTCCATTGATGCTGCCTCCTTGTCCTCCAGCTGTTGTCGTTGCCGTGGCCTCCTGCTCCAACTGCCTGCACCACTTAGGGGGATAGGAAACAATAGGGCAGAATGTAGTGTGCTGCACCACATTTGTGTGAAAGGGGCCAAAATCACTTTTTTCATTGACAATAAAGTACCACCTGGTCAGTGCTTGTGGGTTCTTGGACACCTAAAACCATTAAACATAGAAAATGCATTTAAGCAGTACTCCACTTTTTGGAGCAAATTTGTACAGGTCAGTCTGCAGCTTTGTCCTGAGTACCACTGGCCCCACCACTGGTTGGGAACCCCTGGTCTAGAACATTCTTTTAAATGGTCTGCCTCAATCCTAAAAGAAGGTTGGGCAGTCTAGGATGTGAGTTGGTTGAAAAGGTTTCCAGCCAATGTAAGACCTCTCCACGTAAAGGGACTGGCAACTGAGCCAAGGTTTGTATCTTTCCAGTAGCGCCTTAGGCGAAACAGATAATGTGCAAACTCTGTGTGGCGCCGAGCTTTGGAGGCCTGGCAGGGAGCAAGTGTAACTACCTGCCTTCTGCCCGCTCACACATGTGATGGAGGGAATGGGGCATGCCGCACACTGCCTGAAATGGGGGATGTCTCACACTTCCTGTAATGGGAGGCTGCTGCACACTGCATGTAATGGGGAGGATGCTGCACGCTGCCTGTAATGGGGGATGCTGCATGCTGCCTGTAATGGGGGATGCCGCACTGCCTGTGATGGGGGGAGGCCGCACTACCTGTAATGGTTGGATACTGCACACTGCCTGTAATTTGGGAGGCCACACTGCCTGTAATGGTGGGATGCCGCACACTGATTTTATATACGGTCTGTAATGGGGTGATTAGGAAGGGGGTATTTTAGCACACAATTTGGTTCAGATTTATTTTTTCTTATTTTACTCCTCTAAGCCCTGGGTGGTCTTATGGAGCTAACTAAATACATACATCATAACTGTAACTGAATAGATAAGACAGCATACTTTTGGGGGGTTATGTAAGTTTTATCAATGAAAGAAATGGAGGTCTATCATAGTGCCATGTTCATTAGAGCAGCTTCAGTGGAGACATTTTTTTGGTCTTGATGATCCTTGGTATTTTTTTATAGGGGAGGATTTTTTCAAGAGTTTGTGAACAAGGTGTTAGTCACATTTTTTGTACTAGCTTTGGGTTGTTGTGCAGATGTTTGAGCAGTGGCAGACCAAATGATGTCCTACAGTTGGCTCTTGTCTTTTGTGGTGGAGTCTGAGTACCTGACAGTAATAGAGCAGCTTAGAATAAATTCAGTCATGGCAGAGTATAGGTTCACCATCATTGCCTTTGACATGTTGAACTTTATTAGCTGCCACTGGAAGTACATCCTATGCTGGGCCTTCTTGGTGAGGGAACTAATATTGTGCTCCTACTTGAGGTTCTGGCTGATGATGCAGGACACCACAGTAATTACTGGGATGCCATGCAGGATGATGGGTTGGACTAGGCTCTTCCTGAAGTTTACAAACATCTCCGCTGTTTTGGGGGCATTGAGCTCCAAGTTTCTTTGTGTACCCAAGTAACCAAATGATCAATGTACAGTACAACTTGAGATTAACTACTGTGGTGTCATCTGTCAACTTCAGATGATTGGACCCATAACTGGAGGTGCAACTGTTGGTGTATATGGAAAAAAGTAGAGGATAAAAGAGAAATGAGAGAGTTTTTCCTGTAGAAGGTACTAAATGCCAAGTTAAAGCACAATGGGTGAATTGTATCCAGGAAAGAGCAAATTATGCTGATGTGCTTTCAATATACCTTGATAGCATTAATAATTACACCACAGGGGGCATCATATATTCAATAGGATTAGACTGTAGAAACATTGTTTTTATGTTTTGAGGTTGGAATTTGCATTTTACTTAAATGCACATTTCTAAGAGCATAAAATACAACTCTGTGATTCTCACCTATAGAATTGTTTTCTCTCTTCTTCCACTCCAGAGTGAAGGACTCTCCCCTTATGGCTAACTGGAGCAGGACATAAGGAGGGCAAAACCACCTCTTTGTTAAGATGGAAAGGGGGAAACCACGACCTTAACAGATAAAGCTACTAACTCAGAAACCCGTCACACCGAGGAAGATGACCTTAAACGTCATCAACCCCAGTGAAACTTCTGCCATTGGTTCAAATGGAAGAATTGAAGAGCCGATAAAACCAAGTTCAAGTCCCAGACAGGCATAAGAGTCTTACGGGGGATGCAAAAATGTTTTTATAAGTTTATTTTACACAATGGGTTTCTGAAAAAAGATGGATAAGGCAGATATCTGTCCTTTTAGTGTGCTCAATTGAAGACCTTTTTTGAGACCTTTCAAAATTCCAAAATTTTAGAGACAGAAAAATTTCTACAAGTGAAACCTCTAGATTCACACAAAGCGATAAAGACCTGCTAGACTCTGTGATAAATCTTTGACAATGTCTGCTTTTGGGCTTAGATCATGGTCTGAATCACTCCATCAGATAAGCCTCTCTCTGTCAGGATGGAGGATTCAATAGCCAGGCTGTTAAAGCCAGAACTCGTAAATTGGGGTGCTGTAGAGGCCTCTGTGTTAGGAGATCTAGATTGTTGGGTATCCCCCAATGCTCATCTTCCCGACATCCTTACTATGTCTGAAAAACAGATTCTCCTTGGCCAACGGGGGGGCCACCAAAATGGTTGAGATCCCCTCTTGAGCTATCTTCATTACTACTCGATCCAGTACTGTGGAAATAGAGGGAATACATACAGGAGCCTGAATGTTGACTAAGGAGGGATCAGGGCATCCACTGTTATAGCCAGAGGGTCCCTGGACCGGAAGACAAACCTTGGAATCCTCCGACTGTGACAGCATGCAAAGAGGTCCACATCTGGGAGCCCCCAACACATGCATAGGGCTTGAAAGATCCTCTGACTGAGAGACCATTCTCCCCGGTCCAAGATTGCTCTGCTTGGATGATCGGCCTGCACGTTTCCACTCCGGGTATGTGGATCGCTGAGATGTATAGAACATGCATCTTAGCCAAGAGCTAAGCTCTTAGCTAACATCCAGCTCAACTCCTTGAGAGCTCTCCTGCTGCCCCTCTAGTGATTGATATATGCCATCACCGTCAGGTTGTCGGTTTGAACCCTGGCGGAATGACCACTTAGATCGGAGGTCCAGTGTGTGAGAGACAGAAAAATCACTCTAAATTCCAGGATATTTATGGGAACACTGCTCTCTCCTGGTTACCACTGACCCTGGATCATTTGTGATCCCTTGACACCCCACAACCGCTAGGCTGGCATCCGTAGTGACAGTTTTCCACTGTGCCAGAAAAAGGATTTGCCCACCTAAAGAGGTTGGGGATTCAGCCATCAGGCTAGGGACTGTCTTGTTGAGTGTGTCTTGTAAAAGGGGTAATACAAAGTTCCTGTGGTTTGATGCCAAGTCGAGAGCAATTCCAACTTTCGAACATATTTTTCTAGGTTCATACTGGACCACTAGGACCACTATTTATAGCAGTTTGCTAGGGGGCCCAGTAGGTATGGTGAGTTCAGGCCTGTTGCTGGTTAACATAGTCAGTATTTATCTACTGAATTAATACTGATGGGGGGACTAGGTCTTTGTAGGTAAGGGAAGAGATGGGGGTGCAGGGCAGATAGTGAGGAGCAGCAAACAAGGCAGAGAAGATGGGTGCAGTGTGGAGCAGGGCAGAAAAGATGGGGTGAAGCATGAAGCAGGGCATAGAAGATGGGGTGCGGCGTGGAGCAGGGCATAGAAGATGGGTGCAGTGAGGAGCAAGATAGATGGGGTGCAATGGGAAGTAGGGTAGAGAAGATGGGTGCAGTGGGGAGCAAGGAAGAAACAATGGGTGCAGTGAGGAGCAGGAAAGATGGGGTGCAGTGGGGAGCAGGGCAGAGAAGATGGAGTGCAGTGGGGACAGGGCAGATGGGGTGCAGAGGGAGCAGGGCAGAGGAGAGGAGGTCCAGTGAGGAGCAGGACAGATGGGGTGCAGTGGGAAGCAGGGCAGAGAAGATGGGGTGCAGTGGGGACAGGACAGAGAAGATGGGGAGCAGAGGGGACAGGACAGAGAACATGGAGAGCAAAGGGGACAGGGCAGAGGATGGGATGCGGTGGGGACAGGACAGAGAAGATGGGGAGCAGATGGTACAGTACAGAGAGGATGGGGACAGAACAGAAAATATGGGGAGCAGTGAGGACAGAACAGAGAAGATGGGGAGTAGTGAGAACAGGACAGATGATGGGGTGCAGTGGGGACAGGACAGAGAAGATGGGTAGCAGAGAGTCCACTGCTACAAATAATTTACTGAAAGAATGACCTAGGTTATGCCTGACTTCAGAATGCATACTACACTTCAAGAGAGGACCATGCTCACAACCAGTGTTGCCAAAGGTGTATCACTGGATGGTGTTTAGAGAACTTCATGAAGAAATGGGACACTTAGGAATAGAAATAACAGAAATAGAACAGGAAAGGTAAACGTCCTAACGAACCAACAAGAGCACCAATGAGAAACATTTCTACAATGTCCCTATTTGAGATGGTGTCTACAGACTTTCTACACCTTGCAAGGGAGGTTATGAATATATCCTAGTAGTCATGGATCATTTCACCAGATTTGCTCAAGCCTATGTAAAACAAAACTAACAAACAAGTCTGGAAAAACTGCAGCAGAGAAGATATTTAATTACTTTTCTCTGAAGTTTGGATTTCCAGAAGGTAATGGACAAGTAGAACACACCAAGATTACCAATTGATATCATGTTTAATACTCCAGTCTCAGAAACATACAGAACTTATCCTGAATATGTTTGTACTATTACTGAGGCCTACAACATTGCTTCAAAAGTTGTTACTGAAGGGCAGAACAAGAGTAAAGCAGAATTGACACCAGGTAGTCATTTGTTAGTCAGAAAAAGGTGGACCTGGAAAACTTTGTTCATATTGGAAAGACAAAATCTATGTAGTTGTGAAAATAAAGAGTGAAGACAACCATGTTTATGAAGTAAAACAGGAAACTGGAAGCAACAAAACAAGAATCTTACTACCTTGTTACTACCTTGTGACTACCTTCCACCAAACAAACCCAACTTTGAAGTAAGAACTCAACCTAAACCTTCAAGAAGACAGCAACCAGAAAAAACACCTGTTATAGAAAATATGAAGAAATTACACAAAGTCCTGAAGCAATCATGGATCCAATCATGACTCAATACCTGCTGAACCAGAGAATGAACCAACTTTAGAAGTTGAACCCGATGATGCAGAAACTGATACATCAGAAGAATTGCCAAGTAGAAAGGTATCTACTAGAGTAAGAAGAAGGACTATAACTTTAACATATGACACATTGGGTAAACCAAGTGCCATACCAAGAACTGTTCATTTGAAACGAGTTACATAATCTACTTACCAGGAAATACTTACCAAGCACCTATTTTTCAGAAAACTTTGAACCTTTTATCATGCTTTTTGACGGACTAAGGGCATACAAATATTTTATCACTTAGTATAGTGTTTAGTTAGGTTTCAAGACTCAAGAAACAACAAAAGATCATACTAAAGTTGATCCAAATAAACTGTTTATGGACAAACGCAATATTGTTTTAATCATTTGCATTATTTTCTCCTTCTTTACAGGAAAATCTTCAGAATGTAGTTAGAGTTTATAGAATAGGATATTGTTATTATCGCTGTTTTATTAAGATTTTAAAAATGCTACCATTTGTTTATGTGTTAGGTAACTACCTCCCTTTCACCAAATAAGATACAGGTCTAGAAACAGTTAACTACTACAGTAGAAATCTGGGAAATACACTAAACCAGTCTAAAACTGGGACCACTGAGTGGGTATACTAGTAAACACTCAGGGTGGATAGTTAAAGGGGGTAAGAACCCATACCAGAACATAACTTTGGTCGGTCATATAGGCCAAATAAACCTGTCTTCACTAGTGTAAACCGCTGATGTCAAGGACCACATCATTTTCAGAGGGGGAGAGTGTTGCCCTGGAAACAGGAGTACATAAAACATTACAAATATCCCTGTACAACAATCAGTATGGCTGTATATAATTAGGAACAGCAGCTACACAGTTAATAAGCAGAAGCTGATGTGGATGACATCACAGTAAGAGGCCCAATGCAGTCTGGGAAAACAGAGATGATACATATCTCTGCTACTTTCTGGCAGTCAGTGTTCCAGTTGTGGAGTGTAAGAAAATAGTACAGTGCAGTGTGTACTGAATGCACCAAAGTTACAGCACAGTGCACGGGAGCCAGCCTAAACCAGACAGAGCGAGTACAGGGCCTAGTAAAGCAACCCTAGAGAGAGAATAAGTTAATACACACAGAAATTAAAGCAGATCCTGGCAAGCCAGTAAACAGGACAGCATGACTCTGTGAGAGAATCCATTTGAGCCTAGGAGGATCCGGGAGCGGTACACTGAAGACTGTCAGAAATGTACTGAAAGTTGTATAGTCCCAGCCCCTAGTGAGACCATTGGTGCAGACTGTCTTTCTTTAAACTGAACAGAGAGTTGATGAGTGGAATAAAGATGCAGAAAGAGGCTATTGAACTGAGTGTGCACTGATTCCACTGGTCCCCAATCCCAAGTTCCCTCAGAATCCGTGAACAATATCCGCATGCCGGACAGTCCTGTTAGTGGCGTGTGGGTAACAGTAGGTCCTCTTAACATAAATACAACTATTTAATGTTCTGATCCTCATATAAAAGGGACATGTGTTAGTATATTTGAAAGAAGCAGCTATGCTTTTATTAATACTAGGGTCTGTTTGACATAAAACAGCATAAGTGTAGTTCACAATATCAACAGCAAGGAAATATTATAAAATCAATAACATTTTTACACTTCTACAATTAAAATGAATTTTTCAATAATGTTCAACAAAGTTAGTGTACGTATGACTTTGCTTTTCATTCAACAGTGTTGGTGTTTGAGTTCAGATTGGGGTAAAAGTTTTGTCAAAATATGGAGAAATTTCAACCTTTATTTTTATTTCATTTATTTCATTCACTCTAAGCATTCATTATTTTGTCAAAGGAGACATCCATCATTATGACCCAAAGTCCACTTTTCCTCCCCTACATTTTTCCCCTTCTATTCCTAGTCCAAATTAGGATTAAAGAAATCTACTATATCTTCAGGACTAAATCAAGGCAACTGGACATGCAGTTATATTTTCCTGAAATCATTTTGCTAGCCCTTTAAATGCCTTTCTCAGTTAAAAACTTTAAATTCCAACTAGTTAAATAAACCTTTTCAGCCATTTTCAATTTTTTATTTTTAATCCCTCCATTATTTTCCCCCCAACAAACCCCATTTTACACAATTAAAACAAGCCCGCACCGTGGGTGAAACAGCCGCTGCTCATGTCTTGGAGGCGCAAACTCACACTCCCAAAACTGACCTCTTCTGCACTAGTCTTTCTGGTTTTGGACCCACATGGCCAACAGCCGTCAGTTCATCCAGTTCAAGAAAAAATGAGTTCTGGAGGCTGTAGGGAAATATGCTGGGGGGGGCAACACGAATTGGGATACTCCCCCCTAGACACTAGAAGTGGCCTCACGCCAATCAGAAGGTTGTGGAACATATGCACCTGGTCCAAGGCTGGAATCTTATTCTCTTTATTCAGGGGTAGTGCCTCAGTGCTGCAGGGACCTTAAGTGAGGTTAGGTTTGGGAACCTAATCACTACTGCAGAAGACCTGCAGCTGCTTACTCTTTGGGTGGCAAAAGTCTCAGGGTTCTACCACCACAGCTGCATCGACAGCCAAACAAATAAAACAGGACTTGTAGAACTGAATACCTACCATAGACCAGTTGAGTGTATTCTTCTTTTTATTGTTTAAATTGGGGTTAGCTGGGGGAAAGTTGAAAATGTAAGTATAGGACCACTTTAAAGTGGCAATTCAGGCAGTGGTAAAAATAATGGTCACCTGAAGCCTGTTCCATGTGCCTCTCCTCCGTTTCCTGGAGCATGCTCTAGATGCTGAAGCAGGTCTTCGATATTTGCCCTTCCTTTCAATTCTTTTTCTTCATGACAATGTATAAATATGGTCGCACGGACACACCCCTTTCCCTCAGTGCTACCAACATGGTGGAGCTCTTTTATGCTGCTAAAGGACAGGGCAGCTGTGTCACCACATTTGGAGCATGGTCATTGAAAAATGGAAAGGAGGGACACGCTTTGGAGACCTGCTGTAGCATCTATTGGAGGAAAAGCATATAGGACAGGCTTGAGGTGAGCTCTTTGCTGACTAGTTATAACCAATGTCAGAACAGAACTTCTAAACCAGACCAAAAGTGTAAAAAGTCTGGCATGCAGGGTCCCTAGGGTGATTCCCCATTTGGTATGCCCGTGTTATCATAAACAAAAGGTAAACTATCTCACCTGGTAACCTGGCTCTAGCGTTGTTATATTTTCTGCCCAGAACGGCATCCCTTTAAATGCTGATTATGAATATTGTTGTGTCTGCAGTATCAGGGTACATCTCTCACACTCACACCTCAGGACATCCCTCTATTCCTGCTCTGTCTGTTTGCAAAAATGTGCCGAAATGAAAACGCTGGAGCCATGTAAAAGTTGTACCATCCCTCTCCTAACTTTAACAACATGGGACATCCCAAATCAGGACTCTGCATGCCGAACCAAGAGTCTTTGTAGACATTTGGTCCAGTTTAAGATGCTTACCAAATACAATTTAGCTCTAGACTGGGAACTGGGTTGAGATTCCTGCCCTTCCTCCCAACACATAATGGTAAGTGAAACAAAATGTCACTGAAAAAAAATCCATCCGTTTAAGTTCAGTGAAGATATAAGGAAAGGTATAAAAAAAAGCTTGATCCCGAAGAAGGAAATAAAATCTCAATAATGCAACAGAAATAGCTGTGCGTTTCAGATTTTGATGTTTCTAGCTAAAATATCCACCACAAAATTTTAGAAACGGAAAATGGACTGTATGTTAGAAATGAAAACTTTTTGAGCTTACAATATACTACTCAAACATGTATGTACAGTGACTCGTAGCAGCCAATCATAAATGGCTATCACTGCTTGCCTAACTGTGAATCTCTGGTATACCTGCACTTCAAAATATACCAGTTTTGGAGACTGGGTCCTGCAACATGCATACACAGGTTGTTTCATCTGGAGGCCCTCCACCAATTTCAAGCAAGCAGGTGGAAAGAACTTGACCCCCTGCTGTCATTAATGCCAGACACTTTCTTGGCACGTTGTATGAGGTGGTGGGGGGCGAACAAGCACTTCTTAGGACCTCATCTCCAAGACAGTTACTGGGCATCAGATCAGCTGTGTTGAAGAGGAGATTGTGAGTATATGAGTATAGGCTTTTTTTTTCTCTATACAAACACTTCAATGTCCTAAAGGCCTAAAGCTAGTGTCAGTTAGCTAAAGACTGTTGAACACTATGAGGTCTGCTGTGGCAGATGCAATTGCAAGTGGACCTCTTCTTCTTCTTCTCAGACAACACTGGCACTATTCTAGTGAGGACATCTTCACATCACTAAAGGCTAGTTTCATCCAGAATGAAATTGTTTTCCAGATTGATTTCCACCACTCTACAAGTGGCACTTTTTTCTTTTTTATTCTGGAATAAAATCTCGAAAAGAGTTGAAACTTAGACTCTTGCCATTTGAGATTAGAGTTGAATTCCCATAAATTTTTGGAATCTTCTCCATCAACTTTGAGGCGTTTCTTTTTTTGAAGGTGGCTGGTGAGAGGCACCCTTGTCTAACTAAATCATGGAAGAGTGTATGGAAGACTTCGACAGTTTGTTCATAGCTGTCCCTAGTGGAAATTTCAAAAAATGAGTATTTCAGTGCTTTGGATATTTTTTCACCATCATCCGTAGACACCATGCGATCAAACTGGAGATCTGTCTTATTGCCCACAATGGCAATTGGGGCACGATCGGTCGCCCCTTTTTTGTTGGAGTGAATGTGGTTAATGAGGAAACATAATCTCATGACTTCATCAAAGCTGCAACGGTCTGTCACCGAATACACGATGACAAAACTATCACCCCATTTAATCTTCTCTGCAATTTGAAGAGAGTCTTCCTCCTATGAGATATTAAAAAATACATATATTTAAACATATATAAAGGAGGCTGCAAGTTGAGTCACATGGTTTTTAGCAACCAAAAAAAATTCTCTGAGTGTCATAGCAGAAATCTTCTGAAGTTCCTAACAGAATAGACACTGAAATAATGGGTCTGCATATTACATCATACTTTAACTTTGCCCTAAATCAAAATAGCTATTTGTGCCCCAACACTCTCAGAAGAAGCCCCCTCCCCAAGAAGCCCAATATTTGAGCATAATATTCATCCATTACGTGGCTATGGCACTCATTTAGCACCCTACTGATGACCATTAGCGTATTTGTGTTAGTCAACTGTAAAAAAAAAATTATCCTACAGTGATTCATATATCTATGACACTAAAACTTTAAAATTTTGTAGGGGTGAATATTTTTAGGCACCCCCCCCCCCCCAGGAGCAGGTACTCTATGTTCAAGTCTGATGATTTTAAACTAACCAAATCTGTAGTTGCTGGCTTCAAGTGTGACCATTTGGCTATTCTACTCTAGTCATTGTCCTCAATTAGTTTTTTCTGCTGTGACAGTGGGGGGCATACCGGAAAAACTAGGAACTACAAAAATCCTCAAATAAATAAAGTAAGTAACTTAAAAAACTCTAACCCATGCTGTCAGTAAACAAGCTAAGAATACTGCACCCCAATAATAATGTTCAGTTTAACACATGCAGGATTCCTTACTGCACCAAAGTCACATCTCTGTCTAAATTGTTGGGTAGCTGGCCACCATACTGGTCAGGTACCAGGAGGTTTGGTTAAATCATTCAATGAGTCTGACCCGGAATTCATTGGGGAATGTGGTCATGAAGCTTTCCCAAGTTTTAAAATCTCCTTAATTATGAGGGCAGCAATGCATTCTTTTTTAAAGATATAGTTTAGCTTTATCAAAAAGAGGGATAGAGAAATAGGGCTGCAAAGAAATCTATTGTTGTAAGATGGTATTCTTCCCAATAGTAGATTGAATTCAGTCTGATTACAAGAACCACCCACAGGTGTAGAGAAGACAGGTAATTAGAAATCTCAGGGTGTACTTAATGTTTAATAACTAGGCATTTCCAAGGCCTGTGAAATAAATCAGCCTGTTAATGAACTCACGTGCATTATGAGCAGGCATCAATCCCATCAGGGATGCCCTATGGGGGGGGGGGGGAGAGTTAGGTGTATTTCCATTAAGATGAAGCCAGAAAGCTTTTCCAGGATTGATCTCTGGAGATAATGAGAGGAATACGTCCCCCCATCTCACCAAACCTTTTTTCTAGAGTTGTAGTTGATAAGGAAAAGATAAAACCTTGCAGTAGAATAGAATTAGGAGGAACCACCCCTCAACATGGTATCAAAAGAGTTGTTAAAAAAAAAGTCATGTAGCCATGAAAGGCAAAAAAGGCAGCCATGCGTGTGTAGGAATTTGGTCTTCATGTGGACCCAAGAACCTCCATGTGGTCCATCCGTATGAGTTCCACAGTCTACCAAAGACTCCCACATGACCCTTCATTCAGTTCCTTCATGTGGCCCTGCCTTATGGGTTCCACTGTCTACCAGGGCACCAATGATTCCCACTCTAATTCCTTTTATTCTAGGGTCATTGGCGCAAATGGGTTTGGTCACTGTGACCAAAGTAATCTGTGCTTTGGATGTAGTACCTTCCTGGATAACCAGGGACTGGGTACTAGGACTATACATTTGGGTAGAAGCAGACAGGTTGACCTGGCTGACAGCTTAATGCAACAGAATGCTGGCATGCCAGCCCCTAGCCTGTGGAGCTGAAATATAGGCTGAAAATCAGAAACAGGTGAGTGATTTTTAATCTGAAGGGGGAGTCTGCAGGAGCCACATTGGTAAGTGCAGAGCTATTACAAGGTTGGGACCTTAACTCAATTAAAGGAAAGCACTGAATAATCACAAGAAACTTAAAATTAATTAATTTTGTCGGAAACAATCCAGAACTTTAAGTAGGGTGGTCTGTGGTCCTGGTGTGACATAGGGGTGGGGGCGTTTACATAGTTTAGTAATCTAATAGCCATGTGTCTACTAGGCTACATTGCAGAGGCTACTGAACAGCAGCTACTGAGAAATATCATATTTATTACACCACTGAATTCCAGCACAGTGTGTCAGTTTCATTTCACAATGACAATGAATAAATGCTCTTTGAATAGTTCCCTTAGTCCCAGTTCAGACACAACAATGCAACATTGTTAAGGAAAATTATGGAGAATGAAAAAATATTCATACCTGACCGGCGGTGTCTAGAATTTCGAAATGAACAAATTCCCCATCAATGAGTCCCGTATGTCTGTAAATGGTTTCTGCCAAAACAAGATGAATTCCATATTTAAATATAATAACATCACTAAAACACATTAGGCTACAATTTACTAAAGGCATTGTCTGTTATTCTCAAACACAACTGCCTGCAGCAACACTGCTTGTGCAGAAAAGTAGGTCACCTGTCCTGCTATGACCTCTTCGAGAGAATTCTAGAGAAGCTTGGGCCAGGCACACACAACATAAAAGCTTAAAAAACAAAAAACGATGATCTGCTGTACTTACCTTCACCAGGATTCGCTCCTGTGAACTTGGAGCTGATTCAATAAATGTTCCTGAAAGTATGTACTAAAAAGAAACTTCCTAGATGCATCACAGGTTGGGAAACATTGGACTAAATAACATTTTGAGTATTACAAAAAAAATGCTGGGTAAAACAGGTAATTTCGCAACACATATCTTACAGCATATCTAGCCAGAGTAAAGGTAAGAAAGGACACATTAGGATAGTAGGTGCCACTCTATAAGACGCACCCGACTATAAAACACAACTAGGGTTTAAATTAGGACAATAAGAAAAAATATATTCTGAACCAAATGCTGTGCTAAAATTCGCCCTCCTAATCACTCCATACCAGGCAATGTGCAGAATGCCCCCCAACAGGCAGCGTGCAGAATATTCCCCCTAAAATTTGCCCTCCTAATCACTCCATACCAGGCAATGTGCAGAATGCCCCATAACAGGCAGCATGCAGAATATTCCCCCAATCACCCCCTAACAGGCAGTGTGAAGAATATCCCCCCCAATCACCCCATAACAGGCAGCGTGCAGAATATTCCCCCATAACAGGCAGTGTGCAGAATATGCTCCAATCACCCCATAACAGGCAGTGTGTATAATATCCCCCAATCACCCCATAACAGACAGTGTGTCAGAATATACCCCCAGTTACCCCCAGTATAGGCAGTGTGTCAGAATATCCCCCCCCCCAAATCCCCATTATTATCAGCAGTATGGCAGAATATCCCCCCTCAAACCCCATTATTATCAGCAGTGTGGCAGAATATCCCCCCAAATCACCCCCCCCATTATCAGCAGTGTGGCAGAATATCCCCCCAAATCACCCCCCATTATCAGCAGTGTGGCAGAATATCCCCCCGAATCCCGCCATTATAGTCAGTGTGGCCACAGCGGGCAGGCAGGGTAACTGAATGTCCGCTAGCTCCCTAGGCCACCAACATTGCTTGTTCTTGGGCAGGGCCACCACCACTCATGTGCATGTGTAAAAACTCCAGTCCAGGCAGCGAGTGGCCATTGATAATAATGAACGCTGGCCGCAGCCCACCCAGCAGCAGGTCCGGAGTGCGTGAGTGTGCGTGCTTGTGTGCGCACCTGTGTGAGGTAGTGGCGACAGAGGCTGGGGGGGAAATAATCAGGGATCAGTTACCCTGCCCTCCCCCTAGCCACTTGCCTACCTCCTCCATCAGCGGCACAGGTTAAGTAAGTTCCACTTTTTTTACATTCGTCCGATAAGGCAGGGACCTTTGGGGGGGGGGGGTGAATCTTATGGAGCGAAAAATAAGGCACATTGCTAAAAAAATAAACCACAACTTTTATTTCTGACAGTTACACAGCTGGATACTTTTACATCAAATCTTAACTGAAAACTGTTTTGATTAGATTAGAGGTTATTTCATTTTAATAATTTTCACAGCCTATGGCACAGCAGACTACAAGGTTAATCTAAGGCTGCTACTCAAAGCTCCTTTGATTTTGCTTCAATGCACCATTTTAAAGAATTTCTGTGGAATACAGGAATAGCAGCCCATAATTAAGTTTGACTTCGAAGCGAGTGGAATTGACAAATAGGGAGAACGTGGCATTTCCATAATCGCAATGAGATCTAAGAAATCCAGGTAAACTACTCAGGTCAAAAAATACAATTGAAAGGATGTACACCACACTCAAAGTTTTCGATTTGCAAATAAAAAGTGTATTAAAAACTATAATATCCAAATATATACATAACTATTAATATTCAATATGAGAAAAGAGGATACATTTTTATAATATATATAGGAGTCCATGTTCAAATTCGGCATTCGGCGGAACCCCCGAAAAGCTGCATAACCTAATGCAGAGAGTGCTGTATGTACGTGTGGTAAAGTAAAAAAAAGCTCAGTGAGATATATTTTTCAGTTCTCTCCCAAAAGTTAAGCTTTCTTCATCCAATACATAGCATGACTCCCACTGTTTAGCCTCAGAGACCCAGGCAGAATACCAGGCATTCTATTATAATTTTGGACACATGAGGGGAGGGGATGCATATGAGCATGGTTCCTTGTTAGGGCGTTGGTACAATTTAAGTTGGTTCTAATTTTTCGTTCTCCTGACTATATGTTAGCTTGAGAAAAGCAGATAAAGACCATCCTTCTTATTTCCAGCTAACCTATGGCTTAGTCATTAAAAAAAGATTCCTATGCAAATTCAAGACGTGTTATTCCTCTTCATACCCCTCGCCTTTTTTCTTCCAGTTTTGTGATTGCCCATACATATCGTTATCAACAAGTGCCCGACCAAGCCAAAATCTACCTTATGTATTCAAATTGAAGCTGCTGGCTTTGCTTCCATTCCTGGGTGTGGTTGACCTGAGAGAGACATGTCATTGCGCAGCTTAATAAGTCATACAGGTGCTCTGCTGTGGTTGAAACTAGCCGCGCGACCGCTGTGGCTTGCCGTGCTCGGCCACACTAAGAGCGCCAAGAGACGGGCAGCCATGCAACTGCATTTGGAGCATGGTCATAAAGCAATGGAATGGAAAGGAGGGGCAGATTTTGGAGCCCTGCTATGGCTTCTACCCAGCCATGCAGGAAATGAGGAGAGGCACATGAGACAGACTTCAGGTGAGCGGCTTGCTGCCTTGATATTGCCATTGCCTGGACTGTGCCTGTTAACAGTTAACTGCTGCCTTTGATGATTCCAGTATGCATTCTAAATACATGGAAGCCTGGAGGTATTCCATATCTCCGAGCAGGGCCGGATCAAGTGTGGTGGAGGCCCCTGGGCATAAAATCTGGTGGAGGCCCCAGATACAGTATTTTTTTTCCTTTAAAATAATAATCCAGCCAAGTAACTGATTGATGGTTGCCTGGCACCTGCCTACTTACTGGAATATCAGATGGAGTCCCTTGTGCCACCCTTGTGCTGGTGTGTGGCGCTCGGGAACTCCTGCTTTGCCATTCTGGCTGGGGGTAGTGTAGTCGCCTGGCTGGTCCAGAAGAAAACAGTTCCCTGCATTGAGCAGTGACAGCTCTGAACGCACCCATCACTGTAGTGTTGCTGACGGCAACTTTGCTGCTCTAGACTCTCCGTCCTGCCCCGTGGTAGCTTTGGCTGCAGGTTAGAAAAAAACAAAAATGGCTTGCCCAGGCGCAGGGGGCCCCCACTGCGGCCGATGGCCTTGTCACTGGCCCCATGGCCCGTCAGACCAAAGACTAAAAAGCCTCCTGGATCAAGCCCATAACCCAAATTTTGGTGGAGGCCCCCTTTGCAGGGCAAGTGGTGGAGGCCTTGGGGCTTGCGCCCCTTGCGCCCCTCTCATAATCCGGCCCTGTCTCCGAGATATATTTGATTGGCGTCCCGTTTCAAGTAAAGGGCACTAGATTCATTTTCCAGTACAAGGATGATCATTTTATGATAATTTAATCAGGGAAGCAGAACTTGGCAAGAAATGAGAAGTTATTTATGCTGGATATCACTTTAGACTGCAGTCTCATTGTTATGGGCAGATGCTTAAAAAATACAATTTTTCTTGCTGGTAAGTGTGGGCGTACAGAGTACACTTATAAATATTCAGCATTTATTATTTATGAATATTTTACTAAATCCAAAATATGTTTCATATTTGTAAGAAAGAGAGATTTTACTAAAGGTTTCCAAAGTGGGGAAATTAACAGGTTGCAAACTCACTAGCTTTGGAATGAAGGGCAGACTCTGTTTATGCCCTATATAGAGTCTGGGGAACTGCTTTAAGTGGCAAAGAGGGGCAAAAGGAAGCCATGTGAGGTGTTCCCTGGTAATTTAATCCAAAAAGATTGATCCAGCACTCAGGTGTCCCTTATTAAAATCTATTTTTTAATATAATTCCATAAAATAAGTACCAGTTCCCATATTGAAACAATCAAACTCAGCCCAGGATGTCACTTCAGACAGTAGTGGACTGGGGCCAAAAATCAGCCCTGGATTTTACCAGCCCCTAGCCGGGCCAAAACATCTCTGCTGAGGCCCCAACCATGATGCCGGGGCTATAGTTTTGGGGGCTGGGGTTCTTTGGCCTGTGTGTACAGTGGGGCTGAGAGGGAGACTAAGGGGGCAGGGATTGAATGTGGGTGTTAAAAGCAGCAGCCCAACTGGTCCCAAAGCAGTGCGTCCCAATATGGCCAGTCCGCCCTTGCTTTTAGATGAGTAACATAGTAACATAGTATGTAAGGCTGAATAAAGACTTTAGTCCATCCAGTTCAGCCTATTTATCTCCTTCCAGTGTGTACCTCCAGTGTAGCCATAGCTGGAAATGTTATTACATGCCAGGAAGGCATCAAGGCCACTTTTGAATGTTTTTACTGTATCCATCATTACTACCTCCTCTGGCAGCGAGTTCTATAGTGTCACTGCTCTTACAGAGAAGAATCCCTTCCTATGTCGGTGGAGAAAGCACCTTTCCTCTAACCTTAGTGGATGCCCTCGGGTTATGGTTACACTCCGGGGTATAAATAGATTGTGGGACAGATCTTTGTATTGACCCTGAATATATTTATACATAGTTATTAGATCATCCCTCAAGCGTCTTTTTTCTAAACGAAATAAACTGACAATCTTTCAGGGTCCTCTAGCCCCCGCACTCATTTTATTAACTTTGTTGCCCTCCTTTGAACGTGCTCCAGTTCAGATATGTCCTTTTTAAGCACAGGTGCCCAGAACTGTACACAGTATTCCATATGGGGTCTGACCAGTGACTTCTACAGGGGTAAAATGATGCTCTGGTCATGAGCACCTATGCCCTTCTTGATGCACCCCATGATCCTATTTGCTTTGACAGCTGCTGCCTGGCATTGATTACTATAGTTGATCTTATTGTTAACTAAAACCCCTAGGTCCTTTTCCATTGTTGTTTTACCAAGTGTTTCTCTATTTAGTGTGTAATCATGACATAGATTTCTCCTTCACATGTGCATAATCTTACATTTATCTTTGTTAAACTGCATTTGCCATTTAACTGCCCATGCTTCCAATGTATCTAATTGTTTGTAGCTGCCTGCTGTCCTCTTTTGTTTTAATTACTTTACACAGCTTAGTATCATCTGCAAATATTGAGACTTTACTGTTTAATCCATACCCAATGTCATTTATATATATATATTGAAGAGAATTGGTCCCAGAACTGACCCTTGTGGTACTCCACTAGTAATGGTGAACCACCCTTAGTCATGGTGGTTTAGGCAGATCATTCATGTGGGATATGATGTACTTGGCTGGGTCCCAAGAATAATTTGCTTCGGTGGGCCCAAGATACTCCAGTCTCACACTTTTCATGGATAATTAAAAAATGGTGTGGTTGAATGTGACTAGGGCACATACAAAAACCTTCAATATAGTTATTGGTTCAGGCTAATCAAATACGTGTTTGGCTTTATATGCCATTATGTAGTGTCACTATGGGATTAATAGGTAATTGTTCTGGGTGACTTGGGATGCTTTTACTTGGGCTGATGTGGAAGGGAGGGTTCAAAACAGAGGATGTATAATATACTAACTTCCTTCCTCTCTGGCAGGGGTGGACTGGGGCCATAAATCATGAATCAGCCTAGAAATTACTATTACTAATAATACTAATACTGACCCTGGCCAGCCCATGACCAGCCTATGGGCTGCCAGCTTCTGAGCTTCTGGGGTATGATCATGGCCAGAGGTGGAAGCTGCCATTATTAAAGAGATGGTACTAATCCTTTAGTAATTTAGGGATAGATGCATAACTCCCAAATGTCCCTAATTTGGGGGGCCTGTTACTCATTTGAGTCCATGTCCCCTTGTACCTCATTGTTCTCATTTGTTCCTCTTTGTGGTATAACATGCATATAACATACCTATCTCCTATCCATCACTCAATGAGGGGCATGGCTTCATTTAGCAATTGTCCCTCCTAAAAAGTTGAGAGGTATGATTGATGCTGTGTCAGGGATGAGTAGGCCCCCATAGCTATGATACTAGGGCCTTTGCATTGCATGGACAAAACATGAGCTGGGGTATACAATGGGGCCAGGTATAGGGGGAAACTTGGGAGGCAGGGAACTGGGGAGTGCATGAATTCTGGCACATGCTTTGGTTGAGGTCCCAGCCCAGTTGTCTCCCAAAGCAGAGCAGCTCCCCTAGAATTCTCCCTATGCTCCCTGTGATCTCTTCTTTAGCCACCTTCTCTTGTGAGCACACCATTTACCTGCTATCGTTCCCAGAGATGCACTTGACACAATGACGATGAAGCAGCGTGCTTCAGATAGGAAGGGGGGAAAGAACTTGTAGAAAAAAGGACAACCACCTACTTTTATTCATACTACACCCCTTTGCACAAAAAAACATTCCTGCTTCTCCTCAACCCTTTCCATTCCAGGACCTCTCTACCCATTTCTCTACCCTGGGGGACAAGCAGCTGCCTCAGCTAGACTGCTGTAGGGTTGGAGTGAACCTACCTCTTGGCACCTGATGTGGCAATAAGTGGTGTAAGGTGTTTTAAAGGAACAGTCTTAATAACTCTTGTGGTTGACAGAAGCAACCATGATAGGATTAGTGTGGCATGCCATCCAATTGACTTATATTGAGAGGAGAAGGGCTGGGGGAGCACTTTATCTGATACATCTCATCAGAAGACAATAGCGGGGGGTGGGGGGGCGCATGCTGCAGTAATCATGACTGCTCCCATCAACCACAAGTTGTTTAGACTGGACTGTCTCTTTAAATGTCCCTAAAACAGATATACAGTATTATGTAAAGAAATTGATAATTAAGCTCCCCATTTTCTAACCTCTACTCACCAAGAGTAGGATCATAATCTCCAATAAATCGTCTGGTGATGAATCTCACAGTCATTGCTAAAACAAAAAAGAAAAAGGCTTTATTATTATGAAAGCTCAGATATGATGGTAAGCAGTTATAGGAAAACTATAACAACAGCGATTCATTCTGTAAAAGTACAACATGGGTGATAACCATATGATATTCATAAAACACTTTTAAAGTGCTTCCTATACATAGTGACATCTAGCCACCTTTGTTATCTGGCTGCAACAAATATGGGCTTAGGTTATAGCTCAGAGTTAGAGAATATATAAAATAGACTTTTGGTGGACTGTCAATGGTCCCTAGTGGGCATCCCGATTTGGGTGATTCGCTACTGAAAAGCAGAGTGCTGTGATGCTGTGATACTCACCCTTTCTCAGGCTCCTAAAGCAGCTTGGCCCACCATGAATTGTCCCAGATATCCCTATGACCTGTTTTAACCCTGTCTTGGAGTTAGACTGCAAAAAGAACATTCGCATGGCTCTAAAATTGCCTTCTTTAAAACCTGAATGAATAAAAGTGAAGTCAAAACAGGCCAATGGGTTTCTGATTCTCCTAATGAGGGATATCTATTTATGATCAAAAGCAGACTCAATGCTTTCTGACAAGTTGATCTGAAATCTGAAGAATTAGCAGATTAAGACCATTGAGTTTGCCAGCATGGCCCACTATTCTTCCTGTCCTGATAAACAAGCAGCATATCTACCGGTATGCACTGCTCAGGTAACCCCAAAGTTAAACAAGGTTGCTAGTACAATCATTTAATTTAAAAAAGAAGCACCTCCCACTTTGACACTAAATCCTAGGGTGAGCCCACTGTGGTTTAGCTCCACCCATCCTAATGGTGGAAAACATTCTGGTGCCACATATGCCACAGTCAGCTATAGCCTAAAATTTTGATGTGCCCACGGGGACCCTCTGTGCTTAATGGCCCTGCATCCATTGCTCGCACCAGTGTTAGCCTGAATATAATTGTCATATCTAATTTACAATAGAAGCTGTCATTTACGTAAAAATGATCGTTGGATGCCCTGCATCATACAAGGCAGCTTTAGACACTTTATTGGGCATCAATAGTTTAATGGGGGGGGGGGAGTCACACTCTATTGTATCATTTAAGAGAAAGTAGATGTAACAATTCGTGACCAGCACTTGTAATGAAGAGAATGGGAGAGGCACTACCAATATTAAATAATGGTAAATAGAGGATGGAGATCCTTGCCATTGATATCAAATTGCTGATCTGTAGTATCAAAATTGTTTTAAGAGGAAGGTTTTAGGGATTTTGGGTAATGTTATCAAAGTGCAGAATCCAAAAACTTTCTAGTCAAGGATTTTTGTTGCAGAACAAAGGGATACAATATGGTCAGTTCAAAACAGGGGCTGGAAGGGCATCCCATTAGGAACAACTAAAAGTGCTTACTGTACCTTATGGTAAATTCAGCCATGTCCCCATCCTAGTTTAAGATTTGTGGGGCAAACAGTCCTGATCCCCCTTAACCTTAACCTAACCATGTACTGTCCAAGGACGAAAGTGCTCAAGCAGACATCAACTCAGGTCCCCCTGGATATGGGGTAAGGTATGATGCAAAAACAAAGAAGATAGGTATAGGTGTTCATTATACAAACAGCAACCACCTAATAGATGATGTGTCTAATGGCAATTTCCTACAAATACATCCATCACCAAAATATATGCTTTCAATTATTTTTTAAGTGAAAGATAGATAGATAGATAGTAGTTACAGTTAGAACTTTGTTTGGCTAAGGTCCAACAGAATGGGCAACTTAGGCTCAGGAACTCCATATAATGTGGAAATCAGCAAAAAGAACATGAAAGTAGCTCTAAACCCTTTCTGCTGTATCCAAAACTAATTTGGTTGGAGCGGGGCTTTAAAAAAGAATGAAAGCAGGTTCTATCAGCAACTGCTATTAGGGTAGTAACATAAAGCCCTCCCGTTTTCTGTCCTGGGACATGGAACTGACCTTCTATAATTTATATACCATCATAGACTGTAAACTCTTGCACCTTCTTCATCTTCTCATTGAATCCCACCACTGTATGCTAGCGCTAGTTAAAACTTTTGTTTGGATAAAATCAGGAAGTGTCAGTTTAAAGACCAATCTGGGGTCTTTTTCAATTTTGGTGATGCCTGGTTTAGCCTTTTTGTCTTTTTGTAATGATGACTTAACAGGTTCATTTTGCAGAGGGGCAATGTGTAGTAAAGGAACTTTTTTGATATTCATGAACTTTCCACCCTAAGGATACCATGGAAATTTAAAATAAATTATTTAATAAACTTCTTGTTGTCTATGAACAAACAGGATGTTGGGCTAGTTTTCCCAAAGTGGGTCAAAGGCAAAGAGAATTTCCAGGATACGTAGAATTTGTGCCATAAATATGTTTGCCTACCCTTAAAAAAAAATACCTTGAGAAAATGGCACCAATCCCTGTTTCTGCATTAGGTCTGGACAGTCATACACTAGGAGGGTTATCCAATTAGATTTTGAGAGCTTCTTAACTGAATACCTTTGCACTGAGTTTGATGAAACTTTTCAACTTAAAGGGATACAGAAGGCAAAGGTAATTGTTAGACCACTGTGTCGGGCTACGTTTGGCACAGTCCTAAACTGTATTCTGTTTTTTAAAATTGAAGAAGAAATGGCAGAGATATCAAGGTTTACAGTTCCACCTTATGATTTATCTCCTGAAATTGTCATGAATGACTTACCTTCAGTCCGTGCCTGTGGTGTCCTTAGGCGGCTGGTCGGGGCTTCTCCTGCCCGGCAGCTGTTTCCGCCTCAGGTGCTGGCTCCGAGCGTGAGCACAGTCAGCTTATGTCCTCCGGTGGCCGCACTGTGTGCAGGCTGTTAAAAGGAGTCAAAACTAGGAGGTCCAGCTCTGGGCGCGACGCCTTTAAAGTTCAGATGGGGCAATCAGCCCAGAGGTCTCTAAGTACACCAATCAACCCACAGATCCGAAGTGCACCGATCAAATTCACTGCCTCCCTGTAAAATCCGGTCAGGTATAGTGCTATAAAGGGATCACCACTTCAGTGTGTCAGTGCCCCCGTGATGGCGTTTAGCTGGCTTTGTGATTTCACCTGCGGTTTCCTGAACTTCGATATTGACCAATTGCTTGAATCTCAACTTCGTCTCCGTCTTATCCTTTTGTACCGCACAGCTCTCTGACCTCCTGGTGAGACCCTTGGTTTGACGTTCGCCCTCACTTGAAATCTCCAGCGCACCCGAACTGTTCCAGTACTTACCTGTTCCAGAGCACCTGAACTGTTCCAGTACTTACCTGTTCCAGAGCACCTGAACTGTTCCAGTACTTGCCTACCTTTGGTCTACCTGTCCTCACTCCCTGTGAGCCTACAATCTTTGGGCCATCAAGTACTGGGGCAAAGGTGTCCGGTGAGGCGTGTATAGCGCCCTGGCAAACGGGGGCTTGTCTATAGGTGAAGCTGGCTGTAGAGATTGGGGGTTGCAAGCTCACAACGAAGACAGGTATTCTCGGTGTCTGACAGGAATATTTGGATGTGGCCCTTGGCTCTGTGATGCTGAAAAATAATCAGTGGGGTCTGTAAGACAGGCATTCTCATCACCCTGGCTGTTCTCCCAGTGTTCACAGTCTGATGATGTGGCGCTTTAGACCCTTGGATTCCTTTGCCATACGCCACCAGCTTAGCCCTGTGATTGGTGGTCTATGGCAAAGGACTTCAGGGGGTGTGCCACTACTCTTTGCCTTATTTCTACTTTCAGAAGCAGCTGTGTTCTGACCGGAAGGGAGAAGGCAGCCATGATGACGGTAATCTGCTGAATGACAGTTTATGCACTTTGCCTACAGAGTTCCTTTAAAGTGGACCAACAGTCAAAAATGACTTAAACTGGACCTTCAGCATGATTTAATGAAAAGCCCAAACCCTTAAAAAAACTATTCCCCAGCATCTAAAATTAATATAGTTTATATTTTTAGTCACTTACTTATTATTCTTTCCCCCACTGGGCTGCAACTCTGTTCAGGACCCTAGGAAATGGGTGCCGCCATCTTGAGCAGGATAAAGTACAGGAGCGGGGTTATAGCTGTGCTTTGCACAGACAGAGCAGAGCTGGGGTCAGGAAAAGGACAGCAATCCCAAAATACAGAGCGACACAGGCAGAAGACACTCCCTGTTTTCAGGCTGCCTGATGCTCCATAAGCCGCCACCTTGGATGTTTAAAGGCTCATAACATGCAGTAGATGCAGTTAGGGTAATTTTTAATGTGGCCAATCTGTATGTATGGGGTGTGGGAAACATATAAGATAAGCTTTTATTCAGAGTGAAGGTCCGCTTTAAACCAGACCAACACAACAAACAGTGCACATATGCATGCATCCCGAGGGCAATTTAGATTGCTGCACATAAAAATTAATTTACCTTTTTCTAACTCCTGCTGTAGTAAATTTTAGAAACCAAATGGGGGCTCATGCATTTGCAGGCCACCTGCAAACAGGAAGTGCTGCCGGGTTTCCTGTTACTGTGCACTGTGAGTTATTTCAGTTGAATCCAGTCAGTTGCATGGCTGAGAGAGGAAGCTCCAAAATGGTCGCTACCTTTCTTTCCCAACTGTGCCAGGCTGTTGGTCCGGTTTAACACACAAAACATTCTTACCTTACTGCTGTTATTTTACAATTGGTAAAATACATTTCCAAACCCAACCAGGTGCAAGAGATACAGAACGTTGCTCCAAATGATGCACAGGTATTCCGTTTAGATGGGACATGATCTAGAAATCTAGTTGAATATGACATTATTCTTTGTGCAACAGAAACGAAAAAAAACAAAACAAAAAACAAACCACCCCCTTTACTTTTCGCAGGAGCCATCTGCAGTATTTGGCAGTTTGTTAGGAATTTGTCTTCGATTCCTGTACTCACAATGTGTGCGTTCATTGCAGAAAAAGGAGTGATGATCTGAAGAGTACTACACTGCCAAATCCTTTAAACAACAGCATGTATATATCTCTGTTGAGAGATTGAGCAGTAGCCTACAAGGTCAGAAAACATGATCAGATTGTTGGTGTAGGTTGTATTTTTCCTAAAAACACCCCCCCCCCCCCCCCGATATGTGGTAATAGGAGTTATCTGCAAGAACAATAATTGTAGACCCCCTTTGTCTGAGAATATCCTAATGCATTGGGGAACCACTGACAGTTTTAAGGACTCAGACTCAGGACATGGATGTTGCAGGCCAAGAGTATGTGGTGGTAATAATTCCTCTCTCAATTTCTTTCAGTTACAGTAAATTATGTCAGCACTTTGGCATTACCATGGCCTTGAACACTTGTTGCTTCCTACTCAACAAGCCAAAGCCTTCCCCTTGACCCATGGATAACTTTTGAAACTAGGTCTTGAAGAACCCAGAAGGCTATTGATAATTAACAGACTGCAGGATAGTTGGACTACCCCTTAAGTGTGGCTTTGTGAACTACAGCTACAACATTTTGCTTCTGTACAAAGCCTGTTTTTAGCATTAATAAAATAGATCAGTGTTTCCCAACCTTCTTTCATCAAGTACCACTTTCCATTTTCCAGTTATCACTTGGGTGTAACATATGGGTTTTTGGTCACCAAATAATTACAATAATAACACCATTTCTATTAACTTTTAGAGAAGTTTTGTACTTTTGGAGCAAATCAGAATTGAGTAATGTATAAATGGCAACAGAAAAGTTTGGGGTACAGGTCAGTCTGCAGCCTTGTGACGCACCACCTGATAGGATCTCTTTTACCACTGGTTAGGAACCTTGATCTAAAGTGTAAATGCAAACACAACCTTCCTTCAGCAGGCCTATTTCCATTGTTATAGTCATGACTAATACATAAGATTCCACACAGCTGCATGAATAACAGAAGGAGGAGGATTTAATTCATAGAATAGGATGTATTTGCCCCTTTTTATTAGCATATTACAATTAATAATCTACTCTACAAGGGTTTCCATTAGACACAATAAAACACATTTGTTGGACATTCTCCAAGGAACAATACATTTGGAAAAGAGTACATAAAATAACATACAATAACATCATTACCACTCCATGATCTTCCTAAACCTAAATTGTTAAATGCAGGAATCTATAAAATTCCAGGGGTGCTTCATTCCCTCCCCCCGGGGTCATCCAGAATCAGGATGCCCCGCTGTGTGATACCCCCCAGGTCGAGGTTAGTTTGTTCGGTCAACCTGGGGGGTTTCACACAGCAGGGGTTTTGACTATCCTGGTATTTGGTCCACTTTAAACACACAATATTTAGGACAAATGGGAATCACCTACCATGTACCCAGATGACAGGTATTGGAAGGTATTGTCCCTATGCTTTTCAAATGTTGATCTAAGCAGATCCAAGCTCTCATACACTTGCCTGTATTTCTGATCACTCGTTCTCTTGTCATTTTTACTTTCATTTTTTTTTCCCCCGATCTCTGCTCCTTTTTATATTTTTATCGGTCCACTTTTGGATACCACCTGATTCTCAAAAGACTAAATGATTGCTACTTTTGCACCAAAACTGGTATACAGATATTTAGGCGCAAGAGCGTGGCAAGGCTTGTAGCCCATGGCAGCTGGATACAAGAGTGAGTTTGAAAGGTTTTCATGATCATATACAAAGAGAAGCTTCATACAAATGAGAGAAATCCTGACATGCTTAAACAGTGTGGCATTTGGGGCTAGAGGTTCATCTAAGATTTCACTGCACAGTACACAGGCAGCTGTCGCTCACTCCCTCAGCACCCCTATGACCTATGGCTTCACCTACGACTATCACTTGATGCAATAAGTAAGAGGTATTTCTCAAACAGGAAGTTGAAACTTCAGATTTGTGTAATACCTGAAGAATTTTCTTTATCAAGGTACAAAATCAAGATTTTGTATGATGGCTGGAGTTCTTCAAAAATGAGAAGAACCTTTGGCAAAGGTTCAGCTTTGGCTTTGTATAAAGCGTTTGCACATCAGAACAGAACTGTGAACAACCTTTTTAGATACAGTGAGGCTGGGTATGGTGGGAGGAGGCTGAGAAGATGCAGCTAGTGAAGTGAATTCCAGCATTACTGTAGGCCCCGGTCAGCCAGCTAGCCCATAAGCAATACAGTCCACCAAGAATTCTTTAGACTTTTTCTGTGGCTAGTCTGCCCCTTGGTCCAGTTACACATCTCCTCTTGGACTAAGACCTAGATACTAGCTTGGCTCCTCTAGGACATTACCACTGCTGGTTTAAAGCTATTAGCAGTTTTGGCTTTATGACTTAGGCAGTTGCATTGCTTAAAAGTCTACTTCTGTGGATTATTCCTTCCATACCAGGGCCGGAAGTAAATAGAAGATACGCTTATCTTACCGTTCCTATGCTGCTGATCGTCCATCCACAACCTGACACTTCTGGGTTCCGGCTGGTGTGTGGATGTTGTCTGGGTACAGCCAGCTTCCATTGAAAAACAATAGGCACCTCCGTACACCTAAGATAGTGGATCACAGAGGCACCGATTGTTTTCAGCTGTTTTTAAGCCAGAGATGCCTGGCCCTGGAGAATGAGAAAAATTACACAGAAGTGAACTTTTACTTTAAAGACTTATCTTCCACCAAAAGTTATGGTTTCTTTCCAAGAGTAGAAATGGGTGGCAAGGGGGCTGCAGAGTTTGCAGCAGAAGCGCTTCTGTAACCTACCTGAGCCCCGATCCATTTCTTCCAGCGGCGGCGGTGGCAGCGTTCTAAACTGGCCCCAGCCGGGGCTACAAAAAGTTAGCCGCCGGCTCCTAAAAAGTGAGGACACTTCTAGTGCCAGCAATAGGAAGAAGAGGATCAGGGCTCAGGTAAGTTACAACAGTGCTTCTGCTTCTGGAGACAACCCCACTTCCAATTTAAAACCCTCAAAAATCTCCATTTTAGACTGGCCACAATTCCAGAGTGTCAGTCTACTTCTACTCTTCTACTGCACTCCTCAGTGACCCAGTCAATACTACCACCAGGGCTGGCCATTGGTTATAATTTTAAGATTTTGCCCCCAGATACACATATGGTACAGAAATCCACTCAGACAAGGGAAAGAGATAAAGGGAATGTAGAAAACAGAGTCAGGGAGGGAACAGATGGAATGGGAGGAGCATGGGAAAAAGAGAACAGTGGGAATACAGAAAAAAAAGGAGAGACTAAAGGATGGTTTACAAATAAGATCAATTAGGGGGGAATATAGTAAGTGGTTGTACTGTGTTAGCCATCGATGTAAACAGGAAATCCAAGGTTAAGGTATTACCATTTATTGGCTAACTCAATAAGATTCAAAATGCAAGTTTTTAAAGCAATTCAAGCTTCGTCTTCAGGCATAATACAAGTCTTTAACATAGACGCACATTTATACAGAAAACTACAAAGGAGTCACAATTGTTTTTCCACTGACACTGACTCGTGAAAAATAGCAAAGTCGTAATCCACACACTCTCTCTCCCCCTCTCATTCCTATCAGCCCACCATTAATTGTCATAATCCCTATGATTTTTATCTCACAGCTTACGATTTTACGACTTTGCTATTCACGTGGGTTAGTAGAAAAACAATTGGGACTCCCTTGTAGTTTTCTGTATAAATGTGCATCTAAGTTAAAGACCTGTATAATGCCTGAAGAAGAAGGGGAAATAAAGTCAAACCACCTAGTGCTTTAATTTTAGCTCATATACGTTGTATTATGGAATTGTTATTACATTTTTGTTGAGACTGGGGTATCAATAAAGAGGTTATTAATGGCTATGTGGTTTGACTCTGGATCATCCAAGTCTACCCAAAGTGGAAGCTACCAGTAAAGCAAATTGGGACACATTATAATATAGCTGTAACCTGGGAAGGCCAAGGTCTCCTCTAGACTTCATGATTCATGGTCTCTTATGCCCCTTCTCAACTTATGCTTTTCACCTTTTAGTTGCTTTTGTTTTTTATTGTCAGTTATGCCACAATGATGACTTCCCGGTAGCTACCCACACATTATCTCCATTTAACTAATAATGTGAAAATAAATGTCGGGACCTCTGGGCGGCTCCAGCACACGAATACGGACCACTGCTAAAATTGCCATCTTAGCCATAGTTTGTAATGCATCCCTTTACTTATATTTGTTTTTTTTATGTTAATATGAAACAGTATACCTCTGGTGATTAGTGTATAAAAGCTAATTAGAAATTCACCATAATTCAACGTTCTATTACAAAACCATGAACAATTCAAAGAGGATGACGGCCTTGTGTGGGCAGTGTATAAAAGACCCACTTTTGGAGATTTTGGCTTGTATGGTGTTTTTTTCAAACTGTTTGGCGCACACTTCAACATATCGCACAAAATAAATTGTTGGCCAAATTCTGCTGTAAATTGAAATCGCTCTGTTGAGGGTTAACCATGTGGGATGAGACAAATTCTTGATAGGATCAGGACGGAACAGTGTGTGCTAGATTGCAGCGCATGTACTTCATGAGGCCGCTTCAAGACAATTGTCACAACATCTAGTGCAGTTTTAATGGTTTATACGCACGCAGAATACGCTTTCCTCTGATTGCTCGTTTAGATATTACAGCTTGTTGTTAGTAGAGCTGAGTAATAGTAGGACAAAAGGACAAATGCAAGAGGGTTCAATTTTTCTTCTATTAGGCAATTGTTATAAAATTATGGCTGGATTTAATTTTCAATGTAACTTTACAGTAGACTTTCTCAAAGTCTAGATTTGGGTTTTACTCCATACACCTGAATGGTGTTGTTGTCTGTTAGTCAAAGGCAGACTAGCCATAGGGAGACTTACCTGGGAGAATTCCCTGTGGGACACACTGCTTTTGAGCTGGTTGAGCTGAAGCTTCTAACATCCATCCAATCCCAGTCTCTCTAGCCTCCCCTCCCGCCCACCTGTACAGGCAGTACTGTACCCTAAAGCCATGAAACTCGAGTCCATGTTTTGCCCCGTAATGCTATAACTTCAGCTTCATGGTTAAGGGGAGCCATTCCCACCACTGCCACATTATTTGCAATACAATACTAAAGCTGCAGTACCATCACTGACTCTTAGTATCAGCCTGTGTGCCTGGACCCCACACTAGAGACACCCAGAAGCTTACCTCTGTGCTGGGAGCTAATAAGACAGGCAAATGATGTTTTCAGGAGCTTTTTTATTTTGTACTAAACATCTGGCTTATCCATTTCCACCTTATTCTGAATTGCCTGTCACCTGTAAAACCTCCTATTGCCCACACCCTCCATTGATGACCTGTACCACTGCATTCTAGAAGGACAACCCACTGACACCCAACTGATAGCCTAAAAACACTTTTAGATCCCCATTGGCGACCCGTGACTCCCCTCACTCCCAATGGATGTGTAAATAGCTGCACATGTCCTGCAAACAAACCCTGGCGGTCTCCAGGAGCTTTGGAAATAGCCCAAGATAAGTTGCATGGCTCCACCTACTGCAAAGGATCCTGGGAGAAATCCTATTATCCTTAGTTTGTATGCACCATGTAAATACTGCCTAGTTTTACTTTGTTATGCTAGATGACCAGTTGGTAATCAACCAATCAGTGCCACTTCAAAAAGTTTAAAAAGGTCTTAGTTCTTGTGGGTATGGCTATGGATTGCATAGGTAGTGATAACCTGCAGCAGGGTGTATCCAGTTCATAAGCCCACCAGATGGCTAGTCCCCAGTATCTGGCATTCAGTACTCCCAAATGCTGGATACAATAGCTATGGCCACCTGACAGGTGAAATTGTATAGGGGTCCCTTGGAGGGCATTTCCTGAGGTGGGCCACCACTAGCTTGGCAAGGCACCAAGGAAGAAGGAGGGGGGACCTGTGTCTAGCCTAAAATATGAGTGGTAATATAGTATTGGAATTTTGTATAATGACTACATAACCTGAATAAAGAAAGGGTAAGAACATATGGCCGCCAAAGGGATGGCCAAAAAAGAAATGTAACCCTCTGCACATTCATACTGTTGAAAAGGCTAGCTAACACTTATTAAAAACAAATGCAACAGGAGTCCAAATGGCCTCTACCTAAAACCCATCTGCTGAATTGTAACACTGTGCAGGCAAGTAAAGCATTTTTCATTGTGTGTGTGTGCAAGTTAAGTTATTGCAATGTCTTTAGACAGGCTGGTTCATGAATTGCATTGCTTGTGCACACAAGTAAGGGAGTAGCAACATCTGCACAGACACTTTTAAGCTTAGTAATGTTAGAGATGGGGTATTAATTGGACGGCCTTGTCATGGCTACCTCGTTTTTACATTCATTGCAATCTATGTTAACTAACAGTCCATGTTTTTAAAGTGGACCAACACCCAGGGGGGATCGGCCCGGGAATCTATAAGATTCCCGGACCGATCAGATCCCTCCCCGCGGGGCATCCGAAATCGGGATGTCCCGCGGGGAGGAACCCCCCAGGAGGCCCACAATCCTTACCTTACCGACGATCCAACGGCGCATGCGCGAGACGCGGCCGCGTCTCTCGCTTCCCTCTAGCAAGGCGCGCTCCCGCGCCGGCCGTTTTGTGAATGGCCGGCGCAGGCGCGCTCCCTGTTAGAGGGAAGCGAGAGACACAGCCAATGACAGCGCTCTGGTATGCGCGTCCAAGCGGCTTTGGACGCGCATACCAGAGCGGCTCTGAGCGCTGTCATTGGCCGGACGAGGTCACGTGGGAGCGGGGAGAGGTGAGTTTTTGCGGCGATCGGGGGGGTTTCACACAGCGGGGCACCCCCGATCGGGGTGCCCCACCTAAGTGGACCAACACCCAGGATAGTCAAAATCCTGGGTGTTGGTCCACTTTAACAAGTGTTAACTAGTTTTTTCAATAGTATGAGTGTGCAGAGGGTTAAATCTCTTTTTTGTCTATTAAGTGTGGTCACACCCCTCTAGCACCTCATTGCTATATATTGACTGGATGAGCACATCCTACCTTCCTTTTCACCATAGGGATGGCTTCATAGTGCATGCGCATGGGTATATTTGTTAGATAGGAGGTTTGCATACCTGAGAATAGGCAATATCCCACTAGAGAAGATAGTATCCATTTGTCAGGTTAGTAGAAGGGGGGGTCACCAGGCCCATGGCACGGGAAAAGGACAGGTGTCCTTGTTGTGCCTATGACCAGGCATTTGGTCTGGTTTAGGTTTGATACTATAGGTGAATGAAGTAGATACAATATACTTTTTGAGTTATGTATCTGTGCATATATTCCTTTTCTTTTACATTCAAGTCCATTCACTGCATTTTCATTAACATACAAATGAATCGCAGTTATTTCTGTAAAAAACTGGCACCTTTCTGTTGAATTCAGCATAGCCTAAATGTCAGTGGAATGCAATCTTTAACAGAATAATATATTATAGGCTATGTTCACAGTTCTCCGTTGTGTTAGGGGTAAGCATTTTGTAACTATGCCAGATGGGCATTATATCAAAACAAACACAGCGCTTTTGATGCGTTAGAAATGCATTTTTGTTGCTTTTTTTTTAAAAGAAAACATTTTTTAGCATAATAAGTAAATGGTAAAGTCTATGGCGACGCAAATGCAATGCAGGTACACTGCGTTATACGTGTGTTGCACTTGCATTGCCATAGACTTCTATTGACCGGCACAGTTACAATGTTGCGCTGAAAAAGGTGTCTGCAATGCATTTTTTTTTATACATTGCGTAACACAATGCAGATATGTGCACTATCCCATCTAGAATAATGTACAATGTTTCCTCTGTGTTGTAACTACTTTGCAATGCAGCGTAACAATGCAGAGAAAGAACAGAGGTGTGAACTGAGCCTATGGCTCTAATCACAACTTTCCACTTGTGCTGCGTTGGGCAACACAGTCACAGCGCAAGAAAAAATGCTGCCCATTGTTAATGGGCAAGTTCACATAAATACGCTGAGTATATATGTGAACTGACTCATTAACAATAATGGGCAGCATTATCCTTTGGGTTGTGACTGCGTTACCCAACGCAGCGCAAGCGGAGAGGTGTGAAAAAGCCTAACAGTCAAATACGTTTCCCTTTAACGCCTTTCAGACAACTGCATATAGAGGTAGAAGTCACATTTAAAGCAGAATAAAACCCAACACGCCCTTTAGATTCCAGAGCCGGACACTGCCCTTCCTCTGCCGGCCGCTGTATCACAATGGGAAGCAAGAGATGGGGCATCCCCAGCATCTCCTGGCTGTGCGTGCAATCCCATCCCCAGCCATTTAGATGGGAGTGTGCTCACTGCTGGGGATGCAAACAATTTCTCTCCCAATCGTTGTACATGACCATGAACATTAAATATGCACAGCAAATGGCTCCGATTGGACGAGAGCCTGCACATGTGCCGTAGGACCAGGAAAAGAGTTTGTATGGGCGATGTGGTGGGTTTCACACAGCGGGGCATCCCAAATCGACAAGAACCAAACCCCGGGAAAGTCAAAATTCAGGGTTTTGTTCTTCCCTGCAAAATACAACTTCTTTAATTGACTATAGTAAACATCAATATAAAAAAGAGCCCCTCCTTAACGAAATAAGGAAAAAAAACAGATCCCCTTTTAAACAGGACCTTCACCATGATTTGTTGAAAAGCCCAAACCCTTATAAAATGATTCCCCAGCTTCTAAAATTAATATAGTTTAAGTTTTTAGTTACTTATTATTCTTTCCCCCACTGGGCTGCAACTCTGTACAGGACTTTAAGATATGGGCGTCGCCATTATGACTCAGAAGCATCACACTTACTGAGGAGAGGAGAGCGGGATAAAGTACAGGGGGCGGGTTATAGCTGTGCTTTGCTCAGACAGAGCAGATCTGGGGTCAGGAAAGGTCAGCAATCCCAGAATGCAGAGCAGCACAGTCAGAAGGCACTTCCTGTTTGCAGGCTGCCTGATGTTCTATGAGCCGCCATCTTGGATGTTTAAAGGCTCATAACATGCAGTGGATGCAGGTAGGATGATTTTTAATGTGAGCAATCTGTATGTACAGGGTGTGGGAAACATATAAGATAAAGCGGTCCTTCACTCTGAATAAGAGTTTAACTATAGTATACAACTGTATATGGAGCTAAAGCTCCTACTTAAGAAAAAATGAATTCCCCTTTTATTATCACACATGGTAAATCAGAAAATCTTACCTTACAAAATGATCCCCTGGGAAAGTCGAGCCCCGCAATTGGTCTCTGTGGTCCAGAGGTCTTTCCTGGGTATCCACCTGGCAGTGACCACATGACATTGGCGGCCAGTTGCAGAAATTGATTTTGGCAGGGGAGCTGTACCAGCATTACAGCGTGGGGTGGGGGTTTGGCGGGCAATCCGGATGCCCCCCCCCCCCCCCATGCAGGGCACAACACCCATTTTGTTACATTTTGTTTTGGCTGTAAGACCATGGGCAGATGAGTTTTTATGGGTGACCTAGGGGTTTTCACACCCTATGTGTAGACCAAAACCCACGATATTGATTATCTTGGATTTTGGTCCTTGCCCCCTGGATGCTTTGACCTTAGGACACCACCCAGCATTCTCCATTGGCTCTGCAGTGAATCAGGGACAGCGCTTCTACAGCACCCACCACACATCAAATTCATCAATGCCGGCCAGGATACTACAGCAGCGCCCGACACATGCTTACAGCGCCTACTAGCAGTCGCTCTAAGCTCCGCCATACAGATGTTCACATGGCAATACGTGGCTCTAGTAGTGAATCAGCCATGATTGTTCCTTTAAAAAATGTCTTTTTTATTGGACCAAAACACAAGATTTTGACTATCCTGGGTTTTAGTCCTTGCCCCCGGGGCACCCCAAGCGCGCCGTATCCCCAACTTTCCTCTAACAGAGTGTGACCGCATGCACCTTGCTAGAGGGATAGCGGGGATGCAGCAGCGGTTCGCGCATGTGCCGTTGGGCTGGAAAAGAAGGTGAGTTTATGGGTGACCTGGGGGGTTTCACACAGCAGGGCATCCCGATTTTGGATGTCCCTAGGGGAGGGAATTTATCGGCCCAAACATTGTTATAGATTCCTGGGCCGATCTTGGTCCACTTTGAGATTAATTAAAGGCAGGGTTACTGGAAATCTCTTATTTTAACATAAAAATATTAATTTTGAACTGCTTGCAAATAGAATAGAGGCATGTCTGAGCAACACCAGTCAGTGGCTCTTCCACATTACACCATTATTACATCTCCCTGATTGTGCACCCACCTTTTTAATTGCATTGAGACAAATAGTCCGAGGGCGAGGGGCAGCTCTCTTAGTTGCTTGAGAAAATAAGAATAGGGGGTAAAATACAAGCTCTGACTTTGTTTGCTTTGTACATTGCACATTGCAAATGATAACAGGGGATATATATTAATATTCAGTATTTCAATGCTTCACCAAAGACTTGGAAACTAGCAAATAAATAAGCGTGTTTCAGATATAATCATCGGAATAGAGGCACAATAACACAATACATATTTATTACACATATCTGGACAGTTTGTCAGTAGACACTAATCTCTCGCTGTACCCTGATTTTATGGCAACATTATGTACGGATCGGCTTACTGATTTCATGCTGTAAATCCTTTTACATCTCTGGATTTCTATAGGTATAGATTGGAGGATTAATTTAGACCATTGTTTCCTACAAAATGAAAATGACTTCACTGCTTGATATATTTACTGAACCTAGGCTAAGGCATGTAAATTTATATACTTTATAATATACAGTATAGAATAGTATTTCTAGTGTTGCATATTGAATAATACTTAACCACCTTACAAGGATCCATTTACCAGAGTCTAATTGTGGTGCCACTGTTGTGTATAATGTAGCGTACAACCATCAGGGCAGTTTCAGGGCAAAATAGAACTCTGCCCCCTCCTCACCTGTCCTATTAATGCTGTCCCATACCCATATATTTTGCTGTACCTCTTTCTTAGAAGCAGGCAAAGCCTCCTCCTTATCACAGAACCCAATATGGGGCCCTGTCTTATGACCTGCAATCAGTGGTCATGACTCATCTGCAAAAACAGGTTTACTGGGATAGAGGCGCCCCAATGGCATTGGTGTAGGGGCGGCGTCAGCACCCGGCAAGGCAGGGCAGCTGGCGGGGACCCCTACCTTCTGGGGGGGCCCACTGACAGGACCGGCCTTTGGGGTGTGCGACGGCAGGCTGGGAAGGCACCGCCACAGCTGGTGCCCACATCTCCTCGAATGGCGGGGTTCCACACAACGGGGCATCTCGATTTAGATTCCAGGGGAGGAAGTGCTGGGTTTTGTTCTGCTTTTAAGTTGCCCACCCCAGCTGATTTCCTATCCCTGAAGCATCCCAATATGTGATACCCTACTGTGTGAAACCCCCTGGGATCGCTGGCATATTTACAATGCAAGCAATTCCACCCCTGAGTTTTGGTCCACTTTACAGGGGCATCTCAATTTGGGATGCCCCTGTTTGTGAAAGAACCCCCCTGTTTTGGCCGGTAACTCAAACTGGCGATCCCTCCAGTTCGAGGAAAGTAATGAACAAAAGGGGGGCGGTTACACACAGGGGCATCCAAAATCAGGAGAATCTATATTCATTTAGACTCTGAGGTCAGGTTTAAAGGGGTTTGGTGCACTTCAAAGTAGACCAAAACTAGAGTTTTGGTCCAAATAGCATGATCCTTAGAGGCATCCAGATTTGGGGCGTCCCTCGGTGATGTGACGCGACTCTTCACCACAAAGGGACCCACTGAGACCATGCCGCCCAATGGCCCACATAAACCTGGAGCCGGCCCTGCATTGGTGCCTAGGGCAACCGCCCTGTTCACCCTCCTGTAGAAACTGCCCTGACAACATCAGCATAAATCTGATTTTCATTTGTGTCTATTCAGCTTGTTATGCTGTTATTGGATAATCTGTTTAGGCTTGGAGTTCAGCTCTCTTTAGTTCACCTGTGAAGCCCAGCTCCACCCCCTATCTTTTTGGCTTTGCTTAGGGTAGACATTTTGTTTTATTGTTTTTGTGTCCCCAGTCTCATTTTCTTTTTGGTTGCTAGAAACAGGAAGTTATTTCACTAGTAAACCCATGGGTGTCATTAAACCTTCACCCTGAATAAGAGCCTATTTTATGTTTCCCCCACCCTGTACGCCCACATTAAAATTCCCCATACCTGCATCTACTGCTTTTTTTGAGTTTTTAAATATCCAAGATGGCGGCCCATAGAGTCTCAGGCTGCCTGCAAACAGGAAGTCTTCTAAATGTGCCACTCTGCATTCTGGGATTGCTGTCCTTTTCCTTTTCCCCCCTCTCCTCTCCTCAGTATGTGATGCTTCTGAGGCAAGATGGCGACACACATATCCTAGAGTGCTGAACAAAAATGCAGTCCAGTGGGGGAAAGAATAAAAAGGCAGTGACTAAAAACATAAAATATATATAAATATATTAATTTTAGATTATGAAAAATAGTTTAAGATTTTGGGACTTTTTTAAAATTCGGCTTAAGGTCTGGTTTAAAGTGGACCAAAACCCAGTATTTTGACTATCCTGGGTTTTGGTCCTCGATCACATGATCGGGGGTGCCCCATTGTGTGGAACCCCCCAGATCGCAGAGCGCAACTCACCTCCTCCCGGTCCTATGGCACATGTGTGGCCGCACGCTGGCGCCCACATCCTCCGCTTCCCTCTAAGAGGGCCTGGCTAGAGGGATAGCGGGATGCGGCTCGTGCATGCGCCATTGGACCCAGAAGCAAGGTAAGTGTATGGGGCGACCTGGGGGGGTTTCACACAGCAGGGCATCCCGATTTTGGATGCCCCGGGGGAGGGAATCAATCTTATAGAATCCTGGGCCGATCGCACTGTGTTTTGGTCCACTTTAACATCAGAAGGAACAGTTCTGGTTCCCGAGAAACCTGAGGTTTTATTCCCCCCCCAAAAATAGAAAATACATCACACTGCCATTCAGTGGTACATGTGAAAAAGGGCTGGAATTCCTCTTCAGAATTCTTAGTTGTAGTAAAGGAGTAGGAGAAAAGTGTTTGAACAGGGCCTACTGGTGCCTAATATTAAACCAGACTGGAGGTCCTTTAGGTGTGACGGCACAGGGACATCCTGGTTCCAACATCCCACTGCACGAAACCTCCCCAGAAGCCATAGACTGGATGGCCACTACCCACCTTATCCACATTGCAGGCCACAGCTGCCATGAGGCAGCCTATTGGGTTCACCAAACACAATAGACTGCTGGCGTCATGTGAGGGCAGGAAACCATGCTAGTACTAGTAATAGGTGAGTAGTGGCCAGGGGTGAACTGGGCCAAAAAACACTCTAGGATTGTACTGGCTATGGCCAGCCCATAAGCTACCAAGCTCAGCCCCTTATGTGTGCCCCACCCTCAACATGCTAAGGCTATGGCATTGTAGGGAGAGATCATGGGCATGGTGGATATGGCAACTCCTAAAGCAATGGTGCTGAAACTTTCATTTTGTAGGGGCTACTGTGGAAGGGGTGGGTATGGCTCCCCTGAGCCATGATACTGAGGCTATAGAACAGGGACAGGGGCAGAACATTTGTATTTTAACCAGGGGCCAAATATTCGAAAAGAAGTTGGGGAAGACATGGGTGGCAGGAAGCACACGTTAAGGTAGTCTGGGGCCCAGTTGGCTCCAAAGCCCTGCAGGCCATTGGAAATTCTACTTGCGCTCCCTAAGGCCAGTCCACGCCTTATAGCGATTACCCAGACTCAGGTTTCTCATGAGAGTAGGGGGTGGGGGGCAAGTGTATTGCAGAGCATCAAAATCAGGATGACTCCCCCAGCTGCCATTGTAAGGAGATCACCAGTGTATTTTGACTGGAGTTCCTCTTTAAATGCAGTACAGAAGTCTGGTAAATATCAGGAGAAAACAGGAGAATGGAGGGAGATGTACTGTTTCCAGGTTTAGTAATAGAAGGCTTGTACAGCTGTACACTTCACCAAGAGAAAAGTGATAAATGAAAGGACAGTTGTAGGCTAAAAATCCTGCACTTAAAGTGGACCAAAACCCACCACGATCGGCCTGGGAATCTTATAGATTCTCAATTCCCTCCCCCCTGGGGCATCCAAAACCGGGATGTTCCGCTGTGTGAAACCCCCCAGGTCGCCCATACACTTACCTTGTTTCCCGGTCCAACGGCACATACAGGAGCCGCATCCCGACTATCTCTCTAGCAGTGCGCGTGCCCGTCCCAGGCATTTGTGAATGGCCGGCGCGGACACGCTCCCTGATTCCCGATCGGGGTGCCCCGGGGGAAAGGACCAAAACCCTGGATAGTCAAAATCCTGGGTTTTGGTCCACTTTAAAAAAAACTCAGCTAACTCTACCTTATTGCTCAATAATAACACGTATTTTCATATTATATTTACAGATGCAGTAATTGTATAAGGGACAACACTTGCTATGCTGTTACATTATAACAAACCAGCATCCCACTGTTACATTGTAAACGCTGAGCTCCTGGCTTGATGCACTGGGAGAAACCATTTTACTAATGGTGCATCTGTATTTCTTGCCACTAGGGGAAGCACTTTCACAGGTGTTTTCTGAAAACTTAGGCTAAGGAAGGCTACTAAAATGAAAATTTTCAAACAAACACAGAATAGAAAGTTCCTAGAGACTAATTGGAACTAAGAAATAATCACTTTTCAACAGATATCATTTAAAGGAGTGCAATTTATTTTGAGGACTGTGAAACATCTTTTAATGAAGTGATCAGGGCAAGGTGCCTGTGCTGAGAGTTATGAGTTGTGGCATCAGCCCAGCCCTCTGTGCACCGTAAAGCAATTTGCAGAATTAATAATCACAATGTGCGTGGCCTAATGACATGAGCTGCGTGAATGTGTCTGGGAAAGAACACTGTGCCCCTGGACCACACAACACTGCTCTCTGCAGCCTCAGCAGGCGGACACTCTGTCCCATTAGCTGCACTTATATCTGATAGGTCCCCTTTACAGGGTTACCAGGGGATAAGGATGGAGATGCCAAATGCCAACCAAAGCCGGCAACAGCCAAAGGAGGACACTGGGCTCATTTACTAAACGCACTAAAGACTTTGTTGCGGAGCCTGAGACTGAGGCACAGGGCACAAAAACTGGAAGGGGGTGTCATATGGAGGGTACAGGAATAAAAACCCTAGCTGTCAGGGAGGAGGAGAGCCCTAAACAGCTTATACTAAGGTTGAAGGGTTAAAGCAACCTTCACCCTGAATAAGAGCCTATCTTATATGCTTCCCACACCCTGTACATACAGATCCTACCTGCATCTACTGCATGTTATGAGCCTTTAAACATCCAAGATGGCGACTCATGGAGTATCAGGCAGCCTGCAAACAGGAAATGTCTTCTGACTGTGCCGCTCTGCATTCTGGGAGTGCTGTTCTTTCCCTGACCCCAGCTCTGCTCTGTCTGTGCAAATCACAGCTATAAGCCTGCCCCCTGCCCAATATCCTGCTCTCCTCTCCTCAGTATGTGATGCTTCTGAGTGAAGATGGCGGTGCCCATATCCTAGAGTCCTGAACAGAGTTGCAGCCCGGTGGGGGAAAGAATAATAAGTGACTAAAAACGTAAAATATATTAATTTTAGATGCTGGGGAATAGTTTTTTTAAGGGTTTGGGCTTTTCATTAAATAATGAAGGTCCGGTTTAAACTAACAACAGGCTTTGTCTTTTATTCCCCAGCATTTTGCTTCTCTTTGATAAGTCCTATTGAACTTGCTTCATTTTTCTAAATCCTCATATGCAGTCAATCAATTACACTTCTCTGGGACCTTCACATTCTAAGAGCAGAACAGTGATGAGTCATGCACAAAAGAGGCCAGCAGAAAGGAGAGAGTTCACTAGGGTTTCTAAGAAAATGTTGGTGTTTTGTCTTATTTTTCTCCTCTGTGTTAGGACTGTGCTCCCAGACCTGTACAGGATGCAGTTTCCAAGGTTGTTTTATTCCTGTGGCTCTGTGTTGCTCAAGTGGGAGTGGCTTTCCTGGCCTCGAGTAAAGCCCTTTAGCAAAAAAGTAGCTAGGCTTTCTGCCCCTCTGCCTTTAGTATAGCTTCTGCCTACAAATACATAATCCTTCCACTGACAAGGTTGAGCTTCCATCCCCCCACCTAGCATGGCTTGGAAGAATCTAGCAGCAGTATTGAGATCCCTCCCCAGGTGAGCATGCAGCCAGTACCAGTAACCCTTTAAATACTAGAAGACAAGGTTGTGATCCTCTCAACTAAAGAGGCAGAATTAGCGCAGGAGGGGTTAAACTGAGGCTCTGGAGTGTGTCTCTGCCTCAGCCAATCAGATGATTAGCAATCCAGAGTCAGGAGGTTTCTGATCTGTACACCAAACACACCAGCTTGTGTACTGTTGCTAAGGTAACTAGAAAAAAAACGATTTCTTGTAAAACACAGTTGCTAGCAAATAAAAAAGAAAACAATTAACAAATGAGCTCAGCACCTTTAGAACATCATATTGGCACACAATAATGGACATTTTTAAAATTGCCATTGATAGTGGAATTACCCTGTCTTTAAAGTGGACCAAAACCCACCCTGGAATCTATGAGGTATACTCGCTCCCCCCGGGGCATCCAGATTCAAGATGCCCCAATGTGTCAAACTCCCCAGGTCGCCCGAAAACTCACCCGGTCCATCGGCGCATGCACAAGCATTTAACCATTTAACCCTTCACGTGGACTGTTGTAAAGTGGACCAAACCCCACCAGCGATGCAAAACCGAATAAGGCAATAAATTACATTTTTTTACTTATCCTGACAAATTATAAATTACATTTTTTTGCATTCTATTGTCTGGGTTTCTCATCAGATCACAGCCATGCACAGGGGTTTCCTACGTGAAAAGAAAGAGAACCCAGTGCTTTATGTTTCTTTATAAGACCTAGTGAACTCCCTCCCTTCTGCTGGCCCTTCTCCGCAGCAGAGGATGACTCATCCATCTTTTTCAGTGTGATAGTCCCCTCCAAACTGAATTAATTTTGGGGACTGTGAAAGAGGAGTCAGCAGAAAGGAACAAGGAAAGTGCTGGTGAATAAAAGGTGCCACCCCTGACAGCCAGCCAGCATGAGGCAAGCAAAAAGCAGCTAATTTAACCCTTTTTTTGGAATTTCGCTTATGTTATATGCTCAGAAATTGTACTATAACAAATATGCTTTATGTTTTATATAAGGAGCCTTATTGCTTATATAATGGTGAAAAGCCCCATGTGACCATTTTACTACAGGAAATGACTAATTATTATTGGCCATTTAAGAAGGAGTCAGGGTCTGATTAAATTGGGCTTTGGCTTACTGACTCCACAGCGCATACACAGTCTGCTGCAGCATGCCTCTGACTGATGGCAGCCATTCAGATAAGCCTGGCATGGGCATGCACGGCCTGAGTGGAGAGGCTGTGGGGATGCCCGTCATGCCCCCTCCGTTCAGATTTCTATGCCACTTCTCAATATGCAAGGCACTGAAAGCGGATTTGAGGAGAGCCCACACATTGCCAGAGAGGTAAGAATACCAGCGGTTCCTGAGGGCTTCACTCAGGGGGGCATCCCAAATCAGGAAGAAAAGAAAAAAATCCAGGAGAGCGAAAATCCTGGGTTTTGTTCCCAATGACCAGCATGGTCAGTCCTAGAGACTCCATGGCCAGCCGACCAAGCAACCTTTTCCTATTCGGAATCCCCTGCTATGTGAGCCCCCCCCCCCCCCGTCACCCTGCAATTCGCTTACTTTACAGGTGCTCTCATGCCACGTTCATACCCTTCCTACTTGGCACACTCCCGCCATTGGGATAGGCTGGACAACAGGAATGCACCGCACACCTCAGGAAGACGGGGAGGCAGCCTCTACTGCCCCAGGGTTGTATGCTATGCATTAGTATGCATTGTATATGCCACTGATTGGACGAGGGCTCGCACATGCGTCATGGGGCCGGGGAAAGGTGAGTTTTTGGGACGAACTGGAGGGTTTCACACAGCGGGGAAACCAAAATCAGAATGCCCACGGCGCAGGGCCCAAAACCCGAATAGTGAGAATCCAAGATTTAGGTCCACTTTAAGCCCATTACTGAGGGACAGGAAATAGCTGCATACTCCAGCGAAGCAAGTCTCCTACTAGAGGAGCTGCAGATTCCACAGATGTCCACAGTATAGCTACTTCCTGTTCCCCACTGAATGGAGCCCTGCTAAGAAAAGTTAGGCAGGGCTCAATGATGGAACCCGGACCCACCCTGACTCATAGTTTCAAGGAAGGGTGTAGGTCCACTTTTAAATATAATCAGGCTGGATTATAATACTACAGAGATGTAATCAATTTGTATGGACAATCAAATAGTAAAGTGTGTGGCGATATGCAGACCATACGCATATAGAGTAGCACAGGATTAAACAGTGCATCGTTAATTATTTTATTCCATTTTCCAACCAGTCCGTATCAATGGTATTTGGTTTATTGGATGTACATCTGATTTGATTTAAAATAATTGAATGGAAAAATGGAGTCCCAAAATCTGTTTAAAGTGGACCAAAACCCAGGATTTTGACTATCCTGGATCCTACGCCGCATGCGCAGCCTCTTGTCCAATCAGTGCGCTTGGATCCGCTCACGTCAGCTTGTCTAAGCCTTCACCTGAGGCGAGCTGATCTGAGCGCGCTGACAGGCGCTTCCCCCCGCTACCCTATAACAGGGAGCATGCCCGCTCCAGCCATTTACAAACGGCAGGCACGTGCCCTGCTAGAGGGATTGCAAGGATGCGACTGCGGCTCAAGCATGCACCGTTGGACCAGAAAAGAAGGCAAGAGTTTGGGTGCATCGATGTCTAGACTTAGGTTTAACAAATTGTTTAGAACAGGTGCTCTTATTTTAAAGTCCAGTCAAAAATTGTCTTAAAGTGAACCAAAACCCAGAATCTTGACTATCCTGGGTTTTGGTCCTTTCCCCCAGGACACCCTGATCGGGGATGCCCCACTATGTGAAACCCCCCAAAATTGCCCAATCAGCGCTCTCGGAGCCTCTGATGTCACGCCATCTAAGGTGGCACTAAGGCCAGCTAACAGGGAGTGTGCCCGTGCCAGCCATTCACAAATGCGTATTTCTCCCCACATGCGCCGTTGAACCGGGAGGCAAGATAAGTGAGCGGGGCGACCTGGGGGGATTCACACAGTGGGGCATCCTGATTTTGGATGCCCCAGAGGGAGGGAATCAATCGGTCCAAGAATCTTATAGATTTCTGAGCGGATCTCCGTGGGTTTTGGTCCACTTTAAATGATAAGAAACCATTTTCTGTGTGATACTTTATTTGCTCCTTTTAACAACCAGTCGGATCCTTGTCTGATCCAATTCTTAGAAATAAGTCTTGTTTTAAAAGAACAATATCATATATTGGACTGTAGAGACTGTGTGGCTAGTATGATTCAGTAAGCTTCGTTTCTGTGGCCACCAATCAGATTCCATTGGCCACAACGAATGGAAGGACAGATGTTCTGATTGGTTGCCTTGAGTCGCAACATACCTCTAATGAAAAGTGTACTTTGGCACTGCTGAAAGTTTCCCAAGTAATTGACATAAATCTGTGTTTGCTATTAATGTGGAACGTGCCCTCCCGCGGTCAGGGCCATTCCCTGTTATTGAAATAGTGAGGTCCCAGCATTCACTAATAGGGCCATGTTGCACGATTCCCACTGTGTGAAACTCCTCAGGTCACCCATAAACTCACCTTCTTTTCCTGTCCAACGGCGGATATGAGAGCCGCATCTCCGCTATCCCTCTAGCAAGGCACATGCCCACACCAGGCATTTGTGAATTGACCGGCACAGGCACGCTCCCTGTTAGAGCGAAGCGTGGGATAAACTTGGATCCACTCGCCTTAGACGAAGTCTTAGATGAGCTGATATGAGCAGACCTGAGCGCGCTGATTGGACGAGCGGCTGCGCATTCGCCATAGGACAGGGAAGGGGTGAGTTTGTTTCTGCGACCTGCAGGGTTTCACACAGTGGTGCACCCTGGGGGCAAGGACCAAAACCAAGGATAGTCAAAATCCTGGGTTTTGGTCCACTTTAAAGAAGAGAGGCAGCCCGAATAGAGAGGGGAGAGATCACTCAGCACAGCAGGATACTTGTATTGCAATAGATCTGTGGTCAGATAACATTATTATATATATAGACAATATACAATATAACGTGTGACAGTTGTTGGGTGAACTTTCATCAGGGCTTAAAGCGAAACAAAACCCAGGATTCTGACTATCCCGAGGCTTGTTCCATAGCCCCAGGAAATCCAGATTTGGGATGCACCGATGTGTGAACCCCTCTGAACGCCTGGAGAAACTCACCCTCACCTGTCCACCTGTGCATCCCGATTCAGCGTTCCCCGAGGAGGTAAAATTAGCCTGCTTTCTGCACTCCCAATGCTGGCTGTCAGGGGCAGCAGCTTTCATTCAGCTTGCTTTTTATTTCTCAATAACTCCCAGTGAACTCTCTCCCTTCTGCAGGGTCTCCTCAGCAGCAGATGATGACTTATCCATGTATGTTTCAGTGTGAGGTTCCCTTCAGAAGACACTTCATTTTGGGGACCCTGTAAAATGAGTTAGCAGATGGGAGCGGGATCTATAGGGTTTATCAGGGAATACAAAGTGCTGGTGAATGAAAGATGCCTCCCCTGACAGGAAGCACTGGGGCAAGCAGAAAAGAGGCTAAATTAACCCTTTGTCTGGAATGTTCCTTTAAAGTGGACCAACCACCTTTGATAGTGAGTTTGTCTGTGTGTGTGTCTTTGATACTCCAGGGTCGGCTGACCAAGTCTCTCTGGGGCATCCAAATTTGGCTGTGAACCCCCTGATTGCTCCCACAATCACTCACCTGTTCCTGGGGTCCCACACCACATTCGCGGGCTGCAGGTGCATCCCCCGCAACTGATCCATGCTCCCATGCCCTGTCATTCAGATGTGTGCAGAAGTGCTCTACAGACTGTGGGGAGGCCGGGGATGTGGCCGCTCACTATTCCGGAGCTCTGGCTGAATCAGCACACCATACCCTGCATTAATATGCATGAAACACACCACTGAGAGCCTGCACACGTGCTGTAGGAAGGTATGCTTTAGGACCAATCTGAGGGGGTTTATACAGCGTGGCATCCAAAACTGGAATGTCCTGAGGGAAAGAATCAAAGCCTGAGATAGTGAAAATCAGGGACCACTTTGAAGTAGACCAAAACCCAGCTTGATCGGCCTGGGAATCTATAAGATTTCCGGGCTGATTGATCCCCCCCCCCGGGGCACCCAAAATTGGGATGCCCCGCTTTGTAAAACCCCCCAGGTCGCCCCGTTCACTTATCTTGCTTCCCGGTCCAATGGGGCATGTGAAGAGAAATGCACATTTGTGAATGGCCGGCATGGGCACGCTCCCTGTTAGCTGGCCTTAGATGGCGTGACGTCAACGGCTGATTGGGCAATCTGGGGGGGTTCACACAGCGGGGCATCCCCGATCAGGGTGCCCCGGGGAAATGGACCAAAGCCCAGGATAGTCAAGATCCTGGGTTTTGGTCCACTTTAAGGCAATTTTTGACTGGACTTTAAAATAAGAGCACCTGTCACACACATTAGCCTTGCATTTTTCTAAACAATTTGGTAAACCTAAGTCTAGACATTGATGCGGACACGATTGTACAATCGATGTACAGCCGCCATATACGATACCAATCTGATCCGTGTTTCCATTTTGCTCTTAATTTAATCTTCACTAATCTCTGTAAGATCTGAGAAATTGTCACATCATGAGAACTGTAGCATTTAATATACAGAGACTGAAAGATTTGTGGCAATACACCTTTTTTTTATCTTTTTTTTTCACAATCTTCTTGTGATTTTCTATATGATCCATTTTGCAACCAGTCAGATTTGAGTATAATATAGAAAGGTGAAAAGCATTTCAATCTCTGTGATATTTGCTAAATGACAGGCAATCTGATTGTAAGATGTGTGGCCATGCACACTTCGATTAACAATATTATTTTTTTTTTATCATTTGATTCTCTATGATTAATTTTGCATCCAGCTTGATCTCCAAAACGTAAAAATGAAACATTAAAATCTTTAGATCTGACAAATAACGGAGTCCAGAGAAAACAGTTTAAAAGGCTGTACTGTGTAGATTAAGCAATCCGATTGTAAGATGTGTGACCATACACACTTAGACTAACAATATATATTTTTTTTATCATTCGATTCTCTATTATTAATTTTGCGTTTAGCTTAATGCCGATTTGATTCCACCCCCGAAAAGTTAAAATGAAACATTAAAATCTTTAGATCTGATAAATAACAGAAAATGTTTAAAAGGCTGTACTGTGTAGATTGCACAATCCGATTCTATGATGTGTGGCCATACACACTTAGATTAACAATAGATTTATTTTTATCATTTTATGCTTTTATCTTCTTGTGCTTCTCTTTATGATCAGTTGTGCATCACTGTTTGATTCTATCTTAGAAAAGTAAAAATAAAACATTCAAATCTTTAAATTTGGTAATTGTACGGTGTGTGTCCAGCATGATTCAGTAATATGGAACAAAGTAAAGCATCATTCTATAGTCACCAATCAGAATTCACTGTGAAAGATTGATAGTATATAGGCTGATGCCCTCTGCCCGTGCCCCATCACATTGCCCCTCATCTATAAAATAAGTGTACCTGTCTTGCCCACAGCGCTCTGGCCCAGCACCACCACACGCATATTCCGGGTCGGGGGTAAACTCCATGATCGTCTCAGAGTTTTGGCCAGGGGGAAGTTGGAGGTCATCCTGTAACAGGCTCTGTGTCGCCGAGGCAGCCAAGTCAATTAAACAAGCAGCAGAGAGTGAGGGTGACTGCGCCGTGCTGTGCTTTTTTTCCATTTGGCAAAGAAATAAATACATTTCTGAGCAGCAGCCAACCTCTGAATCTAATATTTCCTGCCTACATCACGGCCGTTCCCGCCTCCTATTCTTCTGGCTGCCGGAGCAGAAGATTGCATGCGATGTACTGGCAGCAGAGCCGCATTGTTTAGTGGCAGAAATCATTACGAGAGGTCAACGGCTTACAAAGAGTTAAAGTGTAACTGTCGGCAAAGCCCGAATGCAACATGGGCATCAGCATCCATGTAAAGCTTGTATAGAGTTTCCTTTCCCTTGGTCTCATCAGAATGCTGGGTGGCTGGATCCTGAAGAACTACAAAGCCTGCTAGACATGGGACCCTGCAGATTACCTGGAATCTAAAAGATGAAGAACACACACACACACACACACACACTGTATAGGGCCAGCAAGCTATCTGACCTAGGGAAGCAAGTTAAAGGAATCACCTCTAGACCTCTCCTGCAACCTTCCCTCCACTCTAAAGCTTAAAGTGGACCAAAACCCGGGATTTTTACTATTACGGGTTTTGGTCGGCGCCCCACTGGGTGCGCCCCCCCCCCCCCCCAGGCTGCCGAGTCCACTTAATTGTCCTCAAGCCCATGCTGCGGCTAGAGCAGCCTGCTGGAATCCTAGCCGCCATACCTATGAAAACCCCAATTAGCTTACCGGTAATGGCATTTCCGGTAGTCCTCCAGGACTGCTCAGCCTGCCCCTTCTTCCTGGACCTCAGTGTTTTTTAAAAGAGGAATCCCAAAAAAAACATGTTTATATCAACATATCAATATACTTAGCCTGGGGAGGATGTACAATGCTCTCCTGGAGGACTATCGGACTACAGGAAATGCCATTACCGGTAAGGTAATTGGGGTTTTTCCCAAACGTCCTCCAAGACAGCCCAGCCGATGATAAATGAGAAATACTAATAGCGTCGTCAGGAAGGGGAAATAATCTGTAGAATCTTCCTGCTGAAAACCTGTTGTGTCGGAAGAAAGATCCACTCTTAAGTGCTTCAAAATGTATGCGGGGAAGCCCAAGTTGCTTCGCAGCAAATCTCCTCCAGGGAGTCCCCTGACCAATTAGCCCAGGGAGCAGAAACCACCCTAGTAGAGTGAGCTTGCAGGGACTTTGGGGCCTGTCCCCCACAACCTAAATGGCTTCTCTAATCCACCCATCAATGGAGGCTTTGGAGGCTTGCAGGCCTTTATTTTTCCCTGCGAACAAAAGGTGCAATCCAAGTATGTCAACAGAATGATTCTGGCATCCAACAGATGCATCTACTACTGGTCCTTAAAGTCCTCTGGTCTGAGACCTGGCAGGTAGACCTCCTGGGACCTGTGAAATTCTGAAGTGATCTTCGGCAGATAAAGCGGGCCAGGTCTGATGGTGAGATGAGCTGAAAAAGATCCTAAAATACAGTTCCTTGATGGACAACACTGAGGTCCAGGAAGAAGGGGAAGTATTTAATCATGTCCAGTTTGTGTTTCCTGTTTAGGCTGGAGGAACTACTCGGCGGGAGGACGTTTTGGGAGAATATGCTGGCATATTTTCATTCTGATCATACTGATGGACCAAGGAATGTAGAGAGGGTCGTTCATAGAGGACCGACAACCCTGACAATTTTTTTTTAGCCCAAATGGCTTTCAAAATCTCCTATTTGCTCTGTCTCAAACAACATACTTTGTTGTATCCAATCAGCAAACAAATTATATATATATCTCAATACCCCTTTGGCACCCTGTGACACTCATCACATTAACTTTAGTATCAATTTTTTATTAGACTCCCCCCCTTCCCCTCTTTTTTGATCATGTAATATCTTACTCTAATAGGTTGAGGGGTTGATAATTATCAATTATTATTTGGCATCATTATAGTTATTTTATAGGAGTAATAAGAGGCCCAAGAGTATTTGGTATTTGTATATATCTTCAGGATATGTTTGGATATATTTGCGGCCTCCAGGGGTCTAGCGGTTTAACCAAATGGGGCCTATTATTGGTAGAATCTGGGGTGCTTTAATTGTTAATATTACAACCATACCTGCTAAGTTTAGAGCTATTATAGCCACTATAGAGCTACGGCTATTTTCCTTACAGAATATAAAATTAAATTTTTCTATACTCATTACTCGTATTAGAATAGTAGAGTACTGTATAGTATAGCTCAGGGGTGGTATAGTATAGTTTTGCTGTAGTTTCATCCAGCACTGGGTTTAATCCCATTTTCTCTCCAGCGTCATTTGACGCTCATTCATAGATGTGTAGCGTCATTTGACGCCTGTTCAGACATACAATCCTATTGGTTAGGTGGCTACCATTGGTTACCTAGTACGGTATGCCCTTCTGGGTCTCGGCTGCCGGTGGACATTATGTCCATATGTTTATGTATCACATATTCTTCTGAACTTAATACTAACAGATGCTGTAATTATAAGCGCTTTGACCTGGCCGGCACTTGTCCGGAGAAGAGACTGCTGTTCTCTCCTTTACAATCATCGGGGTGTATTTTCCCCAGCTCCCAGCGTCATCTGACGCTTACTCATTAAACAGATCAGCAGCGTCATTTGACGCTCTTTCATTCACAGATTGGCAGCGTCATTCGACGCTCATGCATACCGGCAGCGTCATATGACGCTTGTACAGGCACCCGTTCCGGTTGGCTTTTGAGTGACCAATCAGATAGCAGAGCACGGAGTTCTCTTTCGCGTCTCGGCTCGAGGCGCCCTCGGCGGCTAGTTCATCCGCATATTAACGTGCTTATTATTTGGAGTTAATCGCCATTATCTCCGTCCGGGTCACAAGTTCATCAGCTCTCCCTGCTGGAGTTTTGGCGGGAGGTAAGTCTCACATTATACTTTTTTCCCCCCTTTTTCTCCCCCCTCTAGATTGGTTAATTGCTAGTTTTGTTTTATACTTAAGGACCTCTTGCTCGCTCCATTAGTTGTATGACTAAGGGCCTACCCGGGCCTGAAACGCGTAACGTTTCCCTGCCTTCATGCCTCAGGCCATCTACACCCAATTTTATGGATCTGGATTTTAATGAGTTCTAATAAAGGTCATATGGAATTTTATGGATACGCTGGACAAATCTGCTTTGGACTTCACATTAACTTTAGAGCCAGGTGAGAATTCTTACTCCTTTTTTGGGAGAGAAAACCGTCACTGACTTTCATTGTCCACCTTGTGGCTGATTCAGAGGCAGGCGAATATTTTTCCCTGTGCCAAGTGAATGGCATTTTTTTCCCCCCAAAAAAGGAGTTACAATTCTCACCTGGTTCTGAATCGACCCTATACTGTCCAAAGCTAGAATAAAATGCTGTCTGGCAGTTGATCCCACAATGCATGCGGCGGCCACTGCCCAGCCACCGATTTGGATTCAATTCAGCTTTTACTGTGCTGTTCTGTCTCAGAGTGACAAGTAAAGCTGAATGGAGTGTGCGCCTCTAGTTGCTCCCCTGCTGCCCGGACTGGGACTCAGAGATTAGGCGAGTTGCTGACCGCTGGGCTAGGACAGACGAGCAGTAGGGGATAAAAGGGGAGTACCCTTTTGTGTTTTGATTGGTGGTAAATCACTTTAAATTTATACTAAAGGCAAGCCAGATTATTGTCTCAAGCTACTCGTTGCACTATCCTAAACTACAATCCGTTTTCAAAAAGACCCTGTAGTGCCTACATTTCAGAGCATTGGAGATTCATAGAAAAATGAAGAGAAACAGTGGGTGTGGCAACAGCAATTTGATGTAACCACACTGTGATAAGTGTGAGAAGAGAAATGCGGGCAGAGTTTTAGAGCTTCAGAGAGAAGCAGCCAATCAGGCTGTCTGGGTAGGGAGTGGGGGCGTTTCCTTTTTTGTTCCACCGAAGGTTGATTGGACCAGGTCAGTGGGGTGAAGACTGAAAGCTGAATTAGGAAGTGTTTTTCCTCACCAAGGAGACAGACAGGGGAAGAAGCAGCACGCTGGAGCCACTTAATGAAAGGTAAGCTACTGATACTTACTTTTTAACATTGCATTAGAACACGGTTTCACCTCTAAAAGAAATTGTTGGAAACGTGTCCCTTAATATTACGTTTGCAATCCAACACAATGTGAGACCAATTCCCACACTTGTTTTCTTCTGTTGATGTCCTCAGGGGAATCAGAAGAGTATTCTAATCAGAAGAATATATGTGTTTAAAATATGTACAATTACTTTTTTTTTTCAATTCCAAAATCCAAAATCTTTGTATCAATATACAATTGCACGTACTTGCCCAGGGAATCATTTTTATTGATTCTTTTCTTGTTGTTTTGATGTTTGCTAAAATGAACATAGAGTACAGTTGTCCTATTTCTCTCTTTATTTTGTTTTTGTGTTTTATTTTTCTATTACATTTTTTTTCAACAATTGCTTTTAGCAACGAAACAGTGTTCTAATTCCAATTATGAAAGCTGATTTATGTGCATCTGAATAATGCGGAACACATTTTGAGCTGGTGGGAGGAGTTGGTGGATTTATTGGATTAGATTGGTACCCCACCCACACCAAGCAACCCAATACCCCTAGAATATGTGCAAATAAGAACTTCTACAAAGAAGTGGCAGAATACAGGTTGTATAGGGGATTATAACAGTAGCAGTCACTGGTTTAAATCAAATACCAGGCAATAGATAATAAGAAGGGTAGACAGTTGTACAGTCGATGGGGTTAGTGTGAGAATCAGATTCAAAGCAATAGATAACAGAAGGGTAGATACTGTGAACAATTTAGCAGGTTGATTGTGTGAATGAAATACCAGGCAATTGGTAGATATTTATCTGGTGACTGCATATAAGGTAATTGATGGAATTGGAACTAAAATGGTAAAAAAAAAAAAAAGTATTGTGTACAGTGGCAGATCAGTTAGGTCAATCATTTACCCTGCAATAGTTGAAAAGGGGGGAGACTGCATTTCTGCAGGTCAGTGGTTTCAAAGCGATACCAGGCAGTCCATTGGTAATGGTAGAAAAGATAATATGTACCATTTGTCAGGTCCCTCAGTTGTACAAATCATATCAACAGATGAAATCCCATGAATCACATACCAGGAGTCGGTTGTTAGCCAAAGCAGTGTTTGGTAAAAGAAAAGGACACGTGTACAATTTGGCCACTTTTTTAAATTAGTTATTGGCAGGATTGATAAACACTGTGCATATATTTCTTTAGGCTAATCAACATTTTATTGTTAAAGAAAAAAAAAACATATCAAATACAGTATGCACAATGCACAAATAGTAAATATATATAGAAATTGTATAATATATAATTGTGTCCTGTATAGTACGCACAATATGAACACAAACATATCAGGTACAAGACTCTTATGTTAAAAGAACATGGGCAGCCTTATTTATGAAGCGTCAGCTCCACACACTTTTTTTAGCGGCACTCAGCTTGGGCTTTAAGAAAAAAATGCTAACCTTGATGTGGTCGCTGGCTAGCATTTTATTTAACACTAGCGCCAAAAATGATGCAGCTCCAGGTGCTTTGGTTGAAGAAGTGCCAGATAAAACCCGACACTGTAGCTCAAGATCCCATATGTCAAACTCAAGGCCCTGGGGCTCAAATGCAGCCCTCTGACAGCTGCCAGATGGTGGTGGTGCCCCTTCTAGCTGGCCCAGTCTTTCCAAGGATACTGACACGGGCAGCACATCTCTGTGCCTGTATGTGGTGCTGCCAAGTGAGGTGCTGGTACACTGCACTCCACTGTGTTCTGTGTCTCTTGTGCAACCAGCTCTCACCTCACAAGGGTAAGCACCCGAATCACTGCCACAGCAGAGGCTGCTACAGCTGTTACAGGGGTTCCAGGTGGGGTGGGTAAAAAGGTTCATTCTATCAAACTAGTTTCCATATGTCCTGGGCAAAATAATTATGTGTCTATAGCTGTTCTGGGAAAAATAATTCTCTGTCTACATTTGTTACAGGCAAAATAGTTCTGTGTTGAAATCTGTCCGGGGCAAAATAATTCTGTGGCCATCCTAGGCAAAATAATCCCATACATGTCAGTGAGCTGGTGTATGTGCCCTGGGGCCCCTGGGCTGTTTGGGATTGTTTTTTATGCATTTAGGTACTTTTGTATTGCGCTTCAAACTTGAGATTTGGGCCGTGTCGTGTGTTTCAAGTGTCTCCTTTGCTATTCTGGTGGATGGGAGGGAGTGCAAGCTGCTTTCAGCTGCCTCAGCAGTGCGGGCGCTGAGAGAGTCTCAGAAGAGATGCTCATCTAGCGCCCGCACAAAAAAAACATAAATTACCCTCCCAGTGTCTGCATCTGCCATGGGCAAAATAATTATGTGTCTGTCCGCATCTGTCTTGGGCAAAATAATCCTGTGTCTGTTACCATACATTTGAATGGATGTGTTTTGCATTTTGTTTCACATTATGTTCTGTGGCCCTTTGAAGACAACCAGAATGCTGATGTGGCCTTCGGTGAAAAAAGGTTTGACAACCCTGCCATAGAGCATAATGGGCAGAACTGGATTTTAGTGTTTAATGCTTATAATTAATATTAAACACATTTATTTGTACAGAACTTGCATTGTGACTTGTCAGTAATTGAAACGCAGGACCTAGATGGGCCAAAATGCTTTTTTTGGACTGTTAAAATTTATTTTAAAGGTTTCTTTTGCTTAACAATGTGTAATTTGGACACCAACAACTAAAACGCACCATAAACTCACTCTAAAGATTGTCCCCAGCAGTGATTTCTTGTAACTGTAATGAAAAAACGCTGACCAGAAAAAAATCATAAATATGCTGGGGAGCGCTGGAAAACGGCAGTTCAAAGTAACGGTCACTGGCACTGGGATAAATCGTCCCGCGGGTCTGACAGGCGCTGACATAGGCCAGTACCTAGTGCAACGATCAAAGCAAATTAGCAGCTTTCTGCGCAGTGACTGCTAGTGCCAATGTAGTACCCAGCACAACACCGGATAAGATGGAATTCCGGCACTCCAAAGCTGGCGCTATAGCCACAAAAATTATGCTAAAAGGCGCACATCAGCATAATTAAAGGACCCAGTTAAGAAAGGGCAAAAGAGCAGCAGATGGGGAGCATTATTTATGAAGCGTCACTTTTTTGGCCTGCAATTTTAGAAAAGAAAACGGCTGCACTGATGCGGCTGTCAGCTAGCGTCTTATATAACACTAGCACTCAAAAGGTTGCGTGCTCTGGTTGGCTGTAGGTCAAAATCCCATAGCGCACAATGAGCAGAATTAGATTGAAGTGTTTTATACTTTTGATTAATATTACACACATTTATTTGTACCAAACACTGTAATGTTTGTCCCTTTTCGAGTAACTGTAAATGATGAAACGCCAACCAGCACCGAAAAAATACAGCACCAGCAGGAAAAATTTCATAAACACACTGTGCAGCGGTGGTGGTACAAAGTGGCGCACACTGGTGCAGGGATAATAGGCAGTCAGGTCCAACAGGCACTGACATAGGCCACCCAATACAAAGCTTATTAGTTAGCAGCAACTTCTAGCGCCATTGTAGCCCACCGCGCAGCTCCAGAAAACACAAAAATGCTGGCGCTCCAAAAATGGCGCTATAGCCATCAGAAAGATGCTAAATGGCGCCCATAACAAATAAGGCCCGTAGTGCCCTTCTGCTTGTCTCCCAGACATGCAGCAGTTTTCCCTTCTCATCTGAGGTGTACCACCTGAAGTGCTCAACCAGCACCATGTAAATCCTGGAATACAGGAGGGTACATCCCACCCACACTCTAAAGCCACTCCTAAATCCCAGACCCAGAAAAGACAATTCTGTGAGTACTCACCTGTAGAATTGCATTTACTATGCATGGCACGGCCTGCTTCAAGAAATCCTTACGTATGGGTTATTCCGCCACAAGGTGGCGCAGAGTACTGCAGAAGAGTTGTGCCTCCTCCCGGTACCATATAAAAACAGGATCACCACTAGACCAATCCAGCGTTGACAAGCAGTTATTCAATAAACCGGGAGATAAAAAAGGTAACAAACCCCAACTAACTTGGAACAATCACCATAAAGAGGCAACCAAGAATAACGATAACAAGGGTGGGGTGAAGCAGGCCGTGCCATGCATAGTAAAAGCAATTCTACAGGTGAGTACTCACAAAATTGTCTTTTTCCTATTGCATGGCACGGCCTGCTTCAAGAAATCCTTACGTATGGGACGTCCAACAGCAGTGTCCGTAAGGTAGGGTGGGATCCCAAAAAAGAAGGAAGCTCAAGCCACTACCGCCTGAAGTACTTTGCGACCAAAGGCAGCATCAGCAGAGGCCTTAACATCAACCTTGTAAAACTTGGAAAAAGTGGGAACAGAAGACCAAGTTGCGGCCTTACAAATTGTTCAACAGAAGCTTGGTGCTGAAAAGCCCAAGACGCACCAATAACACGAGTGGAATGAGCAGTAACCCTAAAAGGAGGAACCTTCCCCCTGGCAGAGTAGGCCTGCTCCACCGCCTGACGGAGCCACTTGCTGATAGCGGATATAGCCGGCGCAAACCCTTCCTAGGTCCAGCAGGAAGAACAAAAAGAGCATCAGATCTCCTGAAAGGTTCAGTAGCAACCAAATAAAACTTCAGAGCCCTGACAACATCCAAAGAATGAAGGGTCCGCTCCTTGGAATTAGCAGGGTTAGGACACAAAGAAGGCAAAACAATGTCCTGATTGAGATGAAAAGCAGACACAACCTTAGGCAAGAAATCCGGCTTAAGCCGAAACACCACCTTGTCCTGATGCCGTTCAAAATAAGGAGGTTTGATGGAAAGCTCCGCCAGCTCAGAAACTCGCCTGACCGAAGTAATGGCCACCAAAAAGGCCACCTTAAGAGTCAGAATGGGCAAAGCAGCCCCACGGATAGGCTCAAAGGGAGAACCCTGCAGAGCAGACAACACCAGATTCAGGTCCCAAACCGGTAGCATAGGCTTACGTGGCGGACGCACATGAGTAACTCCCTGGAAAAAAGTCTTAACCAACCGGTGATTGGCAAAGGATCTTTGGAAAAAAATTGTCAGAGCTGACACCTGTCCCTTGAGGGTACTAAGTACTAAGGCCCGAATCCAAACCATGTTGCAAGAATTCCAGAATCCTGGGGATAGAAAACACCCGACAAGGAAGAGACTTGGACTCACACCAGGCAATGTAAGCATGCCAGACCCTGTAGTAGATAAAGGACGAGGACTTCTTCCTAGCCCCAATCATGGTATCAACAACAGAAGCCGGCAACCCCTTATCCATAAAGGTGGAGGTTTAAGCAGCCAAGCCGTTAAAGCCAGCGTTTGTAAATTGGGATGGCACAGTTGTCTGCAGTTGATCTACTGCCAACTGCACAACGTCTGTGAACCACACCCTCCTTGGCCAGCAGGGGGCCACCAGAATGGCCAGTACCCCTTCCTGGGCAATCTTGCGCAGAACCCTGCCCAGCAGAGGAAACGGAGGGAACACAGAGAAGCCGAAACTCCATCCAAGGCATTGCTAGCGCATCTGTGGCCAGAGGATCCTGTGACAGGGAGACAAACCTGGGAAGCTTGTGATTGTGGCGGGATGCAAACAGGTCCACATCCGGCTGACCCCATCGGTGACACAGGGAGTGAAATACCTTGTTGCTGAGGGACCATTCCCCCAGCCGAGACGTCCCCCCTGCTCAGGGAGTCTGCCTCCTGGTTCTCCACCCCCGGAATGTAAACCGCCGAGATGCAAGGGACATTCTCTTCCGCCCAAGACAGTATCAGGGACACTTCCTTGAGGGCTTGCTTGCTCCGAGTCCCTCCCTGATAATTTATGTAGGCAACCGCCGTCTGATTGTCCGAACAGCCCGACCCCGAAGGTGAGTGGTCAGCTGAGAAAGAACCAACCTGATCGCCCTCAGTTCCAGGACATTGATGGGAACATGGGCCTCCTGGGGGTCCCACCGACCCTGGAACTTCAGAGACTTCCAAAAGCCCCCCCAACCGGTTAGACTGGCATCTGTGGTGACAGTCTCCCAGCACGGAGGCAGAAAGGTCCTACCCACTAGAAGGTTCCTTGAGTCCAGCCACCACGAGAGGGACTGTCTGGCCAGGGGGGACAGAGCAAATTCCTGATCCAGGGACACAGGGTCCCGATCCCAAACTGACAAGAGGTGCAACTGAAGAGGTCTCATGTGAAACTGAGAAAAGGGGACCGCCTCGAAGCAGGACACCATCAGGCCCACTAACTGCATACCTTGCCGGATGGAGGGATGGGGACACAAGAGCAGAGCCCGTGCCTGCTCCTGAAGGCACTCCACTTTCTGCTTAGGCAGGAATACCTTGACCTGAGAGGTATCCAGAGTCATGCCCAGAAAGGACCTTACCAAAGACAGTGAAGACTTGGGATAGTTGATCACCCAGCCGAAGGACTCAAGAGTGGAGGTCACCACCTGAGTATCCTTCTCGGCCTAATGAAGAGACTGAGCCACAATCAGAATGTCGTCCAAGTAAGGGAGGATGCGAATGCCCTGATTCCGCAGCAGAGCCATCACGCCCCCCAGCACCTTGGTGAACACCAGAGGCGCCGAAGTGATACCGAACGGTAAGGCCACAAACTGGTAATGCTGATCCTCTAGAGCGAACCAGAGAAATCTCTGATGAGCCGGAAAGATTGGCATGTGAAGATAGGCATTCTTGATGTCCATGGAGGTCATGAAGTCGCCCAGGAGAAGGGTACTCACAGCCGAGCGTAGCGTCTCCATGCGAATGTGCTTGAACCTGACAAACTTGTTGAGACCCTTCAAGTCCAGGATGGGCCTCAAGGACCCGTCTTTTTTGGGAACTGTTAAAAGATTGGAGTCGAACCCCTGACCCCGTTCCTGGGAAGGCACCAGGCAAATGACTCCTGACTCCAACAGACGTTGAACCGCAAGGCACAAACCCTGAGCTGAGAGAGGGTTTTGAGACATCCGGGATCTGATGAATCTTGGGGCCGGCCAGGCTGCAAACTTTATCTTGTAACCGGAGGACACCACCTCCTGAATCCACCGGTCTGAGATGCGGTGCCTCCAGACGTGAGCAAAGAGCCGAAGCCGTCCCCCCACCCGGATGGGTGAGGGCGCCTCCTCATGCCTGAGGGGGCTTGGGACCTCATGAGAGACCGGGATGACCACGTGATCTGCCACGGCCCCAAGAATCTCTGCGGGTACCCGAAAAGAGGGAGCCACTACCTCCTCTGGGAGCACAAAAGCAGGAGAGGGAAGCGGAGGGCCCCCGAAAAGGCCGAGGCTGCCTCTTACGCTGAGGCAGCCTACCATCCTTGGCTAGAGCATCCAGACACTCACCAAAGAGCCGCAGCCCCGCAAAGGGGAGCCCAGTGAGAGCCTTCTTAGCAGCAGCGTCAGCTGCCCATTGACGCAACCAAACAGTGTGGCACATAGCCACCAAAAGAGCAGAGGCCCTACCGCTCAGCCGTACCACATCATCCATGGCAGTAAGGACAAAGGCAATAAAATCAGAGCAAAGCAAGAGGGCCCTATAATCCTCCCCCCTCCTACCAGCTGTAGCACCATCAAGGAGACGCTTGAGCTGTTTCTTAAGGGCAATAGCTGTTATGGCAGCGGCGCAGGCTGGACGCAGCCCAGCCCCCACAAATTATTATTATTATTATTGTTTATTTATATAGCGCCATCAACTTCCGTAGCGCTTTACAAGTTAAGAATACAGACAAGGTAAAACATATAGCACAGAGAACAATACAAAATTAGATGCCACAGGTTAAAACCAAGTGTTGTGAGCACAGGAGACAATAGAGAGGAGTGCCCTGCCCTTGCGAGCTTACAGTCTAAAGGACTGTATGTAAATGTAAAAGCATGGCAGGCCAGCTGATCCATACGCCGGTCCTCGCTGTCCCGCAGTGTAGTAGTGTCAGGGGAAGGCATTACCGAGGTGTTGGACAACCCTAGAACAGGAGCATCCACCTCCGGGGGACACAACCATCGCTTGACCAGGTCAGCAGGAAAGGCATACCTCTTATCCAACCCTTTCGGCACCGCGGGCAATCTACGAGGATGCTCCCACTCCTTGAGCACCATATTAGTGAAATGGCTGCACTGTTTATCAGGACGAAAGAGCTCACCCTGCTTCCTCTTAGCCACCTCAGCGGGGACAATGTGCAAGATTTCAAAAATGTGAGACAACAGACTATCAGTGTCATCGGGGAACCATGAATCCTCACCAGACTCAGACCCAGGGTCACTGTCGCAGCCCACCTGCTGGTCCCCAGAGGAGTCAGAGCCCGGGAAAAGCTCCCCCCCCTCTAGGGAGTAATGGTCACCAAAGACATCAGTTTCCTCATACTCCTCAGTAAAGAGGGAGGGTGTGGGAGCCAGGTGCAGCTTCTAGCTAGAGGCCTTACATGGAACAGGCCTGGCAAGCTGCCTTTCAATGCTGGCCACACGAAGTGCTAGATCAGATTGTTACCCCCTGCTAGAATCCCCCTCACTGGGGGCTAAATGCAGGCGCGGAGGGGTAGGCGATGCCGAAAGGGGCACAGAACTGGGAAGAGAAGCGGGCAGCCCAGCCTGGGCCGCAATGATACCTTGGGCGCACAGCACGCACACCGTGACACTGTTACTCACAGGGGATACCCCGCACATGGAACACAGCCGGGATTGCCCCGAAGGACCCCCGAGCACGCTATCCCCAGAAGCCTCCATATGGTGATTAAGACAGGCGCAACAGGCCAGCACAGGGTAAGGGCTGATAAAAAGCCACCCGGGATGCCCCTCCAAGGGATGCCCCCAGAAGCCCGTGAGGGGAGATGAGGGAGGGTAAGGAGCAGGACCGGGAGAAACCACAACCCACAGTTGTCTCGCCTGAAAGACATAAGTAAAAACACAAGGATCCCGCAGCACATGCCCCAAAGAAACCAAAAAACGCCAAAGGGGACTCACAGACCAAGTAGACCGAAGGATCACCAAGCCGCCAGACCGGCGGGAGGAAGCGACACAGGCAGAGATCACCGCCGCAGCTCAGGGAGGAAGAGGGGCCCCAGACGCGCTGCAGAATCAAAATAGCGCCGGCAGAGGAACCTTGAGGGGCGGGCCACGGGAGGACGACGCGATACGTCGGGGAGAGGGGAGGAGAGCGACGGAACACACGTCGGGGAGAGGGGAGGAGAGCGAGCAGGCAGGGGGGAGAGCCCGGCCAGGGATGGGGGGGACCCCAAACACCAGAAACAAGTCACATAGTCCCCAAAAACACTCACCCCCTCAGAAGCAAGGACAGGAACTCCGCATCCCAAGCAGGCTCACCATAAAGCCTATGGCCGGCTACCCTTTGAGGTACAGGGTCTGCGGCTTGGAGCAGTGCTTCTTGAGCACTTGACCCTAGTGCTCCTCTACCTTCAACCGATCCGTCAGCCGAGGCTGGGAGGCACAGAGGGTCTGGAAACGGGTGGAAATAGACATGCAGGGCCGCAGGCTTGGTTGCCCCACTCACCTGCGCAATATAAAGAGCCATCTTCTATCTTCGCAGAATCACTGCAGAGAAAACACTGGATTGGTCTAGTGGTGATCCTGTTTTTATATGGTACCGGGAGGAGCCACAACTCTTCTGCAGTACTCTGCGCCACCTTGTGGCGGAATAACCCATATGTAAGGATTTCTTGAAGCAGGCTGTGCCATGCAATAGGAAAATCCAGTTTAAACAAACTGCTTGACAACCTAACTGTTGCCAGCCAGTCGCTTTATATGGGACTTATGCCACACAAAGCCTAAGTTTCAGTGGCACATACTTACCATTCAGAACTAACCCTGATGACTGCTTTTAGGTATCAGAACTATACTTGCACAGCATATACATCTGTATTAGCTTGGAACTGTGCCCAAATCGCTGTTCGTTGTTGGTTTGCACCAAATCATGTAGATGTGAGCTGGATCATTGGCTGCAATGGGCAGTGTGGTGTATGCATGGTGGAAGCATCTGGGTACTGCCCTTTACCAAAATCAACATGCAGGTACGAGGAGACCTAAAACGACAGACCAAAAATAAGTATACATCTGAAAGAAGAGTTGGCTGCATTCCTTGCAATTTATAACGATGATCTAATAAATGGCTAATGCCAGGAAAGATAAAATGACGTAGAGGTGACGAGTGTTCAGCCTGATCACCGCTATACTAACACCTGGCCCAGTGCATTGTGGGACCATGTTCAGAAGTCACAATGGAAAGTATTTGCACTTACTTATCACCCCAGAGATGTTATGGAGGCCTGTTCTATAAATGCTGGCGCTAATGTATTGGCAAGCCGCCATGGGTCAAGGGTTTCACCCAGTCAAGTGCTTCTTGAGTGAACTGGCGTTCATGACACGACAGTCCGTAAAGCTACACTTGTGCTGTTTATGCAGAAGCATATGTTTCAATCTACAATGGACCCTGCAAAAATGTCTGTGTTGCTGCATACATTTGAACTAAAACTACAGAACTATCAGATTTTCCAAAAGTGAATAAAAAGAACCAAGTCGAAAAAAATTGTTATTCTCTTAGGAACAAGTCTATATCTGAGATGTGAACTTGTGGGATTAGTAGATAATTTAAAAGTGCAAATAAAGTCAGGTGTTTTCAATCAACGGTGTAAAATGGTGACCTATTCAAGATAAAATAGAAATCTGATCTTTACAATGCATGTTTGTTGACATGTATCATGGCGTGAACAAAAGGAATTTCTGAGAAGTTGTTGATAAAAAGAAGTCAAAAAGGTGGAAATTCAGGATCATTATTGCCCACTCCAGGAGTGGTCTGACAACAAAGATTTTATAATTACTCAGGCAATATAGCGTTGTTTTCAAAATGAAAAAAGAAAAGAAGATTGCCAGGTGTAGCCCTATACAATGGGAATACTCTCTATTGTTCTTGGACAATCACTTTAAGAGCTTGGGATCACCGGCATACGGAAAGGTGTAATTTCCATTCAAATTCAGATCTGTTTATTAATCGGCAAATATATATATTTCTGCCAAGATGGGCAAATGGGAGAGGAATATACAAACACATTTGAACAAACATCTAAATCAAGTATTCAACAGATCACAATCCCTCCAACCAGACTAAAGCCCCAGTTCCTGAAGGATAATTTTGCCTTCTCCATGCTTTTCCGAGGGTATGGTGTGGCTTTACACCAAACATATCTTTTTTTGGTAAAAATGATCAAACTTGGTCTAATCAGACCATAAAATGCTTTCCCAAATGCTTTTGACTTCATAGAAGTTTTGGAAGACATAGCCGTGTTTGAATCTTTTCAACAATGAGGTCCCACTAATTTGTTGTTAGCAGTTTACGGACCATGGCTGTTTCTCTAAAATGCAACAAGGTACCAATAAATGTCTGGATGCCTTCCTTCCCTGGCACTGACACAGGATGGGTGGAGAGGGGGTTAACAGTTAGAAAAAACAACTTACCTTGCCTGGGATCCAGTGCGGTTCCACCAGTGCTTTTGGTCCTGGGCGCAGCCATCTTGGAGAGGCTGCACAGAGCTGCATCCCCCACCCAGTATACAGACCAGCCTGCCCAATTACTTAAATAGGCAGACGGGATCGCAAACAGTAGAGGATGTCGCTCTGTGAACTGTCTGGAACCCTGGTAACCGTACTGGATTACTGGCAACGTAAGCAGCCCCCCCCCCATCCTGCCTCAGTGACAGGGGAGGGAGGCAGGGCAGGGAGGTACTTTGGAGAATGAACCCAGACCCACTGACACGCATGGACACCCTTTAACTATAATATTTTTGTTGTCAAATGTTCCTTGCAGACTGTCATTTTGTTAGCAGTCTTTATATTGCTGCATTTATCACTGGAGCCTCCCTCCCTCTCGTCCCAAATTCTTTCTGCATTTCCTACATTTGAAACAATGACATTCTCCACACACCCCCACCATGCTGCCTTCCCTGGAATGTCCACACAACCAGATTTTTTTCTTTCAATCAATATGCAGTGCATACGAATTCCTCCATAATGCAACTTGGTAGCTGAGATCTCTACCTAAAGAGGATATATACCCATCCGCATAGCCAGAACCCCCCCCCCCCCCCCCCCCCACAAAACAATTCTATTATGTACTTAGAGGAATATGAACCCACCAGCAGCATCATTAATGGCAGCACATCATTAAGGCAGTGGGATACGACTGTTAAAAAGAAAAAAAAAAGCCTTACCTGTACACTGGTCACCGCTGCACAAAGGTGCATTCTCTGTAGTTAGAACTATACGTGCATTTAACTCCTTCTGCTGAAGTGTTAATAGGTCATTGCTGCTATTGGTCTACTCTTTTGTTTTTTGGGGACTATTGCACTTGCAGTACTCTAGGATTTTTTAAACGTAAAATAAAAATTGCATTCTCTGGCATCCCTCTACATTCTGGTGATCCCACGTCCACGGGAACATACTGCAGACAGGCCAGGGATGTGGGAACTCGACTTCCAATATGCCAAAAAGTTTTTAGGATAATCCGGGGGGTGGTATGGTCAAAATCAGGAGTTTTGGTCCACTTTAAAAGGAATCTCAAAAAAAAAAAAAGGAAATACACCCACCCCCAGTCATTGCTGCACCTGACATGCAACTTGCAGGTTAAGTGGCATGTCAATTACTCACTGCTGCAGTGCTGGAACAGCAAAGGGATTCGGTGGCTGAAATGCCATGCCAGCCCTGCAAGCTCTACCCAAACGTCATTAGCATAGCACACACTGCTCCTCTTCCAGTCTGATCAGCGGGAATGGTGGGCAAGGTGGCTGGTTTTATTTGAAGCGCAACCTAAAACATGTTTTCCCTTAGATATACAAAACTTAAGCCGCACCAACCCACACAATCTTATACACTTTTGGTGTGCCTAGGCTGGCTATACACTATACACTCAAAAATGTTGTGGGATCCCACATATCCCACACTATGCAGCCTACCCTAAATTATGGCACCACCACGTTTATTTACAATACAAATATACTCATTTTATTGTTAATTGTCCAGTACAAAAATATTAAAAGCCATTAAAAACAGAATACATGCGGGGGCGCTATGGTTAAAGGGTGGTCTCCTTCAAATCATATATACACTATTATGAAATAGAGCGATAGCTTATATATAGAATACTTAGAATTAGTTGTTTTATGTGTTTTTGTAATGTGTATATAGGAGCACGTGTTGTATAATCAATTGTCACAATTCATGGTGTATATCTGATTTGAAGGAGACCACCCTTTAACCATAGCGCCCCCGCATGTATTCTGTTTTTAATGGCTTTTAATATTTTTGTACTGGACAATTAACAATAAAATGAGCATGTTTTCCCTTAGAGACACAGGATTAAACTGGGGTACAAGGTGCAGGAGATTGGAGAAAAGCCACCCTTTGGACTACATTGCTCCAGACAATTAACATTTAGCTGAAGGAGAAATGGTCTCCTTGGTCTGAGATCTTTGTTGCTCTTGATTACAAAGAAAAAAAAAATACCATTTTGTGATTACTCACCTGTAAAATGGTTATTACAAGTATGTCACACACCCCGCTTCCGAATATTCATGACACTTGGGGTAACTGTCCTGTAGAGGGCGATCTTGCAGAGATGACATGAAAAAAAGGAGCCCCTCCTGGCCCATAAATACCTGGGACCTCCCACCATTCCCCAGTATAAGACAGCAGTAAAGGGACCAGGAAGAGCCAAATGTAAACAGCAAAGAAAAAGGTTCACCATATAAAGGATCCCAGAAAAACCAAAAAAGGGCGGGATGAAGCGGGGTGTGTGACATACTTGTAATAACCATTTTACAGGTGAGTAATCACAAAATGGTATTATTCCCAGTATGTCACACACCCCGCTTCCAAATATTCATGACACTTTGGACATCCAATAGCAGTGCCCATAATGGGTGGGGATCCCAAAAAGGCAATAATGCAAACTTAAACTACTGCAGCTTGCAGAACTTTGCGGCCAAAAACAGCATCCGCTGAGGCCCGCACATCAACCTTATAAAACTTGGAAAAAGTATGAACAGAAGACCAAGTAGCAGCCTTACAAACTTGTTCAACAGAAGCCTGATGCTTAAAAGCCCAAGATGCTCCAACAGCACGAGTAGAATGAGCAGTAACACGAAAAGGGGGAACCCTCCCCTTGGCAGAATAGGCCCCAACAATGGCCTGTCGAATCCATTTACTAATGGAAGACTTAGCAGGCGCCAGACCTTTCCTGGGCCCGGAGGGCAGCACGAAAAAGGCATCCGTCTTACGAAAAGGAGAAGTAGCCACCAAATAATATTTCACACATCGAACCACATCCAAAGAATGTAAGGTCCTCTCCTTGTCATTACTAGGCTTAGGACACAAGGAAGGGAGAACTACATCCTGATTGAGGTGGAAGGCCGAAACCACCTTAGGAAGGAAATCCGGCTTAAAGCAGAAAACTACCTTGTCCAGGTGCCACTCAGTAAGGAGCCTGAATAGACAAGGCCACCAGGCATCCTGTGAGACTCCTCCGTGACCCCAGCCCAGGCGCCCATTTAACGTGTGTTTGACACCCTAATCTGCCTCAGGAGAGGATGAGGAAGCACAAGAGTCAGCAGTGGGACCCTAAAAAGGAGGAGGGAGGCGGCATCGCCCGCTATTTGCGGCAGGACAACCCGCCGGGAACATCATCTGTGAGGAAATCCAAGATGGCGGCGAGCATGCCGCAAGTCGGAGAAGAGGAGAGGAACGCGGTGCCCGGCGGTCTGGAGAGCGGGCGCGTCGGGGATCCTCTGGCACCAAGAGAGAAGATGCCGCCCCAGCAGTTGCCCCCGCCATGTGAGCAGCGAGGGGGAAGAGGTGAGAGCAGCAGGCGGCAAGCGGAGGCGCCCGGCAGTGTGGAGAGCCGGCGCGCAGAAGACTTGCTGTCACGGGCGGAGATCGTGCCCGCGCCACCTCTGCAGCTGTCCCCGCCGTGTGAGAAGCGAGGTGGGGAGAGAGAGCGGGGCACCTGTCAGCAGCCGGAGGTGCCGCCCGAACCGCAGACGCCAGCCGCAGTCGGGGAGCGGCCCCAGGTACAGGGGACTGCGGGCGGGGATTCCCCTCATGCAGGACAGGATCGGGGGGATGAGATGGTGAGAGCCTCCTTCTCTAGCCCAGGGCCCGGCCTTCTGAACTCCTCCCCTCGCTCAGGGGAAGCTTACCTTGCTGGCAGAAGAATGGAGGGTTCCCCAGCGCAATCCACCTCCAGCCAGGACAGTAGAGTCAGCAGCCCATTGCATTACCCTGGGAGAGGTCTTAAAGGGACAGGCACCCATCACCCTGGTGAGCTAGTCGGACGCCCCTCGACCATTATGCTGCGGGAGAGCTGGAGAGAGCTGCCAGAGGAGGTGCCTGCGTGTCAAGCGTGGATGGCGGATGAGGCACGAAGGGGCATCCCGAACACATGGTGCGGTCCACCTTGTCTGGAGCTGAGGGAGGCACCATCTGACCCCAGTGCCACCCCACAGGCCTGGTCAGTGTCCTCGGATGGGATGCCCCCATCGCCCCCCTCGAGTCGCAATGGCGTGGCAGGAACTGACGCTCCTCCGGGTCGAGAAGGGGGGGAATGTCCCTCCGGGTCGTGGGATTCATGGGTGCCACCACCACCTGCTAACGCCACTACCACTAGGAGAGACGACGGAGAGGTGCTCCCTCTCAGGAATGCAATTTTGACCCAGCGGGACCTAGACCTAGATCTGCGCTCCGTGTTGCTGTCCCTCCCGACGAGGGCCGATCTGGCATCGATCCCCACCAAGGCGGACACGGAAACCATGATTTTGAGGATCGAAAAAGCCTTTCGGAAAGATCTGGAAGTTGTCCAACACAATGTTGCAGCAGTGGAAGATCGAGTTGCAGCCTTAGAGAACGCAAGGGTAGCTACGGAGGACCGCCTCACCCGGCTGGAACAGACCAATGATCTACAAACAATTCAAATCTCCAGCCTAAAGATCCAAAATGATGACCTTGAGAACAGGAGTAGGCGGAACAACCTTCGTATACGTGGGCTACCCGAACTGCCTCAATATGCGGACTTAGAAGCGATTGTCACCTCCGTCTTTAACCGGCTACTGGGCAACCCGCTAACCGCTGTCATCAAGCTGGATAGGATCCATAGGGTGGCGGGTCGGCCACCAGGTGCCCCAGATGCCCCTCGTGACATCCTCTGCAGGGTCCACCATTACAGAGTTAAAGAGGAAATCTTGAGGAGGGCCTGGGAGGCGGGGCAGATTGTCCATGACTCCAGCCCCCTGACAGTACTACCAGATCTGGCCCGATCCACCCTCTGGATGAGAAGGCAACTGAAACCCCTCCTCCAGAAAATAAAAGACAGTGGAGCAGCTTACAGATGGGGCTACCCCTTCCAGCTTATCGTCCGCAAGAACGGAAGATCTTTCACTCTCCGAACCCCCGGTGACCTAGATGGCCTGTTTGTGTTCCTGGATACCGCTCCGCTTGAGGTCCCTAACTGGCTGGACTTTCCTTCATTTCAACCACTACCACAGAGGATCCGCCGGAGAAGAGCCCCGCCCCGACCCCCTCCCCTGGAAGAGTAATTCTCCTCACCTCTGTGTCCCTGGCCTCGGCTTCCCTGCCGCTCTCTGCCCTACTACCTACTGTGAACCATGTGTCGCCGGAGCTGCTGGTTGAGCGCTCGTCCGAGCTTGTCTGCCGTTTGGCCCCACGGCTTCGGATTCTATGGTTGTTCCCCCCCCGCGTCCCCCGGGACTGGTGCCCCCCTCCTTGCCTCCTGGCCCCCCGCCCCTGGTCTCCCACGATTTTTTTTTTTTTTTTTTTTAACTACCGACGGTCTGGACTTTGGCCTCTTCCAGTTTATCCCAGGACCTGAGATCTACCTCTAATCACCGATGTTTCCTGTGAAGGAGGAGGCATCGAGGGCCACAGTTGGAGGGCCTAGGTCCCGTCCGAGGCTGCCTTTCTGGACCTCCCTCTGGTCGTTACCCGGATTACCGATGGGTGTGGAATGGAGTGATGACGGAGGCCTTCTGGGCCTGGTTTCCCCGGTGGCTCCCTCCGGACTTCAGCTCGTGTGGGGTGCGGGTGGGGTATCCCCCTCCCGCCCTGCCCCCCCCCCCCGTGATGGTGTTCCGCCCCTGGCTTCTGGGCCGGGGCTCCGGCCTTGACCCTTATGGGCGGGGCCTGGGCCGCGGAGGGGACTGGGTGCTCTGTTGTGTGCGCAGTATTGGTGTGGGGAATCCGGGTGGGTCCCGCGGTGGGGCGTGGCTTTCGGTGCTGGTTAAGGGGTCTCTTCGGAGAGAGGCCCTGACGTGCGACTCCACACCTGTTTGGGAGGAACCCTGTGGCGCCCTTCCGCGGCCCGCCGCGGGCGATTGGTGGGGGGGGAATTTCCCATGTTTCCTCATGGAGGGCTCTCCGCGCCTGTTTATGGCTGGGTCTGACCGGGGGGCCGCTGCCTCATCCCCTCCCCCTTTTTGCGGGGGGGGGGGCTGTTGGAGTCCGGCCGGATGGGTGGTGCCGGGGCCCGGCTGGGCTGTGGGTGGGACCCCCCGCGCGTCGCGCTAACCTTACCTTGTTTTTTCCTGCTGGGCACTAGCTTATGACTTCCCGAGGGCGTGTTGCGTGTGGGGTCCCTCCCCCTGCCTGGAGGGGCTCCGGGGGCGGGTTCTGTGGGGGAGTCCCCCGGGTGTCTGTGGGGACTGGCTGGAGTGAGGTGGTGGGGCGCGGTGGGGGGGTGGTTGGTCGGAGGCTGGCGGGCTCTGCGGTGTCCCTTCTCCTGGCCGGGCCCCGACGAAGGAGTGGTATGTGGCACTATGTGCTTTTCCGGTTCTTTTGTGATGCTGGGGCCCGGGCGAGGGGAGGGGCCTGGGGTGCTCACCGGCTGGGTCTGGTGGGACTATGAGTGATTTTTCTTGGGGGGCGGTGGGTAGTGGACGGTTGAGGCCGGGATAGTGACTGTATAAATTATGTTTCTTCAACTGGTTGTTCATGGTTGATGGGGTTTTTATGGACTAGTAATGTGAAAAGTTATATATGTTTGTGAGAGACTTACCCGTCCCTGGCAATATTTGCTAGAGACAGATGGGTGGGTTATGTTAAGTTAAGTTTTGAACCGTTCCTTGTGAGAGGAACTGCCCTGGGCTGGGGGAGGGAGACCCCCGTTGTTGTGCAGCGCCACAGTTCTTGATCCCCACAGCTCGTCAGGGTCTGAGAGACCTGTGCAGACGGGCGTTTTTCTTTTTCCCCTCTACATTCTTCCTCTCCTTACACTTCCACCCCCTACCTTCCTTCCTCGCTTACCCCTACTCCCATTCCCTTTCCCCTTCGATTGGTCGGGACTGATTTTCTCCGCTGCTCCTCCTCCGGTTGCCTCGCGCCGCCCCCCCTCTATACTCCCCATCGGAGCCCGCTCTTTGTTCGGGTGGTTTAACCCCTCCTCTGCATTGCCTTGTTGCACGACCCTGGGACTGAGAGTACAATGGAGTTGCAAATCGTTTCCCTGAACGCCAAGGGCCTCAACATTCCCGAGAAAAGGAGGATGTGCCTCACTCTGTTCTGGAGGCGAAGAGCCCACGTTGTGTTCATACAGGAGTCTCACTTCAAGAAGGGAAAGGCCCCTAGATTCTCTGATAGACGCTTCCCGACGGGATATCACTCGTATTCGCCCGATGCAAGATCGAGGGGAGTGGGCATTTTGCTCGCCTCCTCGCTTTCCTGGACATTCATAGATGGCTTGTCAGATGACGAGGGTAGGTTCATCTTCCTTAAGGGGAAAATGGGCAATCAAATCTGCACTTTTGCAAACATCTATGCACCTAATACGGACCAAATACTGTTTATAGAACAGACCCTGGAAACCCTCCATACATTTTCGGAAGGCATGGTGATCTTCGGAGGTGACCTTAATGTGGCCTTAGACCCACTGTTAGATGTGTCCAGGAAGGCCTCCCACCTCTCATTTTCGGCCCTCAAGAAACTTAAAACAGCCCTTAGGACGGCTCAATTGGTGGATCCTTGGCGTATACATAACCCGCGAGGACGGGATTATACTTTCTACTCTTCCCCTCACGATTCCTATTCCAGAATCGATTACCTTTTTATTGAGCATAGACCTCTTCAGCTCACACAGAGAGCTGTGATAGACCCTATCACAATATCGGATCATGCCCTGATCTCGCTCTCATTAAGAATTCCAGAGTGGCCTTCGAAACCAAATTCGTGGATCCTCAACGAGTCCCTACTCCAAGACCCAGCCTTAAAGGAGGAGGTTAGGAGAGAGCTCAGATCCTACTTTGATTTGAATGATAGGCCAGAGACGAGCCCGGTCAACCTGTGGGCGGTCCATAAATGCTATATTAGGGGTATCCTACTGAAGATGGCGTCAAGGAGGAAGAAAGAGAGAGAGAAAGCCACTAGTGATCTGCTAGAGAAGATTAGCAAACTCAAGGCCGAACACAAAAGACAGCAGGCAGTGAGAGTTGGTCAGGAACTGGCGGTGGCAAGGGAAAACCTGAGAGATATACTACTGGTCAAGGCCAAAGCCTCTCTCCTAAGGGTTAGACGCTCCTTCTATGAGTACGGAAATAAATGTGGCCGTTTATTGGCAAGGGCGATCCGAGAACAGAGAGCGAACAACTTCGTCCCACAGATTTTAGGGGCCGAGGGCCGGGTTTGCTCCAATCCGGATGACATTGTTACGGTTTTTAGGGAATTTTACCGCAAGCTCTACAACCTATCTGGTGAGGGGAACATTCGGACTAACCTGCTCCATGATGCACGGGAGTACGTTACTGCGTCCGGCCTCCCTACATTAGGTTCCGAGATCGTGGAGGCTTTTGAGGAGCCTATCTCTGAGTTGGAGTGGGCTCAGGCAGTCAAATCATCACAGACAGGCAAGTCCCCGGGCCCGGACGGGTTCACCCTGCCCTATTGTAAGTGGCTGGGTGATGTCCTGACCCCATGGGCGGTAGCTGCATTCAATTCTATTTCAACCGAACAGGCGGTGCCACCAGACATGTTAAGGGCCCAAGTCACGGTCATTCCAAAGCCAGGAAAGGACCCCATGCTCTGCTCCAACTATAGGCCGATATCGTTGCTAAACGTAGATTTGAAACTGTTCGCCAAAATACTGGCCAATAGACTTGTGTCACACTTGGGGGTGCTTGTGGACCTTGACCAAGCAGGTTTCACCCCAAAAAGAGAAGCTAGAGACAACGTGACCCGGGTCCTCAATCTCATCCATCTGATCCATGAAGAAGAGATCCCAGCCATGTTGCTTTCTACGGATGCTGAGAAAGCATTCGATAGGGTCCACTGGGATTTTATTCGGGCCACTCTGGAGCATCTGGGCCTACAAGACAACATGAAGACTTGGATATGGTCTCTGTACTCCTCCCCGTCGGCGTGTGTCAAGGTTAATGGGTTGCTCTCGGAACCTTTTCCTATTACGAATGGAACAAGACAGGGATGCCCGTTGTCCCCAATCATATTCATCTTAACGTTGGAACCCTTCCTCTGCCGGGTGAGTGCAAACCCGAATATAAGGGGGGTGAGGGCGGAGGCTCTGAACACAAAGTGGCAGCCTTCGCTGACTACTTGCTTTTTTGTATCACCCAGACGGTGACCTCCATCCCTTACCTGTTAAGGGAGTTCAAAGAATACGCTGACCTCTCGAACTTTAAGATAAATTTACAAAAGTCGGAGGCCTTGGATGTCTCCCTTCCAATAAGACAATTGGCGACCATTAAAAACAGCTTTGCCTTCCGCTGGGCAACAGAATCAATTTCATACCTGGGTGTTCAGATTACCCCCTCATTGAAAGAAGTGTTTGTTAAAACTTCCCTCCACTGCTCACAGTAATTAAGAGGGATCTCAACATTTGGAAAGATAGGATACAGTCATGGTTTGGCAGGTGCAATGTCCTGAAAATGAACTTATGGTTACCTTGGGACATGTTATCGGAGTCCGCTGAAGGCAGGCAACTGCGGTGTCCAGCATGACCATGCGGAGTGCTGGTACAGAGACAAGAGGTTTCTGATGCGGGTGGCTGGACGCTCGGCCGGGCGGGGTGGCCGGAGGGGGTGGGGACTGGAGAGACGCCCCCCCCTTCCCTTTTCATTCCTCCCTCCCTTCCTTGCCCTTCCCTCTTTCCTCCCTCCCTACTCCCCATTTTGTTTTAAAATAAAAAAGTTGGTGGATGAGAACGGTGAGGCTTGAGCGAGGGGACAGCCAGGAGGGTGGAGATAGCAACGGTCCAGCGGATTTTACAGATAGTGATTACTATTATGTTTTTGTGTAACTCCAGGACTTGTCTGCTGTATGAAACTGTTTATTCTTGTTTTTCTTCGATTGCTTCGCTGTCTTATCTACCTCAATAAAGATTTAATATAAAAAAAAAAAAAGACAAGGCCACCAACTCAGAGACACACCGAACAGAGGTAATAGTCACCAAAAAGGCAACTTTCTGAGTGAGCAGAGAAAGAGCAATATCATGCACCGGCTCAAAAGGGGGCCCCTGGAGAGCCGACAGAACCAAGTTTCAATTCCTAACAGGCAGCAAGGGCTTTCTAGGAGGCCGCACATGAGTAACCCCCTGGAAAAATGTCTTAACCAGGGGATGAAGGGCAAAAGACCTTTGAAAGAAAACCGCCAGGGCAGAAACCTGCCCCTTCAAAGTACTAAGCTGGAACCCCGAGTCCAGACCATGTTGAAGAAACTCCAGAATTCTGGGAATAGAAAACACTCTACAAGGCAAGGCCCTAGCCTCGCACCAGTTAATATAAGACCTCCAAGTCCTATAGTAGACGTTAGAGGAAGATCTCTTCCTAGCTCTAACAAGAGTCTGAACCACCGCATCAGAAAGACCTTCCTCCTTTAAGATGGAGGTTTCAGCAGCCACGCCGTCAAAGCCAGCGTTGGTAAATTGGGGTAGCGTAGCTGACCCTGGGTGATAAGATCCGGAAGAAGAGGCAGATAAAACTGATCTACTGCCAGCCGCACGACGTCTGCGAACCACTCGTCTTGGCCACCTTGGAGCCACCAGAATTGCTGGTGACCCTTCTAGAGTTAGCTTGCGCACCACCTTGCCCACCATGGAGAAGGGGGGGGGACAGGTACAGAAACCCCAGTTCCCTCTAAGCCAGGGACATGGCATCCACTGCCAGGGCCAGAGGATCCTGAGACAGAGACACAAAGGCAGGAAGCTTGTGATTGTGACAAGAGGCAAATAGATCCACCTCCGGAGTCCCCCACTTGTGACAAAGGGACTGGAATACCTTGGAACTGAAAGACCATTCTCCTCGGCGAGAGGATCTCCTGCTCATCCGCCTTCGTGTTCTCCACTCCCGGGATGTAAATGGCTGAGATGCATGGGACATTGCTCTCTGCCCAAACAAGGATCAGAGATACCTCCCTGAGGGCACTCCTGCTGCGAGTCCCTCCTTGGTGATTGATGTAAGCGACCGCCGTCTGATTGGACTTGAGCTGGCAATCCCTGCAATAGAAGAGTCAAGCGAGACAGAACCAACCAAATGGTCCGTAGCTCCAAAACGTTGATAGGGGTATGAGCCTCCCGAGGCCCCCATAACCCCTGGAACTGATGTTCCCTCCAGAAGCCCCCCCAGCCCGATAGGCTGGCGTCCGTGGTGACCGTTTCCCAACAAGGGGTCAGAAAGTATCTGCCCTTCAACAGGTTGCTTGACACTAGCCACCACTGAAGGGACTGCTGAGCCCGGGGAGACAGCAGACAAGAGTGATCCAATGACAGCGGACACTTGTCCCAAGTCGCTAGAAGATGGAGCTGAAGCGTCCTCATGTGAAACTGGGCAAAAGGAACTGCCTCGAAGGAAGCCACCATCAGACCTACCAATCTCATCCCTAGCCGGATAGACGGGCGAGGATTGGAAAGCAGAAGCCGAACCAAATCTTGGATCAGAAGAATCTTGGGCTGAGGAAGGAACACCCTGGCCTGAAAGGCATCCAGAGTCATGCCCAGAAACGAAACCTCCCTGGATGGGGAGAGGGAGGACTTGGAATAGTTGATCACCCAACCGAACCTCTCCAGCGTGGATACCACCACTCTGGTGTCTAGCTCCGGTTGGCTGAGAGAGGAAGCCAAAATGAGAAGGTCGTCGAGGTATGGTACAATGCAAATGCCCTGGACTCTGAGGAGGGCCATCACCCCCGCCAATACCTTGGTAAACACCCTCGGAGCCGAGGTAAGCCCGAATGGAAGGGCCACAAACTGAAAATGCTGATCTTCCACCACGAACCTGAGGAATCTCTGGTGTGCCAGGAAGATAGGTACATGCAGATAAGCATCCCTGATGCCTATGGACGTCATGAAGTCCCCCTGACGAAGAGAATAGACCGCTGACCACAAGGTTTCCATGCGAAACTTCCTGAAGCGGATAAACCGATTGAGGAGCTTCAGATCCAAAATGGGTCGAACAGAGCCGTCCTTCTTGGGCACCGTGAATAGATTGGAATAGAATCCCAAGCCCCTTTCCGCGAAAGGCACTGGGCAAATGACAGCCATGTCCAGCAGATAACTTACTGCCGCCCGGAGCCCCTGTGCGGCCAGTGGATCCGAAGGCACTCGAGACCTGAAGAATCTGGGAGGAGGCCGGATCTCGAATTCCAGGTTGTAACCAGAAGACACCACTTCCAGAATCCATTTGTCTGAGACCTCCTGGTCCCAGACCTGGAAGAAGTGCCGCAGCCGCCCCCCCCCCCCCACCCGCAAGGGTGAGGGCGCCCCCTCATTGCTGAGCTGGCTTAGCAGCGGGCTTGCGTTTGGAACTTCAATTGTGACCTGGACGGGCACGACCTCTGCCTCTACTCCAGGAATCACCTCTGAGGGTAGAGAAGGCCAAAACTCTGCCAGTTCTGGCACCACGAAAGGAAGGGTTAAAGGAGGCCGCCCCGCAAAAGGGACGACGTTGCCTCTTACGCTGAGGTAACTTCAGTATCAGCACCAACAAACTGCTGATTGTCAGAACCCTCAAATAATTCCCCCTCTTCTAGCGGGAAATAATCAGACCAGTCAAGAAAATCACACTCATCAAACTCAAAGGCCGGCGCGGCTGGAGACAAATGCTTTCGCTTAGCCGAGGCCTTTCTGGCAACAGAGCCAGAAATACATTTCTCAATATTAGCCAGTTTGGCACATACATCAGATTGCGACTCCCCACCTGTGACAACATCACTAGGGGTACGGATAAGGCAGGGTGGGGAGGGAGATGAGGCCGGGACCCCGGACCCAGACGCCTGGGCCCCCGACTGCTGCGTTATGGCCCGCTGAGCACAAGGTATGCAAACAAGTACATTATACCCTGCAAGGGATGCCCCAAAACCCACACACTGCTGGGGTTGCCCCGAGGGGAGCCCAGGCCAGGTATCCTGAGAAGCCTCCATATGGTGATTTTAATGTAGTCGCAATGACCAGAGGGATTTACGCTATTAAGCTACCCGGGATGCCCCTTCAGGTCCCAAGTGGGAGGATTTTTTTTTTTGGAAACCCTAAATTAAACTCTAAGGGAGCCTAGGACCGGGAGAACTCCCTCTTTAAACATCATCCCACCTAGAAGACATGAGACAAATGACTCGCCGGCCCCTTCTGCCCTTTGAACTGGTATAGGGGTCCCAAAGACCTCTTACAAGTTCACAAAGAGCTCAATGAAAAAACACCACACATGCACAGTAGAATGTCCTTTCTTTTTTTATTTTCGGGCATCCATCAACAAACTGCTGGCTGAAGGCGGGTGCGGGGACAGAAGATCAGGGTCCACTGTCCCTGCACTCGGCCTACATGGACCACCTCTGCACGGGCGCTTTTATACTTAAACTAAAACAAATATTGGGGGAAAAATTAAAACTATATTTTAATATATTATATCACCCAAGCCTGGGTGTCTCAGCAGTAAAGATGATGGGGATGCAGCTATGGGGTGCAACCAGCGGGAAAGGTGAGTTTTTTGGGCTCGGCTATACTTTCTTATGTTTACACAGCAGGCATCCCAATTGACACAATTAGTCCACTTTATCACTTTATATATACACCCTGTACCATGTATACCTTATAGCTAATTTCAATAGGGATTGTATTGTAATAAAATATACACACACTCTAATTCAACGTTGGAGTCTTTTCTGCAGTTGGTAGGAGACCAAAATGACTGCAATTTCGGAGGATGCCCTTCAGTGGACTACTGTGTGCACTCGCTCACCGATTACAGGCTAGCGGATTCCCCTATTCAGTGAATGGACTGAGCCACAAACGGCGTCATCCATGCAATCTTCAGATTTAAATATAAAAGGAATACATTTTCTTCCATACTTTTGCTGAATTATTTTCGTACGTGGTATGAGCTATTGTGTGGCTATTAAATTATGTATTTATTTCATTTCTTTCTATATATATTCGTGATACACCGCTATTAAGTGGAAAGGATTTATGACAATTCTAGTCATTTTAGTTTGGGAGTAGAGGCATGACTTTCAACTAAATGTACATTGTTCTGCAGTGTTCTCTAAACAGCTTACGTGCCTACCAAGTATTAGCTGGCAACATTTCTATTGCCCTTAAGGTCAATGGCAACTATTTCAGGTAATTTACTGGAACCACATCTGCACTGTTCAATGACCTTGCTCAGGCTAAATTACCTGAAAAGAGGAAACAAAACAAAACGTTTTAGGATTCTTACAGAAGTAGCATCCAATATCCAGATGGATCTATTACAGCCTTTGTGAGGGCTTGCTGATACTTTTCTGCACAGAAGAACAAAATAAACACTACAGCTAATACAAGAGTATTTATTGAGAATCACGGTACAAAAATAATTAAGATAAAACAGGAGAAATTTCAATTGTATTGATCCTAAGAATGGTCTGTGGCGTAATAATGACTGGAAAAGAAAAAAAAAGAAAAAGCATGTAAATGGCTGATAAGAAGTTAAAATGTTAGCATTTTTAATTAATTCAAGTAATTACTTTTTTAAATTCAACCTTTAACAAAGTAAAAGTAATTATATACCTTGAACTTTAAACATTACAGCCACAAACTTAAAGTGGACCATCGGCAGTGAGGACGTCCATAATGATGGAGTCCCCCTGCACACAACTTCCCAGGATGCCCGTAAACCCTACCTTAACCTCACTCCCCCGCGGGGCCTGGCACTCACATGGGCAGTGAAATTCCGGCCACCAAATGTCCTGACCCCGAGTCAAAGTTTTTCAAGAAAATCATATTGTGTGTAAAAGCCCAATTCCTTACGGTTACTATGGTACCACATATGTATTATATAGGTACACGGCTCAAGCTTTCTAGGCATACTAGGCTGCGGCACAGTTTCATGGACACAACCCCTCGAAGAATTCACTGGTTGTACAAAAAAAGTGGAATAAAAAAAATAAAAAAATACAATTCTGTGATTACTCACCTGTAGAATTGGTATTATGAGTATACAGTACGTCCTGCTCCAGATAGATTACTTACACTTGGGTATTACTCCGCCAGATGGCGCTGGACTGCAGAGACATCGAAAATAGGCTCCTCCAGGCCCCTCAAATACCCAGGGACCTCCCAAAATCCCCAGCATTGAAAAGCAGTTAACGAGAAGCCGGGAGAATTAAAACAACCCAAACTAGTAACTATAACAATGATAACAATCACCATACAGGGGATCCAAGATAATGCAAAACCAAGGGTGGGGTGGAGCAGGACGTACTGTATACTCATAATACCAATTCTACAGGTGAGTATTTCACAGAATTGTATTATTCTTAGTATACAGTACGTCCTGCTCCAGATATAGTACTTACACTTGGGACATCCAATAGCAGTGTCCATAAAGTAGGGTGGGATCCCCAAAGGTAACAGCAGACAGGTCATACCACTGCCGCCTGCAGAACCTTACGGCCAAAAACAGCATCAGCTAAGGCCCTAACATCAACCTTGTAAAACTTTGAAAAGTTATGAACAGAAGACCACGTAGCGGCCTTGCAAACTTGTTCAACAGAAGCCTGGTGCTGAAAAGCCCAAGAGGCACCAATAGCAGGAGTAGAATGAGCAGTAAGGTGGAAGGGAGGATTCTTCCCCTTAGACTAGGCCTGAATCACAGCCTGACGGATCCATTAGCTGACTAGGACCAGAAGGGACCACAAAAAAGCATCAGTTTTTCTGAAAGGTGTAGTAGCCACCAGATAGTACTTCAGACACCTAACCACATCCAAAGAATGCAAGACCCTCTCCTTAGCATTACTAGGATTAGGGCACAATGAAGGAAGAACAATGTCCTGATTCAAATGAAAGGCAGACACAACCTTAGGCAGAAAGTCTGGCTTGAAGCAGCACCTTGTCCTGGTGTCTCTCATAGTAGGGGGGCTGGATGGAGAGCACCGCCAACTCAGACACACGTCTAACAGAGGTGATAACCACCAAAAAGACAACTTTGAGAGTAAGAATGGCCAGGGCAGCATCCTGAACAGGTTCAAAGGGAGCACCTTGCAAGGCTGACAAAACCAAGTTCAAATCCCAAACAGGCAACATAAGCTTACATGGGGGACGCACATGAGTAACCCCCTGGAAAAAAGTCCTGATCAGAGGGTGCTGAGCAAAGGACTTCTGAAAGAAAACAGCCAGGGCAGAAACCTGACCCTTCAGAGTACTGAATTGGAGCCCCATCTCCAACCCATGCTGCAGGAACTCCAGGATCCTGGGAATAGAGAACACACGACAGGGAAGAGACCTAGTCTCACACCAGTCAATGTAGGCACGCCAAACCCTGTAATAAATGGAAGAAGAAGACTTCTTCCTAGCCTTTATCATGGTATCAACAACCGAGGTAGACAGCCCCTTCTCCATAAAGATGGAGGTTTCAGCAGCCAGGCCGTCAAAGCCAGAGTTTGTAAACTGGGATGGCGTAAGGGACCCCGAGTGAGCAGGTCTGGCACCCTGGGCAGAACGTATTGATCTACTGCCAGCTGCACCACGTCTGCGAACCACACTCTTCTTGGCCACCTGGGGGCCACCAGAATTGCTGGCACCCCCTCCAGAGCAATCTTGCGCAGAACCCTGCCCAGCAGGGGGAATGGAGGAAAGACATACAGGAGCTGAAAGTCCTGCCATGACATTGCTAGGGTATCCGTGGCCAAGGCCAGAGGATCCTGGGACAGGGAGACAAAGGCCGGGAGCTTGTGATTGTGACGGGACGCAAACAGATCCACATCAGGTTGGCCCCAACGGTGACACAGAGATTGGAACACCCTGTTGCAGAGGGACCATTCTCCCTGGCGAGAGGTCCCCTTGCTCAGAGAGTCTGCTAGCAGATTTTCCAACCCCGGGATGTACACCGCAGATATGCAGGGAACATTGGCCTCCGCCCAGGTCAGGATCAGAGACACTTCCTGGCGGGGCCTTTTGCTCCGGGTCCCTCCCTGATGATTGATGTAGGCAACTGCAGTCTGGTTGTCCGAGCGCACCTGAACAGGCAGGCCTCAGAGGTGATGAGTCAACTGAGCCAGAACCAACCTGATCGCCCGCAGCTCCAAGACGTTGATGGGCGTCCTGAGGGCCCCACCTCCCCTGGAACTGCAGGGAAACCCCCCCAACCTGACAGACTGGCATCCGTGGTGACCGTCTCCCAGGAGAGGGTCAGAAAGGATCTGCCCCCCAACAGGTTCCTGGAGTCCAGCCACCACGAGAGGGACCGCCTGACCAGGGGGGAAATCGCAAAGACCCGGTCCAGGGACGCAGGGTCCTTGTCCCATACTGACAAGAGGTGGAGTTGCAGAGGCCTCAAGTGGAACTGGCATTCCCTGCCTGATGGAGGGATGAGGACAAGATAGCAGGAACTGGACCTGCGCAATCAGACTGTCAACCTTCTGCTGAGGAAGAAAAATCCTTGCCTGAACTGTATCCAGATTCATTCCCAGGAATGAAGTCACCAAGGAGGGAGACAGAGAAGACTTGGGGTGGTTGATCACCCAGCCAAATGACTCCAGGGTGGACACCACCAGCTGAGTATCCAACTCTGCCTGATGTAGAGACTGGGAAGTGATGAGAATGTTGTCCAGGTAGGGCAGCACGCGGATGCCCTGAAACCTGAGCAGAGACATAACTCCTGCCAGCACCTTGGTGAACACCCTGGGAGCTGAAGTGAGACCAAAAGGCAATTCCACAAATTGGTAATGTTGATCCTCCAGAGCGAACCTGAGGAACCTTTAATGACCTGAAAATACAGGAATATGAAGGTATGAAATCCCCTGGGCGCAGGGAACTGATGGCAGAGCGCAGAGTTTCCATGCGAAAGCGCCTGCACCTGACAAATTTGTTGAGGATCTTCAAGTCCAGGATGGGCCTGACTGACCCATCTTTTTTGGGCACTGTGAAGAGGTTGGAATAGAAGCCCTTGCCCTTTTCTCTTACAGGGACTTTGCAGATGACCCCCAGCTCAAGAAGGCTTTGCACCGCCTGCACTAGATCCTGAGCTGACACAGGGTCCTGAGGAATCCGGGATCTGATGAACCTTGGGGGGGAGGGGGGGCAGACAGCAAACTCTATCTTGTAACCGGAGGACACTACCTCCTGAATCCACCGGTCTGAGACATGAAGCCTCCAGACGTGAGTAAAGTGCTGAAGCCGTCCCCCCACCCGGATGGGTGAGGGCACCCCATCATGCCTGAGGGGTCTTGGGAGAGGACTTAAGCTTGGAGCCCCAGGCGGAACCAGGATGTCCACGTCCTCTGCCCCTACCCCAGAAGTCTCCTCGGGCCCCAGTAAAGGAAACCCCCCTCCCTTGTCTAGCATCACGGTAAGGGGAGGAAAAGGAGCCCTGACCCCGAAAGGGCCGAGACTGCCGCCTGCGCTGGGGTAACCTGCCTCCCTTAGCAAACAGGTCCAGGCGGTCCCCAAACAGGCGTAGTCCTTGGAAGGGAAACCCAGTGAGGGCTTTCTTGGCAGCGTTGTCAGCAGCCCACTGGGGCAGCCAAACCGAGCGGCGTATTGCCACCACAAGGGCAGAGGTTCTGCCACACATTCTAATGGTGTCATCCAAGGCAGAGAGGACATAGGTCACAAAAACATCACAACTAGATAGTGCATTAAACTCCTCCCTAGACACATCATCAGGGGCACCATCAAGGATACTTCTGAGCAGGGTCATAATAGCCACAGCCGTAATGGCAGAGGCACAGACCGGGCGCAGCGCCGTCCCCACACACGCAAAGGCATGGGACGCCAGCTGATCAATGCATCGGTCCTCAGCATCCCGCAGAGCAGTAGTCAGGGGAGTGCATGACAGAGGTGTTAGATAACCCTAGGACCGGGGCATCCACCTCAGAAGGGGATGACCAACACTTCACCACATCAGCAGGAAAAGGATAGCTCTTATCCCAACTTTTAGGTACACCGGGAAGCCGGCTGGGGCGCTCCCATTCCTTGAACACAAGGTTATTAAAATGGGCTTGCTCAGGAAATTCCAAGCGTGACAGCCTATCAGTATCATCTGGGGCCCAGAGGTCAGAGCCAGAATCGTCATGACCCCTGGGCCTCTCATCAGATGACCCTGAGTCGTAGAATAGCTCCCCTTCCTCCAAAGGGGTATAGCCAGACAGTTCCAAAAACTCATCAGCTTCCATAGGGAAAAGAGTGACATCAGGCGTTAAGTGCCGCTTTTTAGCAGAGGCCTTATGTGCCAAGGTATTAGCAATTAACTTCTCAACACTAGCCAGTCTAGAAGACACATCAGGCTGAGAATCCCCACTTGTATGCAACTCAGTGGGAGTGAGATTTAAGCATGGGGGAGTAGGTGAAGTGAAACGAGGAGCAGGCCCAGCCACTGGAAGGCCAGATTGCAGCGCAAGCACCTGCTCGGCACAAGGTACACAGACCCGCGCATTGTCAGCGCTAATAGGGGACAGCCCACAAGCTACACACAGCCGGGCTTGTCCCGAAGGAACCCCGAGCACATTATCCTGAGACGCCTCCATATGGTGATTATAGCGGCACAATTGGCCGATAGGGACTGACGCTATAAAGCAACCCGGGATGCCCCAATAACCCGCTAGGGAAGTGGGAGTAATTAACACTAGGCCTCACAAGTTAAGTAACTAAATTGAGGGAGTAGGGCCGGGAGAAGCCAAGAGGGTTCGGCCCGTCTGAAAAACATAAGCAAAGGGGAGCCGTAAGTATACAAATAAATAACAACGGCAATAAAGCCGCCCGTGAGGTCACTCATGGACCGCAGTAGGTAGAAGCCCGTCACGCAGCCGGAACCAAGAAAAAAATGGCGTCAGGTATACCTCGAGGGGCGGGCCGCAGGGACAGTGACGCTGAACGCGCCAAAAGCGGGCCCCGCCCCCCCGAAGAGCGCAAAGCCATACACGTGACTAGCAACCCATGACGGCGCACCAGTGCCTGAGGTAATGCCGCCGCCAAGCGCGGAACACAGTGGAAGCGCGCGCGGCGGTAATTTTAAGACACAATAGGTGCAAACAATTCAGCACGGCGACTGATGTAAGCATAATAAACTAATGTAGTGAAGCACAAAGGGCAATACACATACACACAGACCCCCCCCTCCCTCCCCCGAGGGCTACAAGGAGAGCGAGGGAGGACAGCGGCCACTTAATATAGGGCCCACCAATAGACAGGGGCAATAGGGCGGGAGGGGCATCCCATAGAGGCTCACCATATGCCTATACCGCCTACCCTTTGGTGGGGGATTGCGGTGGAGCAGCTCTCCTAAGCACCGACAGCGGTGCTGCCTACCATCACCCGACCAGCGCAGCCAAGGCTGGGAGGCACATAAATAATGGAACGGGTGGGAATAGTCCTACAGGGCCGCAGGCTAATAGCCCGCTCACCTGCGAGAATAGAGAGCCATCTTCTTGTCCTTCGCAGTCCAGACTGCAGAGAAGATATGGGGATTGTGGGAGGTCCCTGGGTATTTGAGGGGCTGGGAGCCTATTTTAGATGTCTCTGCAGTCCAGTGCCATCTGGCGGAGTAATACCCAAGTGTAAGTAATCTATGTGGAGCAGGATGTACTGTATACTAAGAATAACCCATTTTCCTGAAATATCAATATGCAAACAAGCAAAGACTAGCTAAATCAGAAACCGTAAGGTGCACGGACAGAACAATACCCAACAATCATAGGAACGTTTAACCCTTTTAATGACAGAGTGCTTAAAATAATGCTTTACTGCAAAGATGGCAAAAAAAGAGGCCCCTCCGGGTCCATATATACCCGGGACCTCCCACTAATTCCCCAGTATAAAACAGCAGTAAGGGAACCAGGAGAAGCCAATAACAAAAGTAACAATTTAACAAGGAACTAACCATCATATAAAGGATCCAAGAATAAAGTACTCAGGGTGGGATGGAGCAGGGCGTACTGCATACTAATAATACCCATTCTACAAGGTGAGTATTCACAGAATTGTATTATTCCAAGTATGCAGCACGTCCTGCTCCAGTAATGATTCATAACAACTGGGACATCCAATAGCAGTGTCCAACAAAACGGGTGGGGATCCCAAAAGGCAACAATGCCCAGTTCAAACCACTGCTGCCTGCAGAACCTTGCGGCTAAAAACAGCATCCGCTGAGGCCCGAACATCAACCTAGTAGCAGCCTTACAAACTTGTTCAACAGAAGCCTGGTGCTGAAAAGCCCAAGAGGCCCCAACAGCACGGGTAGAATGAGCAGTGACTTGGAAAGGAAGATCCTTCCCCTTAGCAGAATAGGCCCTAACAATGGCCTGACGAATCCATTTACTAATGGTAGACTTAACAGAAGCCAAACCCTTCTTGGGACCCGAGGGTACCACAAGCAAGGCGTCCGTCTTTCTCAAAGGCGAAGTAGCCACCAGATAGTATTTCAAATTCCTGACCACGTCCAGAGAATGCAGGGCCCTCTCCTTGTCATTACCAGGATTAGGGCACAAGGAAGGAAGCACAATGTCCTGATTGAGGTGGAAGGCAGAGACAACCTTAGGCAAGAAGTCTGGTTTAAAGAGGAAAACCACCTTGTCCTGGTGTCTCAAAGTAGGGGGCCTGAATAGACAGTGCCGCCAACTCAGAAACACGCCGGACAGAAGTGATAGCCACCAAGAAGGCAACCTTCAAAGTGAGAATAGACAGCGCAGCCTCATGCCCAGGCTCAAAAGGAGGACCCTGAATGGCAGACAATACCAAATTCAAATCCCAGACCAGTACCATGGGTTTGCGGGGAGGGCGCACATGAGTGACCCCCCCTGCAAGAAAGTCTTGACCAGAGGATGAACAGCGAAGGAAACAGCCAAGGCGGAGACGTGCCCCTTCAGAGTGCTGAGCTGAAAACCCAAATCCAAACCATGTTGAAGGAACTCCAGGATCCGAGGAATGGAGAACACCCGACAGGGAAAGGCCCTAGCCTCACACCAGTCAATGTAGGTCCGCCAGGTCCTATAGTAGATGGTAGAAGAGGATTTCATCCTATCCCTGACAAGAGTCTGAACAACCGAATCAGACAGACCTTTTTCCCTTAGGATGGAGGTTTCAGCAGCCAGGCCGTCAAAGCCAGCGTTTGTAAATTTTGGTAACAGAGCCTTCCTTGAGTGAGAAGATCCGGAACCAAGGGCAGAGGGTACTGATCCACTGCCAGCTGCACGACGTCTGCGAACCACACCTGTCTTGGCCACCAGAACAGCTGGCACCCTTTCCTGAACCAACTTGCTCAGAACCTTGCTCAGAAGGGGAAAAGGAGGGAAGAGATACAGGAGACCGAACCCCTGCCAAGACACAGACATGGCATCCACCGCCAGAGCCAGAGGATCCTGGGACAGTGAGACAAATGCTGGCAGCTTGTGATAGTGACGAGAGGCAAACAGATCCACGTCCGGCATTCCCCACCTGTGACAAAGACATAGGAAGACCTCGCTGTTGAGAGACCATTCTCCCCGGCGAGAGGCCCCCCTGCTGAGGGAATCCACTTCCAGATTCTCCGCTCCCAGAATGTAGACCGCAGAGATGCACGGGACATTGTCCTCAGCCCACGACAAGATCAAGGACACCTCCCGGAGGGCACTCTTGCTCCGAGTCCCTCCCTGATGATTGATGTAGGCGACCGCAGTCCAGTTGTCGGAGGGAACCTGAACCGGCAGGCCCTGGAGGTGAGGCGTCAGCTGCGCCAGCACCAACCGAACCACCCTCAGCTTCAGAGCATTGATGGGGGCGTGGGCCTCCTGAGGGCCCCACAGCCCCTGGAATTGGAGGGCTCTCCAGTAGCCCTCCCAACCTGACAGACTGGCATCCGTAGTGACCGTCTCCCAACATGGAGTCAGAAATGACCTGCCCCCCCCCCCCAGAAGATTCCTCGAGTCCAGCCACCACAGGAGGGACCGCCGGACCAGAGGGGATAGAACAAAGGCCTGATCCAGAGACAGGGGACTCTTGTCCCAGACTGACAGAAGATGGAGCTGAAGGGGTCTCATGTGAAATTGCGCGTAAGGGAATGCCTCGAAGCAGGCCACCATCTGTCCCACCAATTGCATCCCTTGCCGGATGGAGGGATGAGGGCTGGACAGCAAGAAATGAACCAGAGCTTGAAGAGAGCCCACCTTTTGCTGAGAAAGGAAAAATACCATTTTGTGAGTACTCACCTGAAAAATGGATATTGTCAGTGTGCCACACCCCCCCGCTTCCCCTTTAATTCTTACGATCGGGTTACTCCACCAGCAGGTGGCGACGTTGCAGAGAAGTCTTGAAAACTACCCCTTCCAGCCTATATATACCTGGGACCTCCCACTCAACACCAGTGATTTAAAAAGCAGAAAGACAAGGTACCAGGAAATCCAACGGTAACCTCAAAATAAAGAAAAGCTTCACCATATAAAGGATCCAGGATACCAAAAAGGGCGGGTGAAGCGGGGTGTGTGGCACACTGACAATATCCATTTTTCAGGTGAGTACTCACAAAATGGTATTATTCTCAGCGTGCCACACACCCCGCTTCCCCTTTAATTCTTACGATCGGGACATCCAAAATCAGTGTCCACAAGGGATGGGTATCCGAAGGCAAAGTGAAGCATAACTTAAATGATTGCAGTCTGCAGAACTTTGTGGCCAAACACAGCATCCGCTGAGGCCCGCACATCAACCTTGTAAAACTTAGAAAAAGTATGAACAGAAGACCAAGTAGCGGCCTTACAAACTTGTTCAACAGAAGCTTGGTGCTGAAAAGCCCAAGACACTCCAACGGCGCGAGTAGAATGAGCAGTGATACGAAAAGGGGGAACTTTCCCCTTAGCAGAATAGGCCGCAATAATGGCCTGACGTATCCATTTGCTAATGGAAGATTTGGCCGGAGCCAGACCCTTCCTAGGCCCACAGGGCACAACAAAAAAGGCATCAGTTTTACGAAAAGGAGAAGTAATAATCAAATAGTACTTAACACAGCGTACTACATCCAAACAAGGCAAAAACCCTCTCCTTGTCATTCTTAGGCTTAGGACACAGGGAGGGAAGAACGATATCCTGATTCAAATGAAAAGCAGAAACAACCTTAGGAGGAAAGTCCGGTTTGAACCGAAAGACCACTCCAAGACACGCCGAACCGAAGCGATAGCTACCAAGAAGACAATCTTCTGAGTCAGGGTAGACAAAGCAATATCTTGCAAAGGCTCAAAAGGGAGGAGCCTGAAGAGCAGAAAGAACCAAATTCAAGTCCCAAACAGGAAGTAATGGTTTCCTGGGAGGCCGCACATGCGTAACCCCCTGGAAAAAAGTTTTAACTAAAGGAAGAAGCGCAAAATGCTTCTGAAAAAAGATAGATAAGGAAGAAACCTGCCCTCTCAAAGTACTCAGCTGAAGACCGGAGTCCAGCCCTGATTGTAAAAACTCCAGAATCTTGGAGACCGAAAAGACCGTACAAGGCAAGGACCTAACCTCACACCAAGCGATATAGGCTTTCCAAGTCCTATAGTAGGCAATAGAAGAAGACCTCTTTCGGGCACCGATCAGAGTTCTAATAACCGAGTCAGAAAGACCCTCCTCCTTCAAGATGGAGGCCTCAGCGGCCAAGCCATCAAAACCAGCGTTGGTAAATTGGGGTAAGACAGCCGACCCTGAGTGAGCAGATCAGGCCGAAGAGGCAGAATGAGCTGATTCACTGTCAGCCAAACGATGTCTGCGCACCATACTCGTCTTGGCCATCTTGGGGCCACGAGAATGGCGGACACCCTTTCCAGAACCAGCTTCCGTACCACCCAGCCTAGCATGGGTATCGGAGGAAACAGGTACAGAAACCCCGGGTCCCCCCAGCTCAGGGATATTGCTTCCGCCGTCAGAGCCAGAGGATCCTGGGAAAGCGACACAAGGATCGGGAGCCTGTAATTGTGACGAAAAGGAAACAGGACCACCTCCGGTGTCCCCCACCGGAGCGGACTGCAGACTGCCGAGAGACAAGGAACATGTGCTTTCGCCCAGGTCAGGATCAGGGACACCCCTCTGAGGGCACCCAGACTGCAAGTCGCTCCCTGATGATTGATGTAAGCAACCACTGTTTGATTGTCCGAGCGAAGCTGAACCAGAAGGCCCAGACCCTGATGAGACAAAAGAGCAAGAACCAGACGGAAGGCTCTCAGCTCCAGAACAGACGGCCGAGGGTTGGAAAGAAGGACCCAAGCCAACTCCTGAATCAGACAAATTTTGGACTGAGTGAGAAACATCCTGTGTTGACCGGAATCCGACCGCATTCCCAGAAAGGACACCACCCTGGCCGGAGCAGGGGAGGACCTGGGAAGGTTGAAAAACTTCAGATGCAGGACGGGGCAAGCCGACCCGTCCGTCTTGGGAGCTGCGAAGAGAATGGAGCAAAAACCGAGGCCCACCTCTAAGCGCGGCACCGGCCGGATGCCCGCCATTTCCAGGAAAAACCGTGAAGGAGGGCGAGACTCGAACTCCGGTTTGTAACCGGGTGACACTCCCTCCCAGATCTATGTGTCCGGAATCTCGCGGCCTTGAACCAGGGAGAAGTGTCACAATCGTCCTCCCACCCGCACGGGTGAGGGCAGCCCCTCATTGCTGAGCGGGCTTAGCAGTAGGTTTGGGCTTGGCACCCCAGGACTGACCGGGACGGCCACGACCTCTTCCCCGGGAACAACCTACACCCCCGGTAACGGGAAGGGAAGCCCCTCTGCCCGCTCTGGCTCCTCGAAAGGAGGGACTAAAGGAACTCGCACCCCGAAAGGAGCGACGAGGCTTCTTGAATTGAGGCAACTTACCATCTTTGGTAACAGCATCCAATTTCTCGCCAAAAAGGTGTAAATCTAAGAAAGGTAGCGCTGTAAGCGCCCTTTTAGAGTTAAGGTCCGCCGTCCACTGGCACAGCCATATAGACCGACGAATACCCACCAGCAATGCCGCTGTCCTGCTACTCGTCGCAAGAGCATCGTCCTGAGCAGTCAGGACAAAAGAAACAAACGACTCACACTGCTTGAGAGAACTAAACATATCACAAGCGGGATCAAGATCTGCGAGCAGATCCCTAATAATGGATCTAACTGCCAGCAGAAGAAGCGCCGAAGCACAAATTGGCCATAGTGTCGACCCGGCACTGATAAAACCATGGCGAGCCAATTGATCAACCCGACGATCCTCACCATCCTTAATGGTAGTGGTGTCAGAAAAGTGCAACGCAGCCGAGCCAGTCAGCCCTAACACAGGGGTATCGACGTCGGGGGACACTGACCAAAGCTTCACCAAGTCCTCCGGAAAGGGATAACGCTTATCCCAATTAGGAGGAGTTCCAACCAGGCGCGCGGGTTGTTCCCATTCCTTAAGGACAACCCTCTCAAAGTGCTGTTGCCTGGGAAACACCAAACGCGGCTGGGGTACGTCAAACAACTCACCCTTTGGCAGAGGGACCACCGCAGGCAGATCCAAGGCCAAAACTTTAAACATTTGAGCCAAAATGGAAGGAGTGTCAATGGACACCCCCACAGCCTGATCACCAGCAGTGTCAAACAATAGCTGGTCTGCAGGCTCATCCGACTCCTCAAGGAGTTCCCCCTCCTCATCAGGGGGACAATCGGACCAATCCAAAAATTCAGGTACCTCACCCTCCGAAGCAGGCACTGCCGGAGAAAGGTGCTTCCGCTTTGCCGTAGCCTTCTAAGCCACTGAAGCGGAAATTATTTTCTCGAGGTTGGCCACCGCGCATGCACCCCGGAATGCGAATCCCCATTTTTGACAATGTCACACGGGGTCCGGAATAGGTTGGGGGGGGATAGGAGATGAGGGAAGTTGCGAGGAGCCAGAAGCAGGAGCAACGGACTGGCGCGCAATGTTCTGCCTTGCACATGGAATGCATAATATGACAATCGCCTGGGAGCGGAGCCCCACAACCCCCACACAGCCTGGATAGCCCCGAAGAGCCATTTCTGGTAACGTTGGAAGCCTCCATATGGTGAATTTGTGGTATTCGCAACAACCCAGGGTTTTACGCATTAAGCAACCCAGGATGCCCCTTTGTAATTAAAGTCCCGGAAGTGGGAGGATTTTTTTATTTTTTATTTTTTTTTTAAGCCTAGGAAAATCCCAATTTAGAGACTAAGACTAGCCAGGTATAACAGACCGGGAGAGCCACTGCAGTGAGGGGATCCCAGAATCTGTGGGGGAAAAGAGACCACAGTCAGTCCCCCAACCAGTATGCACCACATTCATACATAACCAACAAGGCAAACATATATGAATAGTTTAAACATCATGAATAAAATATACATGACACATGCTATTTCAAGGCAAAGCCAGAGAGTGCATCAATAAAAAATAAGAGTATATACCTGCATATATATCCACACATACACACACACATACCCAAATACAGGCATTTGACCCATAAAAAAAACGCTATACATGGCAGGCAATAACAAAGTACAAGGACGGGCCCACGTGCGCAATGGTGGGGAACGTTTACCTCTACAGCTCAAGCCGCACTGGACCTCTTCCCCCACCGGCTTCAGCACACCTGTCTCTAATGAGACAGGGGAAGTGAAGGGCGGGCCCGGACACAGCAAAAAAAGGGGGGAAATTTGAAAGTGCAACACAAACAAAGGCCCCAGCAGCCCAAGCCACGCGCCGCCACCACAGCGCTGCCCTGCCAAAGCACTTCCACACATAACACTAAGTAAGCACCTCATGCAACACGCACCCCCCCCCCCCCCCCATTTAGCGAAGGGATAAGGGACCGAGCGGGAGAAGGTGACCTAAAGGGAACATCGGGTCGAGCGGAGGAGATAAGCTCCTAGGCACCTAAAGTGCCATCTACCTTTGCCTAGCCAGCAGCCTAGGCTGGGAGGCTTCCGTTTAACTAGGGATAAACAACACAATAGAACTGGGCAGAAATAGACCAAAAGGGGATGCCGGGTTTGACCCCCGGCTACCTGCAAGCAGGAGACTTCTTTCTTCTGTCTTGTCGCTTCATGCAGAGAGAAAAAACTGGTGTTGAGTGGGAGGTCCCAGGTATATATAGGCTGGAAGGGGCTCATTTTCAAGACTTCTCTGCAACGTCGCCACCTGCTGGTGGAGTAACCCGATCGTAAGAATTAAAGGGGAAGCGGGGTGTGTGGCACACTGAGAATATCCTGGCCAGAACGTTATCCAGAGTCATACCCAGGAAGGGGGTCACCCGGGACGGAGAGAGGGAGGATTTGGGATAATTGATCACCCATCCGAACATTTCCTGGGTCGCCACCACCGTCCGGGTGTCCAGTACCGCTTGCAGGAGTGAATGGGACGTAATGAGGTCGTCCAAATAAGGAAGAATGCGAATACCCCGGGCTCTGAGAAGGGCATCACACCCGCCAGCACCTTGGTGAACACTCTAGGGGGCTGAGGTGAGACCGAAGGGAAGTGCCACTAATTGGTAGTGCTGGTCCTCCACGGCGCACCTGAGGAACCGCTGACGCCCTGGGAAGACCGGCAAATGAAGGTAAGCATCCTTGATGTCTATTGAAGTCATGAAGTCCCCCGGGCGCAGGGAGCTGATAGCGGAGCGCAGAGTTTCCATGCAAAAACATCTGGTCCAGATGAACTTGTTGAGAAGTTCTAAGTCCAGGATGGGTCTGATGGAACCATCCTTTTTGGGCACTGTGAAGAGATTGGAATAATACCGTTTTTTGATTATTCACCTTTAAAATGGTGACAGTGAAAGTGTGACATACACTCCGCTTCAATTCTTCATGACATTTGGGCTATTCTCCAGTAGAGGGCGAACTTCTGCAGAGATGAATGCAAAAAAAGGAGCTCCTCCCAGTCCATAAATACCTGGGACCTCCCACCAATTCCCCAGTGTAAGATAGCAGTAAGGGGACCAGGAAAAACCAAATATAACAATACCAACAACCAAGAAACAATGGTATAACAACATATAAAGGATCCAGAATACCAAACAGGGTGGGTGAAGCGGAGTGTATGTCACACTTACAATATCGGTTTTAAAGGTGAGTAATCACAAAATGGTATTATTTCAAGTGTGACATACACTCCGCTTCAATTCTTCATGACATTTGGGACATCCAATAGCAGTGCCTGTCATGGGTGGGAACCATAAACAGTAAAGAACGCACCAATTTAAACCACTGCAGCTTGCAGAACCTTGTGGCCAAAAACAGCATCCGCTGAAGCCCGCACATCAACCTTGTAAAACTTGGAAAAAGTATAAACGGAAGACCAAGTAGCAGCCTTACAAACTTGTTCAACAGAAGCCTGGTGCTGAAAAGCCCAGGACGCACCGACAGCACGAGTAGAATGCGCAGTGACCCTAAAAGGGAGAGTCCTCCCCTTAGCAGAATAGGCCCCAACAATGGCCTGACGAATCCATTTGCTAATGGTAGACTTGGCGGGTGCCAAACCTTTCCTGGGCCCACAGGGCACCACGAAAAAGGCATCAGTCTTGCGGAAAGAAGAAGTAGTCACCAAATAGTACTTAACACAGCGAACCCCATCCAAATTGTGCAAAACCCTCTCCTTGTCATTCCTAGGCTTAGGACACAAGGAAGGGAGAACAATATCCTGATTGAGATGGAAAACAGAAACCACCTTAGGAAGGAAATCTGGCTTAAAACGAAAAACCACCTTATCCTGGTGTCTCTCAAAGTAAGGGGCCTGAATCGACAGAGCCGCCAACTCCGACACGCCGAACAGAGGTAATAGCCAACGAGAAAGCAACCTTCTGAGTGAAAACCGAAAGAGCAATATCTAGTAGCGGCTCAAAAGGAGGACCCTGGAGAGCCGAAAGAACCAAATTCAAATCCCAAACAGGAACCATAGCCTTCCGAGGGGGTCGAACATGAGTAACCCCCAGGAAAAAAGTCTTAACCAGCAGGTGTAAGGCAAAAGATCTTTGGAAGAAAACAGAGCAGAGACCTGCCCTTTCAAGGTACTAAGCTGGAGCCCAAGATCCAGACCATGCTGAAGAAACTCCAAAATCCAAGGGATCGAAAACACCCTGCAAGGCAAGGCCCTAGCCTCACACCAGTCAATATAGGACCGCCAAGCCCTACAGTAAATGTCAGAAGAGGACCGCTTCCTAGCTCTAATCAAGGTCTGAACCACAGCCTCAGACAAACCTTCCTCCTTTAAAATGAAGATTTCAGCAGCCAAGCCGTCAGAGCCAGCGTTTGTAAATTGGGGTAGCGTAGGTGACCCTGAGATAACAGATCCGGAAACATGGGAAGCCGGTACTGATCTTACGCCTTACAACGTCTGCGTACCAAACCCTTCTTGGCCACCTTGGAGCCACCAAAATTGCTGGTGCCCCCTCCAGAGCCAGCCTGCAAACTACCTTGCCCAGCATGGAGAAGGAAGGAAACGGGTACAGAAACCCCAGAACCTTCCAAGCAAGGGACAAGGCATCCACTGCCAGAGCTAGAGGATCCTGAGATAGAGACACAAAGGCCGGGAGTTTGTGATTGTGCCGTGAGGCAAAGAGATCCACCTCCGAAGTCCCCCACTTTTGACAAAGAACCCGAAAAACCCTGGGGTTGAGGGACCACTGTCCTTGGCGACAGAAGCCCCTGCTCAGGGAGTCCGCCTCCGTGTTTTCCACTCCTGGAATGTAGATTGCCGAAATTCAAGGAACATTGCTCTCTGCCCAATGCAGGATCAGAGAAACTTCCCTGAGGGCACTCCTGCTGCGAGTCCCCCCTTGGTAATTGATGTAGGCTACCGCCGTCTGATTGTCTGAACGAATCTGAACCGTAAGACCCTGTAAGTGCGACGTCAGCCGTGACAGAACAAGCTGGATGGCTCCGAGCTCCAAAACATTGATGGGGTTGTGAGCCTCCTGAGGACCCCACACCCCGCTGAACTGATGACTTCTCCAGAAACCTCCCCAGCCCGACAGGCTGGCATCCGTGGTAACCGTCTCCCAGCGAGGAACCAGAAAGAATCTGCCCCTCAAGAGGTTGCTCGACTCCAGCCACCACCGAAGGGACTGCCGAACCCTGGGAGACATCCTGAACGGTTGATCCAATGATAGCGGACACCTGTCCCAATGCGTCAATAGATGAAGTTGAAGAGATCTCATGTGAAACTGCGCAAACGGGACCGCCTCGAAGGAGGCCACCATCAATCCCACCAGTTTCATCCCCTGCCGGATAGAGAGGCAAGGATTGGCCAGAAGAAGGCGGATCAGATCCTTAATCCCCTGCACCTTGGTCTGGGGTAGACCAAGACACTCTGGCCTGAATGGTATCCAGATTCATGCCCAGAAATGAAATCTTCCGTGATGGCGAGAGAGAGGACTTGGGACGGTTGATCACCCTCGAACCTCTCCAGGGTCGACACCACCTGGTGGGTGTCCAGCTCCGTCTGAGGGAAGACGCTGAAATCAATAGGTCGTCCAGATACGGCACAATGCGAATTCCCTGAGCTCTGAATAGAGCCATTATGCCCGCCAGAACCTTGGTGAAGACCCTTGGCGCTGAGGTCAACCCGAAGGGAAGGGCAACAAACTGAAAATGTTGATCGTCCACCTCGAACCTGAGGAATCTCTGATGCGCTGGAAAGATTGGAACATGCAAATATGCATCTTTGATATCCATGGATGTCATGAAATCCCCTTGACGAAGGGAACTGATGGCCGAGCGCAGTCTCCATACGGAACTTCTTGAATCTGATGAATCTGTTGAGGACCTTGAGGTCCAATATGGGTCTTACAGAACCTTCCTTCTTGGGAACCGTGAAAACGTTGGAGTAGAAACTGAGCATACAACTCCCATGTCCAGAAGGTTTTTCACTGCTAACAGGAGCCCCTGTGCGCGGGCACCCGAGACCTTAAAAATCTTGGAGGCGGCCAGTACTCGACATCCAGTTTGTACCCGGAGGAGACCACTTCCAAGATCCAATTGTCTGTGACCTCCCGAGCCCAGACCTGGAAGAAGAGCCGCAGCCGTCCCCCACCCGAGCGGGCGAGGGCGCCCCTTCATCGCTGAGCTGGTTTACCCGCAGGCTTGTGTTTGGAACCCCAGGCAGAAGCGGGACGGGCCCGACCTCTGCCCCTGTTCCAGGAAGAGCCTCTGACACCCGAGAAGGCCAAACCTCTACCAGCTCTGGCACCTCGAAAGGAAGGATTGAAAGAGCCTGGCCCCCGAAAGGGACGGCGCAGTTTCTTCCGCTAAGGTAACCTACCTCCCTTTTCCACAGCATAAAACTTATCTCCAAACAGCCGCGTACCCAAGAAGGGAAGAGCTGTGAGCGATTTCTTGGCCGCAAAGTCTGCCGTCCACTGACGGAGCCATACCAAGCGGCGCATGGCCCCCAATAAGGCTGAAGTCCTACTACACATAACAATAGTGTCTTCCATAGCAGCCAAGACAAAGTCCATGAACAATTCAAAACTTTTAAGGGTAGTGAACTCAGCGCTGGCCGGATCAAGGTGAGCGTCATTTAACCAGTCCCTAATCAGAGACCTAGCACCCACCGCCACTAGCGCAGATGCACAAACAGGCCGCAAAGCCGAACCAACACTGGCAAAGGCATGGCATGCCATCTGATCAAGGCGCCTATCCTCACCATCCTTTAGGGAAGTGGCGTCTGGGGTGTGAAGCACGGAGGAGTTGGTCAACCCCAAAACTGGCGCATTGACCTCGGGAGGAGAAGCCCAGCGCTTAACCGCTTCCACTGGGAAAGGATACTTCTTATCCCATCCCTGAGGAACACCCGGAAGCAGACTAAGTTTCTTGCATTCTCTAAGGATCAGTGCATCAAAATGACCCTGGTTAGGGAACTCCAAACGAGGCTTGTGGGCCCCAAAAAATTCCCCCTTCTTGAGAGGAGGCGCAATATCCAAAACCTCCAAGAGATGTGACAAAACTGTGGCCGTGTCAACCGCATCCCCCAGCGCCTGCCCAACATCAGCCTCGCCAAACCGTACATCGTCAGCCTCTGACTCCTCATACAATTCCCCCTCCTCCAGCGGGGAATAATCTGACATATCAAAAGAATCATCATCAATATCCCAAGTCGCCTTGACCGATGACAAATGTCTCTTTTTAGCCTGGGCCTTCTTGCCAACCTAGCACAAACATCGGAATGCGACTCCCCGCTAGCACCAATGTCACTTGGGGTACGGATAAGGTGGGGAGGGGAAGGCGATGAAGCGGGGGGCGCCAACCCAGAAGGCTGGGCACCCGACTGCCGCGATATGGCCTTTTGTGCACATGGTATACAAATAAGCACATTCTCACCCGTAAGGGATGCCCCACAACCCACACATGGCCGGGATTGTCCCAGAGGGAGCCCGAGCCCGGTATCCTGCGGAGCCTCCATATGGTGATTTTTGTGGTCAGTCGCAAGACCGCAGGGAATTTAAGCAATAAGCAACCCGGGATGCCCCTTAAAAGTCCCAGTGGGAGGATTTGTGGTGATCTATATTAAGGCTAGGGACCCAGGACTAGGAGGAACCCCTTAACATGCACATAAACGATGCAATCTGAAACACACAATGAAGTATCTAAGTCAAAATTGCCTCACAAAAAATACATATATATATATATATACACACACATATAAAAACATATATAATAACATATATCCATACACACAAATGCGATAAAACAGGAGGCCCCCCTGCTGAAGAGGGGCCCCTGCATAAGCTAAATAAGTGGCCAACAGGCCCTTACCGGCCAGGAGCACACAGGATCCCACAGCAGCAACAAGATGGCCCCCGGAGAAGAGCCTCGTGAGAAGAGGAGGAAGAGGAGGGGGGGCGGGCCAGCGCAAAACGCGCGTCACCAGGCCACGCCCCCCTCCCAGCAACGCGGATCACAGCCATGGGCTGTCCCGCAGCATTGCGCCAAACGAGGGGGCGGAGCTACCGCGGCCGCGCTGAGAGCCCAGCCCCGCCCCCTCCCCGAACAAGCCTGAGGGGGAGAAGCTCCCCAGGCTGAGTGAAGGAGGCCAGCACCGTTATGGCCCTAAGTGTAAGCAAACATCCTGTCAGCACCCAACACAAGTAAAAACACTCTCACACACAGAGCCATACACATATAAACTAACAGGGTATACAGGCCGAGCCCCCCCCCCCCCCCCAGAGGGAAGTAAGGGACCCGGAAGGGGGGTAATCCCAGCCAGAATCTGGCCATATGAATGACAGGGACAGGGCATCCCACACCGGGATCACCAAACCCGGGCAACCGCCCACCCCTTGTAATGGGGTCTCACGGCGGAGCAATGCTCCTTGCACACCCATAAGGTGCTACCTACCCTTACCAGGACCCGCAGCCAAGGCTGGGAGGCTCGAATAAGGATAATTTAGGAAAGGTCCTGGCAGCAATATGGGCAAAAAAATGGCAAGTAAGAGAAGTCTTCATTTTCTGTCTTGCTCGCCTTCCTGCAGATCAGAAACTAGGGAATTGGTGGGAGGTCCCAGGTATATATGGATTGGGAGGAGCTCCTTTTTTGCATTCATCTCTGCAGAAGTTCGCCCTCTACTGGAGAATAACCCAAATGTCATGGAGTATATGTCACACTTGGAATAGTAGCTCTGACCTCTCTCTCCCGGAAGAACCCAACAAATGACTCCCATGGCCAAGAGGTTTTGTACCGCCAGAAACAGACCCCGAGCTGCCCGAGGGTCTGTAGGAACCCTGGACCTGAGGAATCTGAGAAGAGGCCAGTCCGCGAAATCCAGCTTGTATCCGGAGGAGACAACCTCCAGAATCCAATTGTCTGAGACTTGTTGAGCCCAGACTTGAGCGAAGAGCCGCAGCCGTCCCCCCCACCCGCAAGGGTGAGGGCGCCCCCTCATGGCTGAGTGGGCTTGGCAGTAGATTTGGTTTTGGGGCACCAGGAGGATCAGGGCCAGGCACGGCCTCTGCCCTTGCCCCAGAAATCTCCCCTGTGCCCCGCGAAGGATACCCCCCTGCCTGACATCGATCCGCGAAAGGAAGGAGTGAAGGACCCGGAGCACCAAGGGTCGCAGCTGCTTTTTGCGTTGGGGCAACTTACCTCCCTTTGCAAAAAGGTCCAAACGATCACCAAAAAGGCGCAGTCCCTTAATGGGGAGCCCTGTGAGCGCTTTCTTAGCAGCATTGTCAACTGCCCACTGGCGCAACCAAACCGAGCGCCGGATAGAGACAACCAGGGCCGAGGTCCTGCTACACATCCGAATGGTGTCATCTAAGGCAGAGAGAACATAGGTGATGAACATCTCACATTGTGACAAGGCTCTAAAATTAGTACTAGAAGGATCCTCATGGGAGCTGTCCAGAAGGCCCTTGATCAATGTCCTAATAGTCACGGCCGTAATAGCGGAAGCACAAACCGGGCGCAAGGCAGAACCCACACAGGCAAAGGCGTGGGAAGCCAGCTGGTCAATACGCCTGTCCTCACCATCCTTCAAGGTAGTGGAATCAGGGGAATGCACCACAGAAGTGTTAGACAACCCCAACACAGGGGCATCCATTTCTGGGGGAGTTGAACAACATTTGACCACATCCAAGGGGAAAGGATACCTCTTATCCCACCCCTTAGGGATACAGAGGAGCCGACTAGGCTGCTCCCATTCCTTGAGAACCAGATTATTAAAACGCGTCTGTTCTGGAAATTTCAAATGTGGTTTTGCGGTACCAAACAATTCCCCCTGCTGCTTAGGTGCCGCTGCATGAAGGGAAATGGAAAGTACCTCAAAAAATACAGTTTTGTGAGTACTCACCTTTAAAACGGGTATTATGAGTGTGCCATACACTCCACTTCGGTCTTCATGACATCTGGGTAATCTCCAGTAGAGGGCGAACTTCTGCAGAGATGAATATGCAAAAAGAAAGCCCCTCCCGGTCCATATATACCTGGGACCTCCCACCAATTCCCCAGTGTATAAAAGCAGTAAAGGGACCAGGAAGAACCAATTATAACCTTAACAATCAAAACCAGTGGTTCACCATATAAAAGCCCCAGAATACCTGAAAAAAAGGGGTGGGGTGAAGTGTGCCATACACTCCACTTCGGTCTTCATGACATCTGGGACATCCAATAGCAGTGTCCGTCATGGGAGGGAACCAGAAACAGTAAAGAATGTACCAACTCAAACAACTGCAGCTTGCAGAACCTTGCGGTCAAAAACGGCATCCGCTGAAGCCCGCACATCAACCTTGTAAAACTTGGAAAAAGTATGAACGGAAGACCAAGTAGCAGCCTTACAAACTTATTCAACAGAAGCCTGGTGCTGAAAAGCCCATCACGCACCAACAGCACGAGTAGAGTGCGCAGTGACCCTAAAAGGGGGAGTCCTCCCCTTAGCAGAATAGGCCCCAACAATGGCCTGATGAATCCATTTGCTAATCGTAGACTTAGCAGGCGCCAAACCTTTCATGGGCCCACAGGGCACCACGAAAAAAGCGTCTGTCTTGCGGAAGGAAGTAGTCACCAAATAGTACTTCCCACAGCGAACAACATCCAAATTATGCAGAACCCTCTCCTTGTCATTTTTAGGCTTAGGACACAAGGAAGGGAGAACAATGTCCTGATTGAGGTGGAAAACAGAAACCACCTTAGGAAGGAAATCCAGCTTAAAACGAAAAACCACCTTATCCTGGTGTCTCTCAAAGTAAGGGGCCTGAATCGACAGGGCCGCCAACTCAGAGACACGCCGAACAGAGGTAATAGCCACCAAGAAAGCAACCTTCTGAGTGAGAACCGAAAGAGCTATATCCTGTAACGGCTCAAAAGGAGGACCCTGCAGAGCCGAAAGAACCAAATTCAAATCCCAAACAGGAACTACAGCCTTCCGAGGGGGCCGCACATGCGCGACCCCTTGGAAAAAAAGTCTAAACCAGCAGGTGTAAAGCAAAAGACCTCTGGAAGAAAACCGACAGAGCAGAAACCTGTCCTTTCAAAGTACTAAGCTGGAACCCAAGATCCAGATTTTGCTGAACAAACTCCAAAATCCTGGGTATAGAAAAAACCCTGCAAGGCAAGGCCCTAGCCTCACAACAATCAATATAGGACCTCCAAGTCCTATAGTAAATGCCATAAGAGGACCGCTTCCTAGCCCTAATCAGGGTCTGAACAACAGCCTCAGACAAACCTTCCTCTTTCAAGATGAAGGTTTCAGCAGCCAAGCCGTCAAAGCCAGCATTTGTAAATTGGGGTAAAGTAGATGACCCTGAGATAGCAGGTCCGGCAGCAAGGGAAGCCGGTACTGGTCTACGGCCATCCTTACGTCGTCTGCGTACCAAACACTTCTTGGCCACCTTGGAGCCACCAGAATCGCTGGTGCCCCTTCTAGAACCAGTTTGCGAACTACCTTGCCCAGCATGGAGACAGGTGGAAACAGGTACAGAAAACCCAGGCCCTTCCAAGCCAGTGACAAGGCATCCACTGCCAGAGACAGGGGATCCTGAGAAAGAGACACAAAGGCCGGAAGTTTGTGATTGTGCCTCGAGGCAAAGAGATCCACCTTCGGAGTCCCCCACTTGCGGAAAAGATCCAGAAAAACCTCGGGGTTGAGAGACCACTCTCTGTGGCGAGAGGATCCCCTGCTCAGGGCATCCGCCTCCGTGTTCTCCACTCCCGGAATGCAGACTGCCGAAAGGCAAGGAACATTGCTCTCCGCCCAGTGCAGGATCAGAGAGACTTCCCTGAGGGCACTCCTGCTGCGAGTCCCTCCTTGGTGATTTATGTAAGCCACTGCCGTTCGGTTGTCCGAACAAACCTGAACCGGAAGACCCCGTGTAAATGTGGGGTCAGCCGAGCCAGAACCAGTCGAATGGCTCTGAGCTCCAATACATTGATGGGGGTGTGAGCCTCCTGGGGACCCCAAACCCCGCTGAACTGATGACTCTTCCAATAACCTCCCCAGCCCGACAAGCTGGCATCCGTTAAAACAGTCTCCCAACAAGGGACCAGAAAGGATCTGCCCTTCACCAGGTTGCTCGAGTCCAGCCACCACCGAAAGGACTGCCGAACCCTGGGAGACATCCTGAAAGGTTGATCCAATAACTGTGGGCACCTGTCCCAATACGTCAATAGGTGAAGCTGAAGAGATCTCATGTGAAACTGTGCAAACGGCACCGCCTCGAAGGAGGAAACCATCAAACTCACCAGATTCATCCCCTGTCGGATAGAGGGACAATGACTGGCCAAAAGAAGACGGATCAGGCCCTGAATCCCCTGCACCTTGGTCTGGGGCAGAAACACTCTGGCCCGACTGGTATCCAGATTCATGCCCAGAAATGAAATCACACGAGACGGGGAGAGAGAAGACTTGGTGCGGTTGATCACCCACCCGAACCTCTCCAGGGTCGACACCACCTGGTGGGTGTCCAGCTCTGCCTGATGAAGAGAAGAAGCTGATATCAACAGATCGTCCAGATAAGGCACAATGCGAATGCCCTGAGATCTGAGCAGAGCCATTATGCCCGCCAAAACCTTGGTGAAGACCCTCGGTGCCGAGGTCAGACCGAAGGGAAGAGCTACAAACTGATAATGTTGATCCTCCACCGCAAATCGGACATGCAGATACGCAAATCGGGACATGCAGATACGCATCCTTGATGTCTATGGATGTCATAAAATCCCCTTGGCGAAGGGAATTGATAGCCGAGCGCAGAGTCTCCATGCGGAACTTCCTGTCTCTCATAAACCTGTTGAGAACCTTGAGATCTAGAATGGGTCTAACGAACCCTCCTTTTTGGGAACCGTGAAAAGGTTGGAGTAGAAACCCCTGCCTCTCTCCGACAGAGGCACCGGGCATATAACCCCCATGCCCAGAAGGATTTTTACTGCTAACAGGAGCCCCTGTGCAGCCTGAGGGTCCGAGGGCACCCGAGACCTTAAGAATCTTGGGGGCGGCCAGAACTCGAACTCTCACTTCCAAGATCCAATTGTCTGTGACCTCCCAGGCCCAGACCTGGAAGAAGAGCCGCAGCCGTCCCCCCACCCTTGCGGGTGAGGGCGCCCCTTCATTGCTGAGCTGGTTTAACGGCAGGCTTGGGCTTGGAACCCCAGGCAGCTGCGGGACGAGCCCGACCTCTCCCTCTGTTCCAGGACGAGCCCCTGACACCTGAGATGGCCAAACCCCTAGACGCTCTGGCCCCTCGAAAGGAAGGAGTGAACGAGCCAGCCCCCCGAAAGGGGCGGCGCTGTTTCCTCCGCTGAGGTAACTTACCTCCTTTGGCAACAGCATCCAATTTATCTCCAAACAGCCGCGAACCCAAGAAGGGAAGGGCTGTGAGCGACTTCTTGGCTCCAACGTCTGCTGTCCACTGGCAGAGCCAGACCAATCTGTGCATAGCCACCAGTAAGGCTGACGTCCTACTACACACGACAATAGTCTTCCATCACAGCCATGACAAAATCCACGAACAATTCGCACTTCTTAAGGATAGCGAACTCAGCGCCAGCTGGATCAAACCGAGCGTTATAAAGCCAGTCCCTGATAAGCGACCTGGTAGCAAGCGACACCAGGGCAGATGCACTAACAGGCCGCAGGGCCGAGCCCACGTTGGCAAATGCGTGGCACGCCATCTGATCAAGGCACTTATCCTCGCCATCCTTAAGGGAGGTGGCATCAGGGGTGTTCAGCACAGAAGAGTTAGTCAAACCTAAAACAGGCGCGTCGACCTCGGGAGGAGAAGACCAGCGCTTAACCGCCTCCACCGGAAAAGGATATTTCTTATCCCATCCCTGAGGCACACCAGGAAGCCGACTGGGCCTCTCCCATTCTCTAAGGATCAGCACATCAAAATGACCCTGGGTAGGGAATTCCAGATGGGGCTTGCAGGCCACAAAAAAATTCCCCCTTCTTAAGAGGGGGCGCCGTAGGCGGTTCAATATCCAACACCTCCAATAAAGACAAAACATGTGACAAAACAGTGGCCGTATCTACGGCATCCCCCAGAGCCTGCCCGACATTGGAATTCCCAGACTGAACATAGTCAGCCACTGAATCCTGATACAATTCCCCCTCCTCTAACGGGGAATAATCGGACTCAGCGGACTCGTCGTCAATATCCCACCATGGCTGGGCCGACGACAAATGTCTCTTTTCAGCCTGGGCCTTCTGGCCCACCGTACTAGCAATCATTTTCTCGATGCTGGCCAACCTAGCCCAAACATGAGAAAGCGACTCCCCACTGGTACCAATGTCACTTGGGGTACGGATAAGGTGGGGAGGGGAAGGCGATGAAGCGGGAGGAGCCGACCCAGAAGGCTGGGTACCAGACTGCCGCGTTATGGCCTTTTGTGCGCATGGTATACAGATCAGCACATTCTCCCCCGTAAGGGATACCCCGCACCCCACACATGGCCTGGATTGTCCCAAAGGGATCCCGAGCCCAGTATCCTGCGGAGCCTCCATATGGTGAATTTTTGTGGTCAGTCTCAAGACCGCAGGGAATTACGCATAAGCAACCCGGGATGCCCCTAAAATTCCCGGTGGGAGGATTTTAGGTGGAAAATTTTTCACTAGGGACCCCAGGACCAGGAGGGACCCCTTAATATGCACATATACAGGGCAACCTGTAACACACAAAACAAGCAACATAAGAGCAGAGCTGTGTAAAAATGGCCATAACCTTACATCTAAAAAAAACCACAGCATTTGATCCTGCAGCCACACAAATGTAAATATATATATATCACAGCCCAGCCAGACAGTGCAATTAAGGCACAAACACACACACATGTTTGAGACCAGTGGGGGCCCCGCTAAATAGGGGCCCCCACACACACACACAAGCTAAGAAGATGGCCATCAGGCCCTTACCACACCGATTGCTATGCGGCCTGCCAGAGAAGATGGCCCCCACGCAGCCTCGTGCCTAAGGAGGGAGAGCAGGGGGAGGGCGGGCCAGCGCAGAACGCGCATTTGTTGAGGCCACGCCCCCCCTCCCAGCAGACAACGAGCATAGTAATCGCGCCAAATTCCCGAACGCAGCCTGAGGGGGAGAAGCTCCCCCAGGCTGTAATCAGTCCCTGTTAAGCCAGTAATGCAGAAAACACTCACACACAAAGTAAAACACTCAGCACACAGGGACAAGGGCTGGGGAAAACAAAATATCGGCCAGGCCAGGCAACCCCCCCCCGAGGGGGAATAAGGGACCCGGAAGGGGGGAATCCTGCCAGGAGCCGGCCGTAAGCCTAACGGGACAGGGCATCCCACACCAGGATCACCAAGAAACCTGGAAAAACGCCTACCCCATAGTGAGGTCTCACGGTGGAGCAGTGCTCCTGCTGCACCCTTCATCAGGACCCGCAGCCTAAGCTGGGAGGCTCAATATAGGGCAATTTAGAAGGGTCCTGGCAGCAATAGGGATAATTAGAAGGCCTGTAAGTAAAGAAGTCCTCATCTTCTGTCTTGTTGCCTTCCCTGCAGAGAAGGAACTGGGGAATTGGTGGGAGGTCCCAGGTATATATGGACCGGGAGGGGCTTTCGTTTTTGCATATTCATCTCTGCAGAAGTTCGCCCTCTACTGGAGATTACCCAGATGTCATGAAAACTGAAGTGGAGTGTATGGCACACTTAGAATATTTGAGTCAAAAGTCTATGGGTGTCATCAGCATCCCAATGCTCTGAGCCGGCATCAGCGCCAAAGCAATGCTGATCATCAGAAAAAATACAATTCTGTGAAATACTCACCTGTAGAATTGATATTATTTGTATACAGTACGTCCTGCTCCAGATTTAATACTTACACTTGGGTTATCCTTCGCCAGATGTCGCTGCACTGCAGAGACATGGAAAAACAGGCTCCTCCCGGCCCTTCAAATACCCAGGGACCTCCCACAAATCCCCAACATTGAAAAGCAGTGAACAAGAAGCCGGGAGAATTAAACCACCCAGAACAACTGGTAATGATAACAATCACCATACAAGGGATGCAGAATAATGCAAAAACAGGGTGGGGTGGAGCAGGACGTACTGTATACAAATAATATCGTTTCTAGAGGTGAGTATTTCACAGAATTGTATTAATATTAGTATACAGTACGTCCTGCTCCAGATATAATACTTACACTTGGGACATCCAAAAGCAGTGTCCATAAAGTAGGGTGGGATCCCCAAAAAAAGGTACCAGCAGGCAGTTTAAACCACTGCCGCCTGCAAAACCTTGCGGCCAAAAACAGCATCAGCTGAGGCCCTAACATCAACCTTGTAAAACTTCGAAAAGGTATGAACCGAAGACCAAGTAGCGGCCTTGCAAACTTGTTCAACAGAAGCCTGGTGCTGGAAGGCCCAAGAGGCACCAATAGCATGAGTAGAATGAGCAGTAAGGCGGAAGGGAGGATTCTTCCCCTTAGCAGAATAGGCCTGAATCACAGCCTGACGAATCCATTTGCCAATAGTAGACTTGGCAGGAGCCAAACCCTTCCTAGGACCAGAAGGGACCACAAAAAGAGCATCAGTCTTCCTGAAAGCCGCAGTGACTACCAGGTAATACTTCAGACACCTGACCACATCCAATGAATGCAAAACCCTTTCCTTAGCGTTGCTAGGGTTAGGACACAATGAAGGAAGAACAATATCCTGATTCAAATGAAAAGCAGACACCACCTTTGGCAGAAAATCTGTCTTAAAGCGGAACACCACCTTGTCCTGGTGTCTCTCGTAGTATGGGGGCTGAATAGACAGAGGCGCCAGCTCAGACACACGCCTGACCGAAGTAATAGCCACCAGAAAAACAACTTTGAGGGTAAGTACAGCCAGAGCAGCATCCTGAATAGGCTCAAAGGGAGCACCCTGTAAGGCAGACAAAATCAGGTTCAAGTCCCAAACAGGGACTGTAGGCTTACATGGGGGACGCACGTGAGTGACCCCCTGAAAGAAGGTCTTAACCAAGGGATGCTGAGCAAAAGACTTCTGAAAGAAGACAGACAGGGCAGAAACCTGACCCTTCAGAGTATTGAGTTTTAAACCCAACTCCAATCCATGTCGTAAAAACTCCAGAATTCTAGGGATTAAGAATTCCCTGCAGGGAAGAGACCTAGACTCACACCAGTCAATGTAGGAACGCCATACCCTATAATAGATGGCAGAAGAAGTTTTCTTCCTAGCCTGTACCATGGTATCCACCACTGAGGCAGACAAGCCTTTCTCCATCAAGATGGAGGTTTCAGCAGCCAGGCCGTCAAAGCCAGAGTTTGTAAACTAGGATGGCGTAAGGAGCCCTGAGTGAGTAGATCTGGCTCCTCTGGCAGGACGTACTGGTCTACTGCCATTTGTACCACGTCTGCGAACCACACTCTTCTTGGCCACCTAGGGGCCACCAGAAACACTGGCACCCTTTCCAGGGCAATCTTGCGCAGAACCCTGCCCAGCAGGGGGAACGGGGGAAAGGCATACAGGAGCCGAAATTTCTTCCATGAAAGTGACAGAGCGTCCGTGGCCAAGGCCAGAGGATCCTGAGACAGGGAGACAAAGGCCTGGAGCTTGCGATTGTGACGGGATGCAAACAGATCCACATCCGGTAGGCCCCACCGGTAACACAGGGACTGGAATACCCTGTTGCAGAGGGACCACTCCCCCTGATGGGAAGTCCCCCTGCTCAGAGAGTCTGCTAGAAGATTCTCTACCCCCGGGATATAAACAGCCGAGATGCATTGAACATTGGCCTCCGCCCATGTCAGAATCCGTGACACTTCCTGGAGGGCCCCCTTGCTCCGGGTCCCTCCCCGATGGTTGATGTAGGCAACCGCTGTCCTGTTGTCTGAGCGCACCTGCACAGACAGACCCCGCAAGTGATCGGTCAACTGCTCCAAAACCAACCTGACCGCCCGTAGTTCCAGAATGTTGATGGGTAAATAGGCCTCCTGAGGGCCCCACCTCCCCTGGAACCTCAGGGACTTCCAGAATACCCCCCAACCTGACAGACTGGCATCCGTGGTGATAGTCTCCCAGGAGGGGGCTAGAAAGGACCTGCCCTTTAGCAAGTTCTTGTGGTCCAGCCAGCACGAGAGGGACCTTCTGACCAATGGGGGAAGCACACAAACCCTGTCCAAGGACGCGGGGTCCTTGTCCCATACTGATAGGAGGTGAAGCTGCAGAGGCCTCGAATGGAACTGAGCAAAGGGCACCGCCTCGAAGCTCGCCACCATCAGGCCAACCAGCTGCATTTTCCCTGCTTAGCGCCTCTGTAGGGGGCTGAAAGGGGGCCCTGGCTGCGAAAGGGCCGAGGCTGCCGCCTGCGCTGTGGTAACTTACCTCCTTTAGCAAAGAGGTCTAGGCGGTCCCCAAACAGGCGTAGTCGCTTGAATGGGAGCCCAGTAAGGGCTTTCTTAGCAGCACTGTCGGCCGCCCACTGGCGCAGCCATACCGCGCGGCGTATAGCCACCACCAAGGCGGAAGATCTGGCACACAGCCTAATAGCATCATCCGATGCAGACAGGATAAAGTTCACAAATACATCACAGTTAGACAGTGCATTAATAGTATCAGTAGGCAACTCGTCTGGACCGTCAAGTGCATTCCTGACCATGGCCCTGAGCGCCACGGCAGTAATGGCCAGATCGCAGACCGGGCGCAGCGCCGCCCCTCCAAACGCAAAGGCATGGCACGCCAATTGGTCAATGCGCCGGTCCTCAGAATCCCGCAGCGTAGTAGTGTCGGGGGAGTGCATAATAGAGGTGTTAGACAGCCCTAGAATAGGAGCATCGACCTCGGGGGGCGATGACCAGCACTTGACCATATCAGCAGGAAATGGATACTTCCTGTCCAAACTCTTAGGGATCCCGGGAAGTCTACTGGGATGTTCCCACTCCTTAAAGAGGACCAACACCCAGGGGTGATCGGCCCGGAAATCTATAAGATTCCCGGGCCGATCACCTCCCACCCCGCGGGACATCCGAGATCGGGATGTCCCGCGGGGTGAAACCCCCCAGAAATCCCAAAAACACCTTACCTGATCCGCCGCCGCTTCCGCCGCCGCCGCCTCCCGCGCACCCCTCCAGACGTGCGCGCGCCCGCGCCGGCCCTCTGTGAATGGCCGGCGGGGGCGCGCGCGCGCCGAGAGTGACGCGCGGGAGGCGGCGGCGGCGGAAGCGGCCTGGACGTTCCTGATCCCCGCCTGGACGTTGGCGGGGATTGGCTGCGGCGCTCACGTGGGAGCGTTGAGAGGTGAGTTTTTTGGGGTTTCTGGGGGGTTTCACACAGCGGGGCACCCCCGATCGGGGTGCCCCGCCGAAGTGGACCAAAACCCAGGATAGTCAAAATCCTGGGTGTTGGTCCACTTTAAGCACGCGGTTATTGAAATGGGTTTGCTGAGGAAATTCCAATCGAGCCTTAGCAGTATGGAATAGCTCACCCCTTTGCCTGGGAGCCGCAACAGGGGGAGAGATGGACAAAACCTCAAAAATCTGAAGCAGTAGATTATCAGTATCATCCGCGGTCCAGTGATCAGAACCAGAATCGTCATGACCCCTAGACTTCTCATCAGATGACTCTGAGTCAGAGATCAGCTCCCCTTCGCCCGAAAGGTTATGGTCATATAGATGAGTAAACTCACCGGGCTCCGTAGGGAATGGAGCAGAGTCAGGGACAATGTGCTGCTTTTTTGCGGTGGCCTTGCGCGCTAGAGTACTAGCAAGCAATTTTTCAACACTGGCCAGACTAGTAGCCAAATCAGGATGAGAATCCCCGCTTGTATTGGGGGTTAGACTCAGGCTTGGGGGGGTAGGTGAAGTGAGGCGAGGTGTAGGCCCAGCCACAGGAGGGGCGGGAAGTACCATTAGCGCCTGCTGTGCACAAGGGACGCAGACCCGTGCATTGTCACAGACCCCACAAGCTACACACAGCCGGGCTTGTCCCGAGGGAACCCCGTTCACAATATCCTGGGATGCCTCCATATGGGGATTAATAGGCACAATAGGCCAGTAGGGATTGACGCTATAAGCTACCCTGGATGCCCCAAAGAGTAATTATACTAAGTCCAACTGGCAATTACACCGGGCCGGGAGAAGCCACTGGATTCGACCGTCTGAAAGACAAAATGGGAATAGGGATGTCAGAGCCATGTGCAGTAAGCAAGAAAGATGAAAATCGCCCGCGAGGGCACTTACAGATCGAGGGAGGAGGACCGTTACCACGTGCGCGTGATGAGCATCTAAATGGCGCTAAGCGAACCTCGAAGGGCGGGCGAGAGCGGGCTGTGACGCGGAGCGCGCCAAGCCAGGTCACCGCCCCCCCCGAAGAGCGCGAAGCTCTGAAGACAGTAGTCAGCGCAGACAGTAACAAGCGAGTGTATGACACACTATAGAAGGAAAAACGGGGATTACTTCCAGATGCGCCCGACAACGTTTATCAATGAAGACGCCGCAGCGGCCGATAGACAATAAAAAACCAAACAGCGCGGCTCTGACACCAGGTGTATGATTCAAGGACAATACTAAGGTGTATGAGTCAAGGACAATACTAATGTGTACTGAATACACTAAGACCACCACACACCCCCCCCCTTCTTCCCCCCCGAGCTACGGGGGGGGAACGAGGGAGGATGGCGACCCTTTGAACAGGGTCCACCGCTACACGGGGTATGGGGCAATAATGCGGGAGGGGCATCCACTAGAGGCTCACCATCAGCCTAAACCGCCTACCCTTTGGTGGGGGACTGCGGAGGAGCATGGCTCCATGAGCACGCGTAGTGCTGCCTACCTTCACCCGACCAAGGCAGCCCAGGCTGGGAGGCACGTCACGAAGAGGACGGGTGGGAGTAGTCCAACAGGGCCGCAGGCTTTAATAGCCCAGCTCACCTGCGAGAGAGTGACACATCATGTCTTCGCAGTCAGCTCTGCAGAGAAATCTGGGGATTTGTGGGAGGTCCCTGGGTATTTGAAGGGCCGGGAGGAGCCTGTTTTTCCATGTCTCTGCAGTGCAGCGCCATCTGGCTGAGGATAACCCAAGTGTAAGTATTATATCTGGAGCAGGACGTACTGTATACTAAGAATATCTGAATCTGAGAATAATTACCCTTCCTCGAGAGGGGTATAATCAGACAAATCAAGGAAATCATATTGGAGCCTTACAGGCCGCAGAGCTAGCAATCAGTCTCTCAATGTTAGCCAACCTGGTGGAAACATCAGGTTGAGACTCCCCGCTAGTGCTGATCTCACTGGGAGTCATAATCAAGCGAGGGGGTGTGGGGGACGATACAGTGGGTGCCGACCCAGACACATGCAGCCCAGATTGCCGCCCAAGCGCCTGCTGGGCGCAGGGTACACAGACCCGCATATCATCGCTCACAGGGGATGCCCCACACACCACACACAGCCGGGCTTGCCCCAATTGGACCCCGAGCACAACATCCTGAGAAGCCTCCATATGGTGATTTTTATTGTCACAATGACCAATGGGAATAACGCTGTGCAGCTACCCGGGATGCCCCTTAAATGTCCGCTAGTGAGAGGATTTGATAATTAAGCCTCTAACAGTGTCAATATGGCTAATAGAGGGCACAGGACCGGGAGAAACCTCTAATTAGGTTGTCTCGCCTGAAAGACAACACAAATCACACAGTCAGCATGATATACACAATAACTGAAAAAAAGGCGAATTGAAATACAAGCCCGCTGAGGGCACTCACGGACGCCGAAGAGCTTGCACTCCACCCTAATGCCGGGACAAGATGGCACTGAGAGGCTGGCCGCCTGCGGAGCGCGGCAAGCGCTAGGCCACGCCCCCTCCAGGAATGCAGGGACAGGCCGAAGTCAGGCCGCCCCGCAGCCAATCATCGTGCAGCCGGCCCCAGAGTGAAGTCACCGCCCCGCTCCTGCCGCCAAGCGGGCCGTTCAAATGTGAAACAGGAGGAGAGGAGGAAAACGCTGAGCACATGTGCCAGCGCGGATTGTACAGTGTCACAAAGGCATAAGAGTTTACAGTGCATAATCACTCACACACACGGACAGTGACCCCCCCCCACCCCCAATTAACAGGGCAAACGGGAGAAGGGGGGAGTATAAGCCCTTGATTATATTTGGGACATGTAAGGGAGGGCTAAAGCGGATGGGGCATCCCAAATACAGGCTCACCAAAAACCTGTGCCACCTACCCTTTGGTGGGGGATTTGCGGTGGAGCAATCTCCAGTAAAGCACCTCTAATAGGTGCTGCCTACCATCACCCGACCACGCAGCCAAGGCTGGGAGGCAAGTTAAGGTGGAACGGGTGGGAATAGAACACAGGGCCAGGGGCTGTGCAGCCCAGCTTACCTGCGAGGAGAGAAGCCATCATCTTGACCTTCGCAGCCCACTGCAGAGAAGGAACTGGGGAATTAGTGGGAGGTCCCGGGTATATATGGACCGGGAGGGGCCTCTTTTTTGCCATCTCTGCAGTAAAGCGCCCTCTTGTGGACTATATCCCAGACGTAATGAATCATTACTGGAGCAGGACGTGCTGCATACTTGGAATATATATACAGGTGAACTCTATTTACTAATTAAAGGAGCACTATCACAAAAATGGGTAATGATAAAAATCCATATAAACACATCAGGTAAACAGATTAAAACCCCCGCCAAGCTTGTGGTTTACTCGCTCATGGTAATTCTGGTATGGTTTCTTTTTCTTTCCATTAAAAGAAAGAAAAACAAGCCTGGCTGGATATTTCTTGATGATCCCACCATCCAGCATATTTTTTATGGATTTTTATCATTGCGCCATTTTTTCGCAATAGTGCTTCTTTAAGTGAATCCTGAAAGCAATAGGCCAAAATGGATTTTATTTAGTGGTATCAGAATCAGGAGGGTGATGGAAGCAACACTTATGATTTTTTTTTTTTTTACATTTGGAAAAGTATGCATCATTTTCATTACTCTTCATAAAGACTTTATACCTTGTGTTGCTCTATCACAAACAATCTTACTAAAATATATTTAAGTTTGAGGCTGTGAAGTTTATAAATGGTGGAAACGTTTTGGGTATAAATATGTACAGGGTGTGGGAAACATATAAGATAGGCTCTTATTCAGGGTGAAGGTTCACTTAAATCTTTTTTAAACATGCAGTTGCCTTGAAAAAGTATTTAAGTGGACCTTCACCCTGAATAAGAGCCTATCTTATGTTTCCCACACCCTGTACATACAGATTGCTCACATTAAAAATCATTCTACCTGCATCCACTGCATGTTATGAGCCTTTAAACATCCAAGATGGTGGCCCATGGAGCACCAGGCAGCCTGCAAACAGGAAGTGTCTTCTGACTGTGCAGCTCTGCATTCTGGGATTGCTGTCCTTTCCCCGACCCCAGCTCTGCTCTGTCTGTGCAAAGCACAGCTATAACCCCACCCCCCTGTACTTTATCCAGCACTCCTCGGTATGTGTTTATAATAGAGTGTGTGTGTGTGTGTGTGTGTGTGTGTGTGTGTGTGTGTGTGTGTGTGTCCCAGCACGGCCACAAAACACCATGCAATAGTGTGTATGAAGACATACCCTGTTTCCCCTTAAGTAAGACCTACCCCCAAAATATGCCTTAGTAAGAGTTTTCAGCATGTTTTGCATGAAATATAAGCCTTAGTTACAATTCATAATCCAGCTGCCGGGCTTCAGAAGAGGGACAGGAGTGGCTGTAAAGAAGGGTGAAGACACATCAGGACTTTAAAGGAGGGTGAAATGTCCAATCTTGCTGGCTCTACCCCAGCCTGCCGCCGGGCACATCCCCTGCTGCCAGACGGCCTTGTGCACATATTGTACTGCAGTTGTTGTACTGCCGCCACCATCTTGCCAGCTGCCAGTCGGCTATAACACATCCCCTGAAAATAAGACCTAGCACCTATTTTTGGATAACTAGATTTAATTACATAACTAGATTTTACAGATGTTAAAGTGGACCAAAATCCAAGATTCTGACTATACTGGGTTTTGGTCCTTTCCCCCAGGGCACCCCCTTTGTGTGAAACCCCCCAGATCGCCAATGCCAACTTACCCCTTCCCGGTCTTATGCTGCTCGTCCAATCAGCATGCTCGGGCAAGCGCCCTGCTAGAAGGATAGCGGGGATACAGCTCACACATGCGGCGTTGGACCGGAAAACAAGGTAAGTGCATGGGGTGACTTAGAGGGGTTTTACACATCGGGCATCCCGATTTTGGATGCCCCGGGGGGGGGGGGGGATTGATAGGCCCAGGAATCCAGTGTGGGTTTTGGTCCACTTTAAAAAAAAGACATCACACAGCACAACAATGAAACATTACAAAAGCGTTAGAGCAACTGCCGATTCATATAGTGCCTTCCTCCAGTGCCACCTCGAACTACTACTTCATCCCTATGGCTAATTGGACCACTGGCTATCATACAGGTGCTTCTCAAAAAATTAGCATATAGTGCTAAAGTTCATTATTTTCCATAATGAAATGATAAAAATTAAACTTTCATATATTTGAGATTCTTTGCACACCAACTGAAATATTTCAGGTCTTTTTTTGTTTTAATACTGATGATTTTGCCATACAGCTCATGAAAACCCCAAAATCTTATCTAAAAAAATTAGCATATTTCATCCGACCAATAAAAGAAAAGTGTTTTTAATAAAAAAAAAAGTCAACCTTCAAATAATTATGTTCAGTTATGCACTCAATACTTGATCGGGAATCCTTTTGCAGAAATGACTGCTTCAATGCGGCGTGGCATGGAGGCACTCAGCCTGTGGCACTGCTGAGGTGTTATGGAGGCCCATGATGCTTCGATAGCGGCCTTAAGCTCATCCAGAGTGTTGGGTCTTGCGTCTCTCAACTTTCTCTTCACAATATTCCACAGATTCTCTATGGGGTTCAGGTCAGGAGAGTTGGCAGGTCAATTGAGCACAGTAATACCATGGTCAGTAAACCATTTACCAGTGGTTTTGGCACTGTGAGCAAGTGCCAGGTCGTGCTGAAAAATGCAAACTTCATCTCCATAAAGCTTTTCAGCCGATGGAAGCATTAAGTGCTCCAAAATCTCCTGATAGCTAGCTGCATTGACCCTGCCCTTTATATAACACAGTCGACCAACACCAGCAGCTGACATGGCACCCCAGACCATCACTGACTGTATGTACTTGACACTGGACTTCGGGCATTTTGTCATTTCCTTCTCCCCAGTCTATCTCCAGACTCTGGCACCTTGATTTCCAAATGACATGCAAAATTTGCTTTCATCAGAAAAAAGTACTTGGGACCACTGAGCAACAGTCCAGTGCTGCTTCTCTGTAGCCCAGGTCAGGCGCTTCTGCCGCTGTTTCTGGTTCAAAAGTGGCTTGACCTGGGGAATGCGGCACCTGTAGCCCATTTCCTGCACACGCCTGTGCACGGTAGCTCTGGATGTTTTTACTCCAGACTCAGTCCACTGCTTCCGCAGGTCCCCCAAGGTCTGGAATCGGTCCTTCTCCACAATCTTCCTCCGGGTCCGGTCACCTCTTCTCGTCTGCAGCGTTTTCTGCCACATTTTTTTCTTCCCACAGACTTCCCATTGAGGTGCCTTGATACAGCACTCTGGGAACAGCCTATTTGTTCAGAAATTTCTTTCTGGGTCTTACCCTCTTGCTTGAGGGTGTCAATGATGGCCTTCTGGACAGCAGTCAGGTCGGCAGTCTTACCCATGAGGGCGGTTTTGAGTAATGAACCAGGCTGGGCTTTTTTAAAAGCCTCGGGAATCTTTTGCAGGTGTTTAGAGTTAATTAGTTGATTCAGATGAATAGGTTAATAGCTCGTTTAGAGAACCTTTTCATGATATGCTAATTTTTTGAGATAGGATTTGGGGGTTTTCATGAGCTGTATGGCAAAATCATCAGTATTAAAACAAAAAAAGAACTGAAAAATTTCAGTTGGTGTGCATTGAATCTCAAATATATGAAAGTTTAATTTTTATCATTTCATTATGGAAAATAATGAACTTTAGCACTATATGCTAATTTTTTGAGCAGGACCTGTATTACCAGTCCCTAGTCATATGGGACTGCTAAGCCAATAGGAAGGCCCTCGTGGACATATAGTTTTGGCCAATTCTTGGCCAAAGCGTATATTTGGAAGGGAAGTGCTGTTGGATGCCCTGTATAGCTTTGGTAACCCATACCCCCCCCCCCCCCCCCCCCCCGATTCTTCTCCACCCACATTACATTTATCAAAAAAAAAAAAAAAAAGTTCATATTCTTACTTTTCTTCTTTTGGTATCGGTGTCTTTTCCAAAACTTCATGTTGATCTTGGGATGAGACTCTGTTTTTTCAATTACTGTGGCCTCAACTCGAACTAACTCTTTTCTAGAAGATAATAAAAAAGCACACTCCATAAAAATAAGTGCATACTTAATGGACTAAACCAGGGGTTCCCAACCAAAGCAAAGCTTGGAAGGGTCTAATAGGGAAGAAAGTCATCTCCCATTTCCGCTGGAGCTTTTAAAACTTTGCTGCAGCATGTTTTTTTAGGAGGAAAATGGAACCATATATCAGGTGATAATCTAAAGTATAGGAAATGAATGATGAATGTGGATAGCTTACCCAAGCAGAGGTTTTCCAATAAGTGTGAAATTATCGCTTCCAACCAGCAATACCTGTCAAAAGGGAAATAAAGAAAATTAAATGTATTTTCAATTAACTTTAAAAATATATTAGGAACACAAGGAAACCGCTGCACCAACCAAAATTAAAGCCAATATAAACCAACAAGTGTGCAGCAGTCCCGTGAAGCAACTATACACAAAAACCCACCACGTGGGGAGTGTCTCTGCCCCCCACAGCCACACCGCACCACTGTTTAATCTTCCTTATTACATTCTTTATTCATGTTTCACATCGAGCTTACAAACACAATTAAAACCATTGAAAAACATACAATCTAGACAAAACATTAAAAATGTGTTGGGCACTGCGCAATTCTCTATTAATATCTGGATATTAAAGAATCAAAGAACAATATTTGTTGTCATGTCCCTTTAAATGATCCCTCTTAATCACAAAATGATCCCTCCTACTAAATCCTCCTATAAAGCAAACAATATTGTGCAAACCAGGATAATGATCACGTATACATATCTAAATCACCAGCTCCCCCAGAAAAACAGGGGTATCCCAACAGGCAAAAGTGCACAAATGAAACCCCTGCCACTTGTAGAACATTGCGGGCAAAAAACAGCATCCGCTAAACAGAGGCACATCTAAAGGTAAGTAAGGCAATGGGTCCAGATGGAATCCACCCCAGAGTTCTAAGGGAACTTAGGTTTGTGATTGCAGCCCCTCTGACTGATTTACTTAACCATTCCCTTTCAACTGGTGAGGTTCCAGATGATTGGAGAATGGCCAATGTCGTACCAATCCATAAAAAGGAGAGTAGAGAAGAAGCCAGTAATTACAGGCCAGTTAGTTTAACATCTATAGTGGTCAAATTAATGGAAACACTCTTAAAAACAGATAATTTCCCATCTAAAAATTAATGACCTATTGGACCCAAAACAGCACGGCTTTACTGAGGGCAGATCATGTCAGACCAATCTTATTGATTTCTTTGACAATGTCACTACAGTGTTAGATGAAGGTGGTGCTGTGGATATCGCCTATCTGGATTTTAGCAAAGCCTTTGACACTGTACCACAGTACAGGAGCTCATAGATAAGTTATTGAAGGTAGGACTCAATCCCTGGATAGTTCAGTGGATTTCCAGTTGGCTGAGGGATCGGTATCAGAGAGTTGTTGTAAATGGTGTGCAATCTGAACAAAGGCGAGTTACAAGTGGTGTGCCGCAAGGCTCTGTCCTGGGCCCCATTCTTTTTAATATATTTGTAAGTGACATAGGAGAAGGCTTGGTAGGAAAAGTTTGTCTGTTTGCTGATGATACAAAGGTTAGTAATAGGGTGGATATTCCTGGAGGTGTCTGCAACATGGAAAATGATTTAGCTTTACTGGATAGATGGTCAAAACTGTGGAAACTAGAGTTTAATGTCTCTAAATGTAAAATCATGCACTTGGGTAGAAGGAATCCCTGCTCTGAGTACCGTATGGGCAGCACTGTGTTAGCCAGGACCTCGGACGAGAGAGATTTAGGGGTACTGATTACTGATAGCTGCAAGATGAGTGGACAGTGTAGCCAGGCAGTGGGAAAAGCAAGCAGGATCCTCGGCTGCATAGCTCGAGGCATCACCAGTAGGAAGAGGGAGGTTGTGATGCCGCTGTATAGAGCCCTGGTAAGGCCACAGCTAGAATACTGTGTGCAGTTCTGGAGACATTACCTGCAAAAAGACATTATTCAAATAGAACGTGTCCAAAGGCCGGCAACGAAAATGGTGGAAGGACTTAAACTTAAAACTTATCAGGAAAGACTTAAAGAACTTAATTTGCACAGTCTGGAGGAAAGAAGGGAGAGGGGGGACATGATTGAGACCTTTAAATATGTGAAAGGATTGAATAAGGTTCAGGAGGGAAGTGTTTTTAAGAAGAAGCTTAATGATAGAACAAGGAATGAATGCCGCTGAGATGCATGGAACATCGCTCTCTGCCCATGCAAGAATCAGCGAAACTTCCCTGAGGGCACTCCTGCTGCGAGTCCCTCCTTGGTGATTGATGCAAGCCACCGCAGTTCAATCGTCTGATCGAACCTGAACCGGTAAGCCCTGTAAGTGATGCATCCAGCATGACAGAATCAACCGAATAGCTCTGAACTCCAAGACATAGATGGGGGTGTGAGCCTCCTGAGGACCCCCCAGCCCCTGGAACTGAAAGTCCGTCCAGAAACCTCCCCAGCCCGACAGGCTGGCATCCGTGGTAACCGTCTCCCAACAAGGGGCCAAAAAGGATCTGCCCCTCATCAGATTGCTTGGCTCCAGCCACCACTGAAAGGACTGCCGAACCCTGGGAGACAGCAGAAAGGACTGATCCAAATACCGGGGACATCCGTCCCAGTTCAGCAATAGATGGAGTTAGAGCGACCTCATGTGGAACTGAGCAAAGGGGGACTGCCTACCAGTTTCATCCCTAGCCGGATAGAGAAGCGAGGATTGTCCAGGAGAATATGTATGAGATCCTGAACCCTCTGCACCTTTGGGTGAGGAAGGAACACTCTGACCTCTCTGGAATCCAGATTCATGCCCAGAAATGAGATCTCCCTTGAAGGGGAGAGCGAGGGTGGTTGATCACCTATCCGAACCTTTCCAGCGTCGTCACCACCCTGGAGTCCATCTCCACCTGGCATAGAAAAGATGCTGTAATGAGTAGGTCGTCCAGATACGGCACAATGTAAATGCCCTGGGCTCTGAGAAGGGCCATTATGCCCGCCAGCCCCTCAAACTGAAAATGCAGATCTCCCACCCCAAACCTGAGAATTCTCTGTCGTGTGGGGTAGATTGGTACAGAAAGGTAAACAACCTTGAAGTCTATAAATGTCACGAAATCCCCGATGAAGGGAATTGATGACTGAGCGCAGAGTCTCCATGCGGAACTTCTGGGATCTGATGAACCTGAAGAAAGGCTTCAAAAACCAGAATGGTTCTGATGGATCCATCCTGTTAGGGAACCATAAAAAAGTTGGAATAGCAGCCCCGGCCTCTCCCTGAGAAAGGCACCGGACATATGACCTCCTTGTCCAGAAGATTTAGCCCTGCCAACAGGAGCCCCTGCGCAGCCCGGGGGTCTGAGGGAACCCGAGAACTGAGGAATCTGGGGAAGGCCGGTACTCGAAAACACCAACTTGTACCCGGCAGAGACCATGTCCACAATCCACTTGTCTGGGACCTCCCAGGCCCAGACCTGAAAAAAGTGCCGCAGCCGACCCCCCACCCGCCAAGGTGAGGGCGCCGCCTCATTGCTGAGCTGGCTCGGCAGCGGGCTTGGAACCCCAGACAGGTCCTGAACAGGCCCATCCTCCACCTCTGCTCCAGGAATCACCCCTGAAGATAGAGAAGGCAGCACCTCTGCCTGCTCTGGCACAGCGAAAGGAAGGATTAGAGGAGCCTGCCCCCCGAAAGGAGCGACGCCGCTTCTAGCGTGGCAGAAGCCTGCCTCCTTCCGCAACTGAATCCAATTTATCTCCAAACAGCCGCATACCCAGAAGGGTAGCCCTGCAAGTGACTTCTTAGCCGCAAAGTTAGCCGCCACTGGCGCAACCAGGCAGAGCGTCATATAGCCACAAGCAACGCTAAGGTTCTGCCATACAGACATATTGTGTCATCCAAGGCAGACAAGACAAATGGTCATGAACGATACACACCACATAAGCGCTGCAAATTCATCACTGGCTGGGTCCAGCTGGGACCCCTCAACAGGCCCCTAACCACAAACCTGATAGCCACACCCGTGAGTACAGAAGTACTCATGTCAAGCAATCCGATCAATACGACGGTCCTCATGACCCTTAATCGTGGTGGCGTCTGGAGAGTGCACCACAGATGTGTTGGACAATCCCAGTACGGGCGCATCGACCTCGGGAAGAGACGACCAGTGCTTCACCGCATCCACCGGAAAGGGATACTTCCTATCCCATTCCTGAGGAAAACCGGGAAGCCGGCTAGGTCCCTCCCAATCCTTAATCAGATATTAGAAATGAATCAGATTTGTGAACCCAGACGAGGCTTAGAGGTCTCAAGGAAAAATTCCCCCTTCTGCGGAGGGGACTCTGCCGGAGGAGGAATAGCCAGCACCTCAAATAAAATAGGCCAGGATCTTGGGGGTATCCACGGCATCCCCAAGCCCCTGCCCGGCATCAGCATCCAAAAACTGCTGATCCTCAGAGCCATCGGATTCCGTAAACAGTTCCCCTTCCGCAAGCGGAAAATAAACAGACCAGTCAAGGGAATCATGATCATCAAGAACCGGCACTGCCGGAGACAGATGCCTTCTCTTAGCCGGGGCCTCCCTCGCCGCAGAGCTAGAAAACAATTCCTCGATGTTGGCCAGTCTAGCACATACATCAGATTGCGACTCCCCGCTAATGACCATGTCACTTGGGGTACGGATAAGTCAAGGTGGGGTAGGTGATGAGGCCGGCGGCACTGACCCAGACGACTGCCGTGTTATGGCCTGCTGAACACATGGTATGCAACCAGCACATTATCCCCCGCAAGGGATACCCCCCAACCCACACACTGCCGGGACTGCCCCGAAGGGAGCCGGAGCCCGGTATCCTGGGGAGCCTCCATATGGTGATTTGTATGGTAGTCGCAATGACCAGCGGGAATTACGCTAGAAGCTACCCGGGATGCCCCTTAAGTCCGTTAGTGGGAGGATTTGTAAGCCCCTATATTTTGGCCAAGGGACCCCAACAATAACAAAATGGGGGACCCCGTAAGTAAGGTGCACCCAGACAAGCACTCATACAGGCAGAACGTACAAAGAGTGTGGCGAAACATATAAATTAATATATAACATTGAATATAATATAGTATATACTACTAATAGTAATGTATATAATAATAATAATAAGGCATACTTATTTCTTCATGTAAGTAATAAACAATGTATGCGCAAATAGTCCAATACAAGAGTAGCGTGAGGACAGGCATGAGCGGAGTCTTGAACCAGCAGTCTGCCATCTACCAGCACTCAGAGTCTGCTGCACTGGCTATGGTGCTTACTGCGGGAGTTACACTAATGACACCCCGCGCTAGTGGTTGATCTTAACAAGCTCAAGAAACCGCAAGATGGAACAATACAATGCCTCAGAGTTCTTGGCCGCCGCCGCGCTGGCAGAAGCCACAGACAACAAGCAAGGCCCCGCAGGGCACTTACCACACAACGGAAGGCTATCCCCAGCTGTTTCTTTATGCAGAAGGAAGGAGAAGCAGAAGGGCGGGCCGGCGCGGATCGCGCGCTGCGCCTGGCCCCACCCCCTCCCCCTCCCCACCCAGCAATGCGATGCCAATGACCGGGCGCCTTCGAGGGCGCCAGAGAGAGTGGGGCGGGCCGCCGCCAGCCCGCCCCCTCTCCACACCGCAAGGAGAGGGAGAACTACACCGTCCATAGCAGCCATGACAGGGCGGCCGGCTCTCAAAACACCCGCGCCGCAAGTATAAAACAAGCTAAAAAGAATGTAACAAGCACACGCACACACTCATACACCCATTCATAAAAGGACTACTTCCCGATGCTCCACATCACCGGACAAGGGAGAAATCACAGGCCCCCCTCCCATTGAGAGTAAAGGAATAAAAGTAAAGGGAGGGAGGGATCCCCAACTACGGTAGTAGACATGGGGAAACGGACAGGGCATCCCAAACCAGGGTCACCAACCTGGTAGCCGCTTACCCCTTGTAATGGGGTCACACGGAGGAGCGTGGCTCCTATCAGTACACCTGTTAAGGTGAGTCCTACCGTCACCCGGACCTACAGTCAAGGCTGGGAGGCATTAGGGGACTTAAGTATAAATAGGTCCGGGCAGAAATAGGGATAAAAATGGCCGGGTGTGAACCCGGCTTACCTGCAAGGAGGAGACTTCATCTTCTGCCTTGCTCGCCGTCTGCAGAGACGATTACTGGGAGATGTGTGGCAGGTCCCAGGTATTTATGGGCCGGGAGGGGCTTCTTTTTTTCTATTCATCTCTGCAGAAGTTCGCCCTCTACTGGACATAACCCAAGTGTAATGAATACTTTCGAAGCAGGGTGTGAGACATACTTAGAATAGTGTGGTTTCTTTACTTACAATTTAAGGTCTATATACTTATTTTCTAGCATGCACTGGCTGGGGACCAATAAGTGGGTGCAAGAGTAAAATATAACTATCTCTTATATTTTAGGCTCATAGGCAGCAGGGGATGTTTAATTAAAGTGTCCTATGCTTGGGGGGAGCTAATGTGTGCCCCTAGATAATGCAGCTGTCCTGCCTCACCTTTTTACAGCTGCAGCAGATCACCCCCATTCAGCAATAGACTGAGCCACACCATAGGCGCCTCCCATCCTCCCAGTCAGAATTGCCACATGATTTACAAGGTGCAGACTATTTTTAACATTTCTTTTGCCACATGTTATTTGTCTATTAGCCAAAGATTTATATGATCAAGTGTAATTTTATTTTGTTACTGGGATATATTTTCAAGATAAGCCTCTTCTTTAAAGTGGACCAACACCCTCCGTGATCGGCCCGGGAATCTATAAGATTCCCAGGCCGATCCGATCCCTCCCTGCGGGGCATCCAAAATCAGGATGCCCAGCTGTGTGACACCCCCCAAGACGCGCCATTCACCTTACCTTACTCCCGGTCCAATGGCGCATTCCCTGTCAGAGGGAAGCGAGAGATGGGGCCGCCAGCGTGCTCGGAGCCACTGTAGTTGTACGTCGCTTGGACGCGCACACCACAGAGGTTCCGAGTGCGCCGATTGGACAAGCGGCCGCGCATGCACCGTAGGAGAGTGGTGAGGTGAGTTTTATCGGGTGTTCTAGGGGGTTTGTCGCGGGGGTGCCCCGCGGAATTGGATCAAAACCCAGGATAGTGAAAATCCTGGGTGTTGGTCCACTTTAAGTAGATGTGTCAGACCACCATTGGCATCAAGGAGAAAATGAAAAAGAACCTCAAAACATTTTTGATCCAGGCATTTCCAGACCAGCTGATCTGTCAGTTTAACAGTGACATGAAATTGCATCTCCATAAGTTTGTTAACAGATATGTCATTTCCAATCAACCCCCATCACCTTGATTGATAGCTTTCCTTCATGTGATTCAATTTTGCAATGTTTTATTCCCCTTTCCCCTCATATTATGGTTCAGAAGTGAAGAAAGGAAGGTCTCAATTCCTCTTCAGACAGAGACGGTCAGTCACCACTCGTGGGTCTGAGCATCTGTAGCAACCATTTTCTTCAATCAAGTACTCAGCTGTACTCAGGAGTAATCTGTCTCAATCATGTGCTCAGCTGATAAACAGACCTGCTCACAGTTAAACTACATGGACGTGACCAGACTTTGAATATTTAACCTCCACCACCCACAAATAATATTCCCTCCTATTGCATTCAACCTGCATTTACACTGAAAAGTGGGGGTAAAAACTATTCAATTTAGATATAAATTATTGAGACCACAATTACCATTGTATTAAAATGTTGTATAATACAAGAGTCTTACACAACATGTCTGTTCGAAAAATATATACAGTATATATAAAACGTTTAATAGCTGTAAATATGGCAGTTTTTATTTTGTCACCATCATACCAAGAAGAATCATTTCAGAACTTTTTTCTCCTTTGAAGTGCTACAGCAGGCAAAAGTAACTGTAACATCACTGTGTCGAGCTACATTTGGCACTGTCCTAAATGGTTTTCCATTTTAAAATGAAGCAGAAAGGGCCGAGATATGGAGGTTTACAGGTTCAGCCAATGACAGTATCTTTTACAACCTGTTCCTCCAATCAACTAAATAGAGTGGGACAGGATTGCTGGTCCCTGCCTCCTTCCACCACTCCCGCCGCCTCCTCCTCCAGATTCATCACATTGCTGTCAGAACAGTGACAGCCTCCTCTCCGTCGGCCAGCAGTGGGCAGAACCTACACCACTCGGTGGAGATGTCGGTGTCCTCCATGGGCATGATTATTTTCCCCAACCTCCAGCTGCATGTGTGTGAGAGACGCAGAGGGAGAAGAATCATGCCCCCGGCAGACGCCTACACCCCTCCGCCGAGCGGGGACACACGGCTCTCCTCCGACCAGCAGCAGGGAGAGCTGCTCCGCCACTCGGCACAGCCCATTCCTCACTCACGTAGCAGGGTGAGAAGAAACCTGCCTGCCACCCCACCTCCTCCCACCCACCCTATTGTATTAGGGTGACAGCATGTGCTGAAGGGGGGGGCGGACACGCATGCACTTCAGGAGAAGCAGAGATAACCCACACCAGGGATCTAGCCCCGAGTGGGTGCAAATGAACCCCCCATTTTATTCTAGTTTGGCGCAAAGCCAACAATGTGCATCACCAACAGAGCTCTATACCCACAGCGAAGAAAGCGTAAGAGAGAATAATGCTTTGGGGCTGTTTTACTGTAGCTAGGACTTTAGTCAGATGGAGGGAATAATGGACAGTTCCAAATATCAGTCAGTTTGCCTCCTTCAGGCCTCTACCTCTACAAAAGAATAGCTTTGGAAAGTTTTGGAAAAGCCCAGACCTGAATCCAATTGAAAATCTGTGGGTTGATCTGAAAAGAGCTGTATACAGGAGATACAAATAGGACAGATTTAAAGTGTAATAGATAGATAGATAGATGTATATATATATATATATATATATATATATATATATATATCTATCTAAGTATAAGTGTAAGGGTGTGGATATTTATATAACCACACTATTTTACTACTTTATTTTTCTGCCCAAAAGAGTACAGTTTGTTTTTCAAATGAATTGTCCAGATTATAGGTGGAGAGTTCTGAATTTTTTTTCTTCTTTAGTTTTTTTCTCTGTTTTAACATTTTCACTGTACATTTATGCCTTTTGGTGCCATGTAACAAAAAATATTCTAAAGTGTAGGCAGCATAAGCCAAATGCGGATCCAGCATGTCATGTGACACAATGAAGTGGAATGGCGGACGATATCTAGCCAGATACACATTTAAGAGTGTGATAAAGAACGAGGAGAGAAAACGAGAAACAGATGAAAAGCACAGTTGGGTGTTGTTCACATAATCTGGCTCACCATGCTGAAATCCTGTGCTTACCACCTGCTTCACACACATTTGACAGTAAAAAAAGAGTACATGTAACTTCAGGTAAGGAGGGGGATTAATTTATGCATGCCTCATCCGATTTTCCCTATAACCCCCTCCCCTTTCAAAATCAGTGATCTGACTTTTTTCATTTACATGAAAATAACTGTTAAAGGGTTCGTGACGGTCACCAAAAAGAAAAGAGAACAGCAGCTGCCTCGATCTCCTAAAGCCATTTTACTTGTAAAATAATATACCAGACGCCCCCCTGTTGGTGTGCCCCTGAACAACGCCTTGTACCCCAGGAGGGTCTTAAAGCCACACTGCTTCATTTGTTCTTCTGCACCCAAGCAGACAGTGTGAGAACAGAGGTCAGTGAGACTACAATGGTCAAGACCTTTTTAGCCAGTGCCAGAATTGCCCGGTCCTGGAGTCTGAGGAAAAGTCCACAAAACATCAAAAATAGAATGCATAATATATGCACTTCTGCGGGGTGTCCTGAATTGGGATGGCCGATGTGTGAAACTCCCCAGGTCACCAGTGTTCACTTGCCTTTCTTCATTCCAAAGGCACATGTGTGGGTTCTCGCCCAGAGCTGTTTGCTATACCTATGTAATTCGGCAAACAACTATTGTCAATGGAAAGCGGGAGCGGCCACATCCACCGCATCTTCAGGCTGTGTGCGCGCATCCGCCCCAGCCATACAGGTAGGGTTCTATGGAGAGCGAGAGTGGCCTCTTATCAGAGCGGGTTGATATGAAGGAGCCTCTACCGCTCCGAAAGGGCCGATATGATGCGGGCCTCTGAAAAAGACGAGCCGACCTTCTTCTCTGAGGACGCTTGCAATCCTTGACCATAAGGTCAAGCCGCTCCCCAAAGAGTCTGCTCCCCAAAAAGGGCAAATTTATAAGAGATTTTTTAGCGGCAGCATCAGCCGACCATTGTTTTAGCCATAAAGAGCGGAGCAAGGCAACAAGAAGAGCAGAGGTTCTGGCACCTACCCTGACCGTATCATCCATAGCAGTGATAGCAAAGGCATTAAAATCCAAGCAAGCTCTAAATTCCTTGGACTCGAGTATGTCTGCGAGACTTAGCCCTGGCCATAAGCTGCTTAGCCGTGGCACAAACAGGGCGTAATAGAGAACCTACCATGGCAAAAGCATGGCGAGCCAGCTGATCTATTTGTCTCTCTGTAGGATCTCTTAAGGAAGCGTTGGTAGCAGACGGCATGATAGTAGTGTTGGACAGTCCTGACACAGGAGAGTCCACCTCAGGTGGAAATGACCATAACTTTATCATATCAGAAGGAAAAGGATTCCTTGAATCTAGGATCCTAGGGACAGCAGGCAACTTGTTAGGAGTTTCCCATTCCTTTAACACTATCCTGGAGAAATGCGACTGCTCCGGAAACACCTGCCTCTGTCTCACAGGCCTCAACAGGTCACCCTTCCCCCTCTTCGCCAACTTAGAGGGGTAATGTTTAAAGTTTTGAACACAGAAGAAAGTAAACTCTCTGTTTCGTCTGAGAGTAAGGGATCTTCATCAGAAGAAAATAAGATATTATTACTGTCCTCCTCACCGGAGCGTACCTCAACTTCTGAGAGTGGTTCATCAATCTCTTCCTCATAAGCAGGATCCAAATGCCTCCTCTTATTGGCAGCCTTTTTAGGGACGACCAAAGAGAGCTGTCTTTCCAGGTTATCCAACCTGTGTGCCATATCCGCCTGCGCTCCACTGCCTTCCCCTTATCTAGGGGCTACCTGAGGAGGCTGAGCTTCAGGAGAAACCAAATTTATTGCTGGGCTGGATACAGGAGCAACCGTCCTATTATGGTCTGAACCAATTCTCCTGGCGCAAGCGGAACAAACCGTGCTGAAACCACCCAGGGGATCTTGCTTACATAAAAGTTCAGAGCCTGCCTTGCTCAAGTGGGATGCCCGACTCACTATTTCCTGATGCCTCCGTCATGGTGTTTTTAATTTGCAAAAAAAGACCTAAGGTCCTAAGCCTATACCAATCCCCAGGAGGAACCACAACCCTTTTATCCTTCTTCCCAATGTAAGAAATAAACAGGAGAAAGACTTATTAAAAAATGTATTTTTTTTCAAAAAATTAAAATACAATAAGACATAATAATCATAAAAATAGTACAATCGACGTCCACTTACCCCTGCAGCAGCCAAATCACTCAGAACTGGCGACCCCCCCCCCCCGCCCCTTAAATCCGAAGGTGCGAAATTTTAAAAACAAACTTAAAACATGTGGGAAGAAGGGTGGGTCGTATAAAATTACACAGAGTTCCTCAGCAGGTACACCAGAGAAAAATACCATTTTGTAAATACTCACCTGTAAAATGGGTATTATAAGTATGTCACACACCCCACTTCAATCATTAATTATTACAATAGGGTAATACCTACCGCTAGGTGGCAGCATTGCAGAGAATCTCCAAAAAATCAACAGGACCCTCCCGGTCTATACATACCTGGTACCTCCCAATAATCTCCCAGTATTAGAACAGCAGTAAGACAAGGTACCAGGAACAAACAAATGTAACCCTCAAACGTAAAGAACTAAACTTCACCATATAAAGAGCCAGGATACCAAAAAGGGCGGGTGAAGTGGGGTGTGTGACATACTTATAATACCCATTTTACAGGTGAGTATTCACAAAATGGTATTATTCTAAGTATGTTACACACCCCACTTCAATCATTAATTATTACAATAGGGACATCCAACAGCAGTGTCCAGAAAAGGGTGGGTATCCAACCAGGCAATAATGCATAATAAAACTCAAACCACTGCAGCCTGGAGAACCTTGCGACCAAAAACAGCATCCGCTGAGGCCCGCACATCAACCTTATAGAGCCTTACAAACTTGTTCAACAGAAGCCTGGTGCTGAAGAGCCCAGGACGCTCCAACCGCGCGAGTAGAATGAGCAGTAACACGAAAAGGGGGATCCTTCCCCTTGGCCGAATAGGCTCCAACAATCGCCTGACGAATCCATTTGCTAATGGAAGACTTGGCCGGAGCCAAACCCTTCCTAGGCCCACAGGGCACAACGAAAAAGGCATCAGTCTTACGAAAAGAAGACGTAGCACGTAGATAGTACCTGACACAACGTACAACATCCAAGCAGTGCAAATCACCCTCCTTGACATTCTTAGGCTTAGGACACAAAGAAGGAAGAACAATGTCCTGGTTAAGATGAAAAACAGAGACCACTTTAGGGAGAAAGTCTGACTTAAAGCGAAAAACCACTTTGTCCTGATGTTCCTCAAAATAAGGAGCCTGAATAGACAAAGCTGCCAACTCCGAAACACGCCGAACCGAAGTGATGGCCACCAGGAAGGCAACCTTCTGAGTAAGAGTGGACAGAGCAATATCCCGCAAAGGCTCAAAAGGAGGAGCCTGAAGAGCAGAGAGAACCAAATTCAAATCCCAAACAGGGAGCAACGGCTTCCTAGGAGGCCGCAGATGCGAAAACCCCCTGGAAAAAAGTCTTGACCAAAGAATGGCTAGCAAAAGATAAAAAATAGACAAAGCAGAAACCTGCCCCTTCAAAGTACTCAGCTGAAGACCGGAGTCCAGCCCTGATTGAAGAAATTCCAAAATCCTAGAAATAGAAAAGACCCGGCAAGGCAAAGACCTAGCCTCACACCAATCAATATAAGATCTCCAAGACCTATAATAGATGGAAGAAGAAGATCTCTTCCTGGCACTAATAAGAGTCCGAATGACCGAATCCGAAAGACCCTCCTCCTTTAAAGTGGACCAACACCCAGGATTTTGACTATCCTGGGTTTTGGTCCACTTCAGGGGGGCACCCCGATTAGGGGTGCCCCGCTGTGTAAAACCCCCCAGAAACCCCCAAACTCACCTCACCACGCTCCCACGGACAAGCGGCGGACAAGGCAGCGCGTCCGCCGCCGCCTCCCGCGTGCCCCTCTGACAGTGCGCGCGCCCGCGCCGGCCATTCACAAACGGCCGGCGCGGGCACGGCTAGAGGAGTGCGCGGGAGGCGGCGGCGGCCGCCGCCGGTCAGGTGGGTTCTTTTGGGGTTTTGGGGGGGGGGTCCCTCACCGTGGGACATCCCGATCTCGGATGTCCCACGGTGAGGGGGGTGATCACCCATGGGTGACGGTCCACTTTAAAATGGAGGTTTCAGCAGCCAAGCCGTCAAAGCCAGCGTTTGTAAACTGGGGTAACACAGTTGGCCTTGAGTGAGAAGATCCGGCCGAAGAGGCAGATCGAACTGATCTACTGCCAGACGAACGATGTCTGCGAACCACACCCGCCTTGGCCACCTCGGAGCCACGAGAATGGCGGGAACTCCTTCCAGAACCAACTTTCGCAGCACCCTGCCTAGCATGGGAATCGGAGGAAACAGATAAAGAAACCCCAGGTCCCTCCAGCTCAGGGCCATGGCATCCACCGCCAGAGCCAGAGGATCCCGGGACAGAGACACGAATGTCGGAAGCTTGTGATTGTGACGAGAGGCAAACAGATCCACCTCCGGCGTCCCCCATCGGAGACAAAGCGACCGAAACACCTGGGGATGGAGAGACCATTCCCCCCGGCGGGACGCACACCGGCTCAGAAAGTCCGCCTCTGTGTTTTCCACTCCTGGAATGTAAACTGCCGAGATGCAAGGGACATGAGTCTCCGCCCAAACTAGAATCAGAGACACCTCCCTGTGGGCACCCAGACTGCGAGTCCCTCCTTGGTGATTGATGTAAGCAACCGCCGTCTGATTGTCCGATCGAACCTGAACCGGCAGGCCCTATAAATGATGCGTCAAGCGAGAACAGAACCAGCCTGATGGCTCGCAATTCCAGAACATTGATGGGCAAGTGGGCCTCCTGAGGGTCCCACTGCCCCTGAAACTGAAGATCCTTCCAGAAACCTCCCCATCCTGACAAACTGGCATCCGTGGTGACAGTTTCCCAAAGCGGGGTCAGAAACGACCTGCCCTTCAGAAGATTGTCCGAGACCAACCACCACAGAAGGGACTGCCGAACCCGAGGGGACATCCGGAAGGACCAATCCAACGACCTCGGACGCCGGTCCCAAGACGCCAAAAGATGAAGCTGAAGCGTCCTCGTATGAAACTGCGCAAAGGGAACTGCCTCGAACGAGGCCACCATCAACCCCACCAGTCTCATCCCTAGTCGAATGGACGGACGAGGATGGGAGAGAAGAAGCTGAGCCAATTCCTGAATCAACAGAACCTTGGCCTGAAGGAGAAACACTCTGTGCTGGCAGGAGTCCAACGACATCCCCAGAAAAGTCACCACCCTGGCCGGAACCAGAGAGGACTTGGGGTAATTGATCACCCAGCCGAACTTCTCCAGCATAGACACCACCATGCTGGTGTCCCCCTCCGCTTGACTGAAGGAAGGCGCCATGATGAGAAGATCGTCCAGGTAAGGCACAATGCGAATCCCCTGAGCTCTGAGCAGGGCCATCACCCCCGCCAACACCTTGGTGAACACTCTCGGAGCAGAGGTGAGGCCGAATGGAAGAGCCACAAACTGAAAATGCAGATCCTCCACCACGAAACAAAGGAACCTCTGATGAGCTGGGAAAAATCGGAATGTGCAGGTACGCATCCTTGATGTCTATGGACGTCATAAAGTCCCCCTGCCGAAGCGAACCGGTCGCAGACCGCAGGGTTTCCATGCGGAACTTCCGGGAACGAATAAATCTGTTGAGAAACTTCAAATCCAGAATAGGACGGAAGGACCCGTCCTTTTTGGGGACAGTGAAGAGATTGGAATAAAACCCGCGCCCTACTTCTGAAGGAGGAACCGGGCAAACGACAGCTAATTCTAGAAGATTCCTTACCGCCGCCAGGAGCCCCTGCGCGGCCAAAGGATCCAAAGATACCCGAGACCTGAAGAACCTTGGAGGAGGACGGGACTCGAACTCCAACTTGTAACCGGCCGACACCACCTCCCGGATCCACCTGTCCGAGACCTCCTGGTCCCATACCCGGGAGAAGAGTCGCAACCGTCCCCCCACCCGAACGGGTGAGGGCGCCCCCTCATTGCTGAGCGGGCTTGGCAACTGGCTTGGGCTTGGCGCCCCAGACGTGAACGGGGCGGCCACGGCCTTTACACCTATTCCAACTGGCGCCCCTGGAGGCCGAGAAGCCCGCACCCCTGCCAGCTCTGGCTCCCCGAAAGGACGGATTGAAGGAGACCGTCCACCGAAAGGAACGGCGAAATTTCTTGCGCTGAGGTAACTTACCTCCCTTGGCAACAGAATCCAGCCTCTCGCCAAAAAGCCTCAAACCCAAAAAGGGAAGAGCCGTGAGCGATCTTTTAGAATTAAAATCCGCCGTCCACTGTCTCAACCACACACAACGACGGATAGCTACCAGCAAGGCAGTAGCCCTGCCACACATCAACATGGCATCCTCCTGAGCGGCCAGGATAAAAGACAAGAAGGAATCACAGCGCTTAAGCGCAAGAGACTCATCACAGGTAGGATCGAGATCCACACCTAAGTCCCTGACAATAGACCTGACCGCCAAAGTCAAAAGAGCCGAAGCACAGACAGGCCTTAACACCGAACCCGCACATACAAAACCATGGCGGGCCAGCTGATCAATCCGGCGATCCTCGCCGTCCCTGAGCGAAGCCGTGTCAGGAGAATGCACGACCGCCGTGTTGGACAGTCCCAAGACCGGAGTATCTACCTCAGGGGGGACAGACCAACGCTTCATCAACTCCGCCGGAAAAGGATACTTCCTATCCCAGCTAGACGGCACACCGACGAGACGCGTAGGTTGCCCCCATTGCTTGAGTACAACCTCTTCAAAATGCTGTTGACTGGGAAACTCCAAGCGCTGCTTGGACACCCCAAAAAGCTGACCCTTAGGCCTAGGAGCAACCACCGGAGGATCCAAATCCAAAACCTCAAACATTTGAGCCAGAATAGTAGACGAATCGAGAGGAAGGCCCTCAGCCTGGTCCCCCTCAGCACCCAGCAACTGCTGACCCTCGGAATCCTCTTCCTCAACGAGTTCACCATCTTCAAGGGGACGATCTGACCAGTCCAGGTCTCCAATAACTTCCTCATCTGAATCCGGCGGAGACAGATGCTTCCGCTTAGCTGGAGCCTTCTGAGCGACCACTGCGGAAAACATTTTCTCAAGGCTGGCCAAACGGGCGCATACCTCAGATTGCGAATCCCCACCCAGGACAACGTCACACGGGGTCCGGAACAAGCGAGGGGAAGAGGGAGATGGCGCGGCCGATGAAGTGCTAGGCACCGGAGTGCTGGACTGCCGCTCAATGTTCCGCTGTGCACATGGAATACACAAAATGACATCATCTGTGCATTGCTGGAGAGAGCTGCAGCTCTAATGACCTCACCTGTGCATTGCTGGGGAGAGCTGCAGCTCTAATGACCTCACCTGTGCATTGCTGGGGAGAGCTGCAGCTCTAATGGCCTCACCTGTGCATTGCTGGGGAGAACTGCAGCTCTAATGGCCTCACCTGTGCATTGCTGGGGAGAACTGCAGCTCTAATGACCTCACCTGTGCATTGCTGGGGAGAGCTGCAGCTCTAATGACCTCACCTGTGCATTGCTGGGGAGAGCTGCAGCTCTAAGGGCCTCACCTGTGCATTGCTGGGGAGAGCTGCAGCTCTAATGACCTCACCTGTGCATTGCTGGGGAGAGCTGCAGCTCTAATGACCTCACCCGTGCATTGCTGGGGAGAGCTGCAGCTCTAATGACCTCACCTATGCATTGCTGGAGAGAGCTGCAGCTCTAATGACCTCACCTGTGCATTGCTCGGGAGAGCTGCAGCTCTAATGACCTCACATGTGCATTGCTAGGGAGAGCTGCAGCTATAATGACCTCACATATGCATTGCTGGAGAGAGCTGCAGCTCTAATGACCTCACCTGTGCATTGCTGGAGAGAGCTGCAGCTCTAATGACCTCACCTGTGCATTGCTGGGGAGAGCTGCAGCTCTAATGACCTCACCTATGCATTGCTGGGGAGAGCTGCAGCTCTAATGACCTCACCTGTGCATTGCTGGGGAGATCTGCAGCTCTAATGACCTCACCTGTGCATTGCTGGGGAGAGCTGAAGCTCTAATGACCTCACCTGTGCATTGCTGGGGAGA